>NQII01003950.1:37641-213332 GCA_002778355.1 Clitarchus hookeri
AAAAAAAAAAAAAAATGTTTACAGATTGTTTGATTTATCGACACAAGAGAAATGAATTGCATGTTTGTGACATGCTTACTTGTCCAACAATTTTACTGTATAAGTTATGCTTGACCAACTCATGGATAGAGTAATCGGGTCCAATATTAAATTCATCTTACACACGGCGGAAGGATACAAAATAAACAGAAAAAATATATTCCAAGCATGGCTTTCAAAGGTATTCACTTAACCGCGGACAGTCTATAAAGTCCAAGTTCGGCCTTTACTGAAATAAAGCTCAGATATCTCGTCATTTATTAGAAAGATCACTCCACCGGAGCGGAGACGGGCCGGGAGAGACGGATAACTTGCACTGGACTCTGTAGTATATTGCTGACGGAGTGGGCGTGCTGAAGCTGAAACACGATACTGCTTGATGGATCGAAGAGTGGCGTTCATTTTCTTTCTTCTGAACAGAAGAATATCGCGGAGTGATGACCAGTGAGCCGTGGAATGCTGAAGTGAGCGAGAAACGAAAGAAAGAAATAATAACAAAAAACGCATGAACTTCACGAGAAAAGGACGATAAAATCTAGCTTTATAGCAAGACAAATTGTACGCACTGTGTGCGTTTTGATGGATCAATGTATTACGCTGTAAATTAATTTTTATTTTTATGGGAGACGAAGTAAAATGCATTTTGTTGTTTATAATTATGGTTGTTATTATGTTCCCGATAATTGGATGACCGACTTTGTTTTAACTTTGCACACGGCATCCATGGCAGCTACAAAAAGTGGTAGAGTCTAGGTTGTCTGAAATGACTTTGGTTCAGATGGAATACAAACAAAAAATGCGTTCTCATTAACGTAGAATATTTGTTTGTTCAACATTCGAGCCAGCATATAATATTTTGGTCACTGATTCCCTCTGAAAACGCATGTCGAGCAGTTGTACCGTTAAAGTTGTGACATAAATGTAACGCACTTAAAACTTATCATCTTTTGCTCATTTACGGAGCGTTTATTGCGCTGGTCACTTTAATTTTTCACACAATGCAATCTTTTCGAACGATACTTTAAGAAAAAATACTGAAGTATCCTAAATATAATGTAAGTATCAAATTAATCGTCATTATATCTCCAACAGTGCGTAGTTCAAGCCGAAC
This sequence comes from Clitarchus hookeri, assembly GCA_002778355.1. NCBI lineage: Eukaryota > Metazoa > Arthropoda > Insecta > Phasmatodea > Phasmatidae > Clitarchus > Clitarchus hookeri. The sequence goes on from NQII01003950.1 coordinate 38,792, forward strand.
TCAAAGTTAATAGTTTTTAAGACAGGAATAAAGCTATAGAGTAGGAACAAAACGTTTAGTTTCTCGTACAGTTATATGAAACCTCTCACGTTTGCCAGTCTCACACGAGACGATAATTGTCAGACTCCGAACCAGTAGCGTGTGGTGAAGTGTTGCGAGGTAAGCTGGTGCTTGCTCACTGCTGTACATTCTCGGTGCCCGCAGCAGGAGCCAGTAACCACCGTGCAGCCTAGGGGAAACTGAATGCATTCCGACCACTCACAAGCGAGCAGCAAGGGACACATTACACGCGCCCTGCGGCGTCAGCTGCCGAGATACGTTTTAGTGATGGAAGCGTAAACTAGCAAGCAACAGGATACAGCACACAGCTAATGCCAGCTTACCTAGCAACAGTTCACCGCACGNGAAACACGATACTGCTTGATGGATCGAAGAGTGGCGTTCATTTTCTTTCTTCTGAACAGAAGAATATCGCGGAGTAATGACCAGTGAGCCGTGGAATGCTGAAGTGAGCGAGAAACGAAAGAAAGAAATAATAACAAAAAAAGCATGAACTTCACGAGAAAAGGACGATAAAATCTAGCTTTATAGCAAGACAAATTGTACGCACTGTGTGCGTTTTGATGGATCAATGTATTACGCTGTAAATTAATTTTTATTTTTATGGGAGACGAAGTAAAATGCATTTTGCTGTTTATAATTATGGTTGTTATTATGTTCCCGATAATTGGATGACCGACTTTGTTTTAACTTTGCACACGGCATCCATGGCAGCTACAAAAAGTGGTAGAGTCTAGGTTGTCTGAAATGACTTTGGTTCAGATGGAATACAAACAAAAAACGCGTTCTCATTAACGTAGAATATTTGTTTGTTCAACATTCGAGCCAGCATATAATATTTAGGTCACTGATTACCTCTGAAAACGCATGTCGAGCAGTTGTACCGTTAAAGTTGAGACATAAATGTAACGCACTTAAAACTTATCATCTTTTGCTCATTTACGGAGCGTTTATTGCGCTGGTCACATTAATTTTTTCACACAATGAAATCTTTTCGAACGATACTTGAGTAAAATACTGAAGTATCCTACATATAATGTAAGTATCCAATTAATCGTCATTATATCGCCAACACTGCGTAGCTCAAGCCGAACTCAAAATTAATAGTTTTTAAGACAGGAATAAAGCTATAGAGTAGGAACAAAACGTTTAGTTTCTCGTACAGTTATATGAAACCTCTCACGTTTGCCAGTCTCACACGAGACGATAATTGTCAGACTCCGAACCAGTAGCGTGTAGTGAAGTGTTGCAAGGTAAGCTGGTGCTTGCTCACTGCTGTACATTCTCGGTGCCCGCAGCAAGGGCCAGTGACCACGCACAGTGCAGCCTGGGGAAACAGAATGCATTCCGACCACTCACAAGCGAGCAGCAAGGGACACATTACACGCGTCCTGTGGCGTCATCTGCCGACCTACGTTTTAGTGGTGGAAGCGTAAACTAGCAAGCAACAGGATACAGCACACAGCTAATGCCAGCTTACCTAGCAACAGTTCACCACACGCCACTGCTCCGACCCGATGCCGATTTTGTGGGAACCGGGTGGGTACAGTACACGCTCCGATTCAGTTCCGTATCTTTCAGACTTCGGATCGGACGAGAGTGCCCACGTACCGATTCTACCATAAAAATAGGAAATATAAATTGCCTGTGTTGCCAGCTATTCTTTCAGCCTGAGGTAGCTGGCTATCGAAGAAACATGCGTCCTATACCTAACCGGACATTATACCTGCTGTTTCTCTGTTATTTGCGAAGTAAAAAAGAGCACGGCAAACACACGGCGCATGCGTTCACGTGATTTTCATGTGAAAAAAAAAAAGTTTTGGAAAGTATCTGAAAATTATTTGGGAAATTTTGTTTGTAAGCAAAAATCAGCCGCCCTGCTGATATTTTTAAGCTCAAGTAGCAAAAAAAATTATTTGAATTTTTGTAGTAATTTTTCGTTTGTGTAACGAATGGTTATTTGTATACCCAGAGTCGAAATGGCGTGGCGGTTCTTTTAGAGTAGGCATACCCATTCTCTGATTGCCTGTGCGAGGCTCTGGGAACGGATTTTGCGTCTGACTGGCTTCTGCATAATGCGAAAGGTTCCCAATTGGCAGTGGCTGCCAGCTGGCGAGTAGGTCACCAGGCGCTGATTAGTGAACGGAGTTCCAGCATGTTACTGGTCAGTGACGCCATTTTGCTGGCGTGTGCGGCTAAAATTTGCTGTATAAGCGGCTATTTCCCCTCTGAATTCTTAACAATGCGCGTGACGTAAGTTAAGGCCTAACAAGTTAAAAGTCCACAGAAATTCGGAAGCGAACAAAGGAAATCTAAGAAAGAGCAATACTGGATAATGATTTTTGCCAACTTTTTATGCAAATGTTTTGCAACGTTGAGGCATTTATTTTGCATAATATATTTTAACCACGATGAAGTATTAAAGTTAAAGGTGGAGAATGAATAGCTCGGTATAAGCTGTTAACGGTAAACTGAGCACATTTGAAAGCTGTGCTTAATATCTACTTGCATGCAAATTGTGTATTCTTCCACCACATGTAAAATTAACATTGCCATGAGCCTGATCACTTTATTCATGCGTCGGTTAAGTGAAGTGGTGAAATTAATAGAAAAGTAAATATTTTACACATTTTCTCATTCCTACACGTATAATATTCATTTAAAAAAAAGAAAAGCAAAGGGAATAATTTTAGTATTCACAAATGTTTACCTAAAAACTTTTAATTCTGCGTAAAGTCATGAAACTACTTTCCGTCCTTCGTTACCAACTTTGCTGGGCGCTTGGGAGTCAGTGTTGCCGTTAGAATGTATGCAGGTGCGAGCAGTGACATTTTTCAAAGGTTGATTTCAAAAGTGCTGAATTAACCGTGAACGGCCTACAGAAATACATGACAATAATACAATATTTGCTGAAAACGTTAGTAAAAACTGTTATGTAGTATTACCCTTTCCAAGTTCTGTATTGGCTTCCAAAAAAATTGTGGAATATGATTAACGTTTATAGCATCGATTAGGTGCCACTCGCTCCTAATCCTTTCACGCTCATTGTAGACAGTCGTCAACACGTTGCACAGGAAGCTTATATTTGATGGTTACTGTACTCTGCGAGGCTCGGTGCCCAGTGATCTTTTCTAAGGATAACTGATTCCTAAACCATGCTACTGCGCTACGTTATAACTGGTTCATATCACTGCTCACCAAGCACAAAGGCTGCGGCGTATTAGAAGTGATAACGAAGCAAGTTCTTTGCCAGCTTGAGTACAACAAGCATCAAAAAAATTCTTGTTTGCAGCACCAGAAATTATAAATTAATGGTTGGTAGAGTGCCAGCCAGCCACTTCGTAAACTACTGTAAGAAATACGAATATAAATTATATATTTCGAGCCCTGCCATTAACGCGCTCTATTAGCCGATTATTTTCTTCTTCGAAGAGGATGGCAGAGAGGTATGAAACAGCCCAGTTGGCGTGGGCGGAGTAATCGCTGGGATCTCTTTAATCTTTCAGCTGCGCACCTGCGGTAAATGCAGGCAGGCACGGTAAAGAGATGAACAAGTGGTCAATTAGTGATATTACGGCAGCCAAAGAAGGAGGCTATTTCCGGGTAAAGTGCTCCCGCCTCCATTCCCCGCTAATCTTGTCCATCCTTTCGCCCCCGCACATCGCTCCTTGAGTGGCTGATAATCGCATTCTTGTGGCGGGATGTCATGGAACACGAGTTGTTACCAAGCGACTAGTCAGTTCGTGTGTAGTATCCTTTATCCATCCACGGTGGTTGAGCGGTTAGCCTGCTCGCCTCCCACCAAGGCGAACCGGGTTAAATCCCCTGCCGGATCACTCTCGGATGTTCGCATGTGGGAATCATGCCGGACGATGCCGCTGGTCGGCGGGTTTTCTCGGGGATCTCCCGTCTCTCCCGCCCATTCATTCCGGCGTCGCTCCATTATCACCTAAATCACCCTCATCGGCTTTCAAGACCTCGCTGTTAAGAGCCGCCCAAATCTCTTCACTCACTCACTTACTACGGACAGCTGCTATCTTGATGCAAAGACCGGCGTGAACAACAATGTTCAGAAAATGACCGCCCCACCGAGATAATAATTTCTCCAGATAGACTTCAGAGAGAATAAATATGGTTCCTGCGTAATAAAACACGACTGAGAAGACCGTAGAGAGAGTATGTGGTAAGGTGCACACGCGAGCTGCGCAATAACCATCTCTGTGTCGCAACATTGAACTGCTTTCCTACTTACGGAACAATCAAAACCTCGTGGTCTAGACTAAGGTTAGCACACTGTTTACTAAAAGGAGTGATCTGACATGGTTACAATACTTTTGACTAAGTTATAACGCAAAACCGATGCAATCAAGAAGCTTGTGGAAAGCGTAAATGGCGAAGCCACAATTGCATAAATATTATATTATAAAGTTATGGTATTTTGGGTAATATTTATTAGTTGTTTAGAGTCATACCTCAGAGAAGACTATGTAATATTCATTTAGAAAATAAATTTGTGCTCACGGGAAGGATTACAGACGATGTAGGCGGGGCTTAGAGGGTTCGCCTCTCTGGTTGGCTCCGAGAGGGCACACATCGGGGATCCTCGGGTTAATCCGAGCGGCGAGTAGGAGAGAGACGGGAGTTGGGGTGTAGGCCTTCGATATGCCTGTAAATATTGTATTGTTAACCTCGGGACGCCCAATGTGGGGGGGATTGCGTGAAGAAATTAAACGCTCAGAAACAAATTAGGACACCTTCGCGATAATTCCTTGCGGGCACGTAAAAATAATGGCGGTGGCTTTTAATTATGGTAGTTTCCTCGTAGGTTCCTCATCACTCTCCCTCAGTTAGCTGGCGCTGTGTAATTTATAGTGATTTATTGTAATGCTACAAGAATTTGTAATGTTCGGCGAGTTACAAGCTAAATGTTTCATCGCCCCGTAAAAACTAGAATATGTTGTAAAATCAAATGTAGACAAACAGCACATAATTGTTTGAAAACGTGATTTTTACAGTTGTTACAACAATTCGTTAGTCAATATTGGGGACACGCGGAAAAAAAAAATCGGCCTAACAATGAAGAAGATATTTATCATGCTTTACTTCGGCACTAATTTTTTGTTGTACATCTCCTGCTGTGTGCATTATTTTTGGTAAGAATATTTCTCTAAACTGAGCGTTGGAATCTCGTAATATTCAACAGAAACATAACATGGAGTTTAAAAGGGAAACAAATATAGTATATTCAAGGACTGGACGTTTTGACGAATTAATTTTAGGACATGCTAGACCTCAAAAACATGTGTTTTTGCGTTATATTTGTATTTGGATTACAGTTTATTAGACACGCCCAGTTGAAATCAGAGCCAGTAATACATATCTAAATAAAGAAGCACCGATTCCAATGCCACATGGTCTTGGGTAAAACTGTATTGGGGCAGCAACCAATATACAGAAATCTGTATTTATAAAATACATAGGACCGTAGGGCCTAGCCTACAGGTCTTTTAAAAAGCGAAATTTTCCTTTTCCTAGTTGTATGATTGATAATTCATAAAACTATTGAAGTCGTGAGGTCAGACGCATCAGACTTGGCTCCCCCCACCCAAGTGAAATAGAGAGACTGAACGACTCGCAAAGCACCAACCACAGGTAGCTGGCAGGTGGGCAGACGAATCTGCAGGCACTCCTTCCCACACACCGTGCCACAGTCGCGTCGTCCAATTGTTTCCTTTCCTTGGGAGAGAAGTGGCCCGACACTGGCAGATCTCCCAAGTCCTAAGTTACAGTGGCGCTACTGTAACGTTCTCAGCAATATTTTTTTTACTCCCCAACGAGTCGCGCCCGGGATTTCTGTCTCCCGACCGCAAGATTGATGGCGATCCCCGAAGCGTAACGGAGACGAAGCCGACGTCAACAAGGCGCAGAACGGCACAGTTACTGCTTTCTCGTGAACGTCGATACAAGGTCACTTCTACTACAGGTTGGGAAGATCAATGTTGAAAGTATGGAAACCAACCATTTTTGCCACTAGGTAAGCGCTAGTATCGCATGTGTACCCTATTTTCTCTATTTATTACGTTAAAAAAAAGGATGATTGAAATAACCATAGATCAAATATAAAATAACATTGTAACTATAAGTAAAATCTTTCTTTTTAATCATTTACGTTGCTTAAAATTTTAATTAAAAGTCACATTTTGAAAAACTGCGCAACTAGCGGCGGAAATTTTCCCTACGCCAAACTCTCCCATAAGAAATCTCGTTTTGTTCCTAGCCTGAGTAGAATGAACCTTAGCAATACTAACTTTCTTNAAACTTTCTTTGCGGTAACGTCTTAACGTTCAAGAGGCTAAAATTATATCCTACATTTTTAGCACATTAAATCGTTTTTATTTGTGATATGACATAAAAGTTTGCACGACAATGGAAGAAAACTACTTTTCAAGAACGAATTAAAAAATTAAAGTAATTTAAAATGTAGATATTTCCTCGCGAATATCTCGAAATTAAACGAAATAAATATGTTAGGCTACAGCTGAAAATAATTGTACATGTTATTGGAATGCCACGAAAAATATAAATTAGGAGTTCGTTTTGCGATTCGCCCTTATTTCAGTGTTAACTTTTTGAGATAAAATTTAAAGTCAAAATAGTTCAAACTTAAAAAAAAAACCTAATCGCCGATTAAGGAAGCGCCGGATCGCAAGAAATTTCCACGTGTGTCACACCTGTGAATTCAAGAATCACTTCAGCTAAAACCACATTTTTTTTTTTAATAATTTTTCGAAATTTGTACGAATTTATTTTTACGTTAAAATTCTCTATTAACGCGAAAAACATAATGTACAAATTGTTTTAGTGATACGGCATTTTTAATTTTTATCATCGGTATAATGTTACGAAACTACAAAATATCCTTAAAAAACGCATTTGAACAGCCTTGATTTAAAAATCATTAGTTAAATGAAGAACGTGAATTATAACGTACGTTTTAATAAAGCCTAAATTAAAAAAAAAATTCCTGAATTGCACAGTTTTAGTAGACTACCCAGCCCACGTGTTCACCAAGATAACTGACTTTCTCCACGTAATGAACAAATTATTTAGGCGGAATGTGTTTCCCCAGTTATATGTAAATCAATGGTCGATTACTCAAAATCATGACACTATCGTACTACGCAGCCCAAATTATCTACTGTATCATCTGTCAAACACTAATTGGGGTTCAATTTTATGATGTATGAATGTATTTTAAGGGCCATGGAAAGGTCTCTCTGTGCCCGACTGTCTGAAATATAAAATCAAGGACTAAATTTGAACTACTTAATGTATTTCGATGGGGTCTGTTCTATTTACTATACAAATAACAAAATTAACAAAACCGTCATATACAGCAATAGCTGATACAATGTATAGTTTGCGAATAAAAAATTGTGAACTGTTTTTCAAATAATACCTTATAAAACCACATCAAAACATGTGTAAAAATTATTAATGTAAATTTTTAATTTTATGCAAAATTTTATACAATTCATATAAACCTCCTTTTATAATTACAACCGAATTTTATCATTTTAAAAACTCCCGCTAAAAAAATATTTTCCATTAAGATACATGAATTCAATATCACATATTTAAAGAAAATATTATTTTCTTAATTTTCAGAGAATTATTTTGCTATGGTTAAGACAATTATTTTCGCGTGTTTACTGATTTTGTAGCTAAAATAGCAATTTTTTTTTTTTTTGCAAAATTTGGCTATTTTTAAATTGAAAAATGTAGATTATATCAGCTATCGGGGTATATAATAGGTNTTTTCCCTACGCCAAACTCTCCCATAAGAAATCTCGTTTTGTTCCTAGCCTGAGTAGAATGAACCTTAGCAATACTAACTTTCTTTGCGGTAACGTTTTAACGTTCAGGAGGCTAAAATTATATCCTTCATTTTTAGCACATTAAATCCTTTTTCTTTGTGATATGATATAAAAGTCTGCATGGCAATGGAGGAAAACTACTTTTCAAGAACGAATTAAAAAATTAAAGTAATTTAAAATGTAGATATTTTCTCGCGCATATCTCAAAATTAAACGAAATAAATATGTTAGGTTACAGCTGAAAATAATTGTACATGTTATTGGAATGCCACGAAAAATATAAATTAGGAGTTCGTTTTGCGATTCGCCCTTATTTCAGTGTTAACTTTTTGAGATAAAATTTAAAGTCAAAATAGTTCAAACTTAAAAAAAAACCTAATCGCCGATTAAGGAAGCGCCGGATCGCAAGAAATTGCCACGTGTGTCACACCTGTGAATTCAAGAATCACTTCAGCTAAAACCACATTTTTTTTTTTTATAATTTTTCGAAATTTGTACGAATTTATTTTTACGTTAAAATTCTCTATTAACGCGAAAAACATAATGTACAAATTGTTTTAGTGATACGGCATTTTAAATTTTTATCATCGGTATAATGTTACGAAACTACAAAATATCCTTAAAAAACGCATTTGAACAGCCTTGATTTAAAAATCATTAGTTAAATGAAGAACGTGAATTATAACGTACGTTTTAATAAAGTCTAAATTTAAAAAAAAATTCCTGAATTGCACAGTTTTAGTAGACTACCCAGCCCACGTGTTCACCAAGATAACTGACTTTCTCCACGTAATGAACAAATTATTTAGGCGGAATGTGTTTCCCCAGTTATATGTAAATCAATGGTCGATTACTCAAAATCATGACACTATCGTACTACGCAGCCCAAATTATCTACTGTATCATCTGTCAAACACTAATTGGGGTTCAATTTTATGATGTATGAATGTATTTTAAGGGCCATGGAAAGGTCTCTCTGTGCCCGACTGTCTGAAATATAAAATCAAGGACTAAATTTGAACTACTTAATGTATTTCGATGGGGTCTGTTCTATTTACTATACAAATAACAAAATTAACAAAACCGTCATATACAGCAATAGCTGATACAATGTATAGTTTGCGAATAAAAAATTGTGAATTGTTTTTCAAATAATACCTTATAAAACCACATCAAAACATGTGTAAAAATTATTAATGTACATTTTTAATTTTATGCAAAATTTTATACAATTCATATAAACCTCCTTTTATAATTACAACCGAATTTTATCATTTTAAAAACTCCCGCTAAAAAAATATTTTCCATTAAGATACATGAATTCAATATCACATAATTAAAGAAAATATTATTTTCTTAATTTTCAGAGAATTATGTTGCTATAGTTAAGACAATTATTTTCGCGTGTTTACTGATTTTGTAGCTAAAATAGCAATTTTTTTTTTGCAAAATTTGGCTATTTTTAAATTGAAAAATGTAGATTATATCAGCTATCGGGGTATATAATAGGTNTTTTTTTTTTGCAAAATTTGGCTATTTTTAAATTGAAAAATGTAGATTATATCAGCTATCGGGGTATATAATAGGTTGCGACATTCAAATATATCGTCAATAATCTAACTCCGATAAAATCTATTTAGTAGTTTAAATTCTGTTCTTGATTTTGTTTCAGGAATCTGTGACCTGCGAGGCCTTTCCTATCGCTTAACGGGCACGTTTCTAGTAAAGTTGACAGCGATGTAGTAAAAAAAGTTTCATGATTAACGTCATATTAAGAGTTTTATGGTTAAGTTTGTGGACGCCGAATTAATTTTTAAATTTAATTTGTATTTATTTTGTGCATCTAAGAAAGGTAATTAACATTTTACTAACATATTTACGTTCAAACTTTGCAGTTTCTCATAATCGATACGCAAATAAATTGATCAGGTTCACGGCAATGATCATTGTACGCATGGCGGAAGAATAAAAATGGCCAGGAAAGTAGATCCTAAGCAAAATTTTCAAAAGCGCTCAACTGGTAGGAGCCTATTACTATGTTACCAATATTCCAGGTTTTTCTGTTAATGTGAATAAAACAAGAGAAAACAAAAATAAAGAATTTCAATTGCCTCCAACTGAAACGTTAAACTTTAAATACGACTTTACAGAAATTCAACTAATTTTCTTACAGCGAGCATGAATTTATTAGCAGTTTTTTTTCTTCAAAAGTTTGTTTAAAAATTGTTTAACTAACCTGCTATCCATCTATAATCCCACATAAAGCCTTGACAAATGCCTTGGGGCTCTTAACGGTCTTAACTCACAATTGAAAACAAGTCACCCAAAATATGTATCTCAACCGAGACTTTGGTATTTCCTTTATGATCGTTTAAAATAAAAACGCTAATGTTCGATCGTTAGCAGATTATTTTGTAATTGAGTGCAAGGACGCAGTTAATCTGCATTCAAAGGTGGTTGTTGTTGATTATCAATACAATGTATCAATGATGAACTACAGACAAACGTTTTAGACTAGTGTTGCTAATTACTATCCTGCGCTTGGCACAAGAACGCTTAGTAAGGTTAATGAGCACACTAAACAATATCTTATTAACTGCTGTTTATTAACGTAGTCTCTTTGTGCCGATAGTTAATTAGGATGGGAGGGATGAAAACACAAAACACATAACTAGACCAAGCTTACATCTAAAACCAGGATACGCACCCATGGTTCGAGCCCGGAACGTAACCTGAATTCAAATTACAATAAAAATACCAACACACAGAGTATTTTGTCACTAGACAGTCATTCTAGGAAACGTCACCACACAACGAAAAAATAAAGTACACAAAACGCTTTAATTTAAATTTTTTCCCTTTAAGACGTTAATATTACGGAGCCGTCCATTTTCATTATCTTTCTTTCCGGCTCGAGTTTGACCAACGGGAGAGAATGAAACGCTGAAAACATGGAACAAGGCAGTGAAGCCCCAATAAAGGCGAGTACTATAGTTCATTTCATACAAGAAGGCCACATTTTGACAGTCAGTGAGTGGCAATTTCACGTATTCAAAACAAACAACGTGCAATTTACAAAATCCTGTATCAGCTGATGCACGAACGAACAAAAGTTAATATGACGTTGGCTATTCTGAGTGCANTCCTGTATCAGCTGATGCACGAACGAACAAAAGTTAATATGACGTTGGCTATTCTGAGTGCACTGCCAACGTACAAAACACAAGATGAAAATGCGCGATAAGAAAGAGTTCCAAGGTTAATTAATACATTATATTTTACGTGGTCATAAAACAGCAGTTTTTAGTGTTACAAACTAAACTTCTTGATAAAGTAGTAATGTATAGGTGTTCAAAATGAAATGCACAATAAAACGATCCGTATCCAAATGGCTACGAGCGCGAAAAGCAGCCGGCTCTTTATAATGCTAACGTGGCCCTGGTTATTTAGGGGAAAAGCTTCATGAAATCCGTGCTATCCAGAGCACGCGTTCTTTTTACAATAACCGCATGACACACATCAGTCACCAATACGGGACGCTCTCTTTCGTCGTACAAACATCTCCGCTCAAGGGCAGACATCTCTGCTGCTGTAAAGTAGACTCACACAAACTGCGCGAAAGAGCACGCAGTACTTAATGCCCAAACATTTTGTGGCGGCAAGTCAATAGAAATNAATCTCTGCTGCTGTAAACTAGACTCACACAAACTGCGCGAAAGAGCACGCAGTACTTAATGCCCAAACATTTTGTGGCGGCAAGTCAATAGAAATGACGTAAATAACGACTGATAGCTTGTAATTATTACACGTAAATCACATCAGTTCGAAAATTTAATAATTTTATTCTGTCATTTACGGGAATTTTTTTTTCGTGTCCGAGTTAAGCGTTTATTTTGTTCATTTTCTTTAAGAAATTGTGATTTATTATTTGCAAACCAAACGAAATTTACTCGTTCGATCTTAAGGAAGTTCAAGAGTCGGTAATGGTTTTCTACATTTTAGCATATTACATAATTTTTCGTTCTGCTATGAAATAATAGGCTAAAAAAATTGTGACAAAGACGGAAAATTATTTTTTACAACTAATAAAAGGAATTATAAAAATTTTAAATTTACATTTTTACACAAATTAAAAAATTTAACAAGTAATAAATAATAAAACTCAAAATAATTGCCCATGTCATTAAAATGTCTAAAATATTATTTTTATATTTATTCTTTGCTTCGCTCATATTTCAATTCTAAATTTTTAAGACAAAATTGAAAGTAAAATAGTTAATACCACAGGTGAACCAAGTGTCGGATTTCAAACAGTGGAGCGGAGAGAATTGGACGGCTCTTAACATCAAGGTCTTGAGAGCCGATGAGTATTAAACGAGGTGAGTATGCACCAGCGCAGGAATACAAGGGCGGGGGAAACGGAAGATCCCCGAGAAAACCCGCCGACCAGTGGCATCGTCCGGCACGATTCCCACATACGAGAATCCGGGAGTGACCCCACCAAGAATCGAACCCGGTTCGCCTAAGTGGGAGGCGAGCAATCTGACTACTACACCACCCCGGCCCCATCGGATTTCAAAGAAATTGCAACAACGTGACACACCATGTTAAACAAATACTTGAGCTAAAACCAAACTTTATGATGAAATAACATTTAGAAATACATAAGAACTAAGATTTTAAGCTAAAATACCTATATTTAGCCTACTCCTTAAAAATAACGAATGTTATTATCCCAAAAGATTTCGTAATTTTATCAAGTTATCTAGCTAGAATAATTAGAAAAGTAAATATTTCACACATCTGCAGATTCCGACTTTAATATACATTAATAACACAAAAAGCAAAATAAATAATTTTTGTGTTCAGAAATGCTTACCTGACAGTTTATATTCAACGTTGAGATATGAAACTACTTGCCCTCCGTCGTTTACAATTCTACTGGATGCATGTCAGTCAGTGTGTCTGTTAACATATATGCAGATGGAGACAGTGACATTTTTAAACCTGGATTTCAAGTGTTCACTTTATAGCGAACAGCTTACAGGCGAAAAATGTGGGCCAGAGAAGACGCGAACTCGAAAAAGACGTCCGTGGTGGGGATTGAAGTACACAACACACAAAATGTTTTGCACCGCCTGTAATTGGTTGCACATGAAGGATGTTCTCTGGAACAGTTGGCGCATTGCAAAGAGACATCATCAAGTCAGGCGTTGTATTCTGTTCGGACGGTGTGTACTTTCATCCCTTACTTTCTCTTAACCCGTGAGAAACTTAGTAGCTCAGAAATCCCGGTGGTGCAAAACTTTTTTTGAGGTGTGTATACAGGTCTCTATTAAGCCAGTATCCGCAAAAATTGTAAAATGGACTGCTCCCAAAATTTGGTACAGTTTTTCGGCCAGTGAAAGGATCATGGCCATCCATCTCTTGAAGTCCTGCAGTTGCATGCAACACGCCAGTTCATTTGTCTTGCATGTAAAGGCGATGGGGTACTTGATGCGCGTGTCAGGTTCGCCCTTAATCGCTCCGTTACTTTCTGTGCCTCAAATGCGGAGAGTAGCCCGGGCAGACAGGCGTAGTGAGGAAGGGAAGAGGGGAGATGGCTTGAGAATAACATAGACACAATTTATATTTAAACTCAAGTCACAAACGGCAGCAGAACTTACCTGGGACCTGCAAGAATGATATCCTTCGTAAAGGAAGGCGTCTTTAACTGGGTTCCCTACGGAGGACGGCAGGCCAACTTTGTGCAGTTACCGCTCGCAGGAGGAACTGCAACAAGTGGAAATAATTTCAAAATCCCAGCAAATAACGTCACAACGGTGTCTATAAAGAAACAAAATACGAGGTGGCATCAAAAAGTTTCTAAACCAGATCTGTTTACAAAGTACTTTGTTTATCTTCGTTTACATACAAAATAGTTCCCTTGCACAACAATACAGTGCTCTCAGCATTACTGCCCCTTCTGGAATGTGTCCTGTAAATCTTCTTTTCGACGCGCGTAAAAGTACCTGAAATTCGCGCTGTATCTCCGCAATGAAGTCCAAACGGCGGCCTTTGAGCTTGATCTTCATCTTCGGGAAGAGTGAGTGAGTGAAGAGATTTGGGAGGCTCTTAACATCGAGGTCTTGAAGAGTCGATGAGAGTGAAGCGGGGTGAATATGGAAAAGGCGCCAAATGCAAGGAAGGAGGAAACGGGAGATCGCCGAGAAAACCCGCCGACCAGCGGCATCGTCCAGCACGATTCCCACATACAAAATTCCGGGGCGACCCCGCATGAACCCGGTTCGCCTTGGTGGGAGGCGAGCAGACTAACCACTACACCACCGCGGCCCCATCTTCGGGAAGAGGGTGAAGTCCCCAAGAGTCAAATCTGGCAAGTAGGATGGGCGCGGAAGCAAGACCAAATTGTTTCCGGCGAGGAATTACGTGTCAGGAGAGCTCGGTGACAGGTTCCATTGTCGTCGTGGAGCGTCCAGTTTTTTGCGGGCCACAAATCCTGACGCTTTCGCCCGAAAGCCCTCCTTCAGACGCCTCGAAACCTGGTAGAGGAATGCACTGTTGCCGGTATAGCCCATGGGTACGAATTTTCGATTAGCAGTGCACTACTGTCATCGAGCTCTCCTAACACGTGAGTTTCTCGCCGGGAACAACATGATCTTACTTCTGCGCCCATCCTACTCGCCAGATTTAGCTCCTGCGGCTTTCGCCCCCTTCCCGAAGATGGAAGATCCAGTTAAAGGCCGTCGTTCTGACAACATTGCGGAGATCCTGCGTGAATAGCANCAACATGATCTTACTTCTGCGCCCATCCTACTCGCCAGATTTAGCTCCTGCGGCTTTCGCCCCCTTCCCGAAGATGGAAGATCCAGTTAAAGGTCGTTGTTCTGACAACATTGCGGAGATCCTGCGTGAATAGCAAACTCTGCTTAACACTCTTCGAGAAGAAGTCTTCCAGGTCACAATCCGGAAGTGAGCGCTGCATTGCTGTGCAAGGGAACTATTCTGAAGGCGACATACAGTTTGTAAACGTGGATAAATAAAGTACTTTCTTGTAAACATAACTAGCCTCTAAACTTGTGGATACCACCTCGGATATTTTGCACAATTCACACACACACAAAAAAAAACCTTTTTGTAGTCACTACTAGAGATTTTTCCACAAAATGTCTTATAATGCTAAAATTATCTTGTGTTGAATATAGAACTATTTTTTATTTGTTAAAAATAATTATTTATCGTTGGGTAATGAAGCACGCCCGTTCCGTATAGTCAAAATAATATAATTCCGCCACAAAACATCATGTAATGCCTATTCAGATCAAATATTTGCACACGATAAAAAAAATCAGTGTATACGTCACCAGGTTCACTGAACTCTTTTTAAAAACTGGACTACGTGCAGATTCACAGCCTAAGGGCCCTTACTCGGCTTCGTGCCCTATAAAAGTGCATCACGGTAGTGAAATAATTTTGCCGCTGTCAAAATTCACAGTAAGGGTACAGAGTACATAAGAATACAGAGGTTAAATAGTGGCGTAAACTGCGAACTACAGCCACGCATGCCATCAATATGGCGTCGTTCACCAATCAGCGCCTGGAAACTAACTTGTCAGACGGCAGTTGGATCAATAGGGAATATTTCGTAATGTGCAATAGCCAATCAGACTCAAGGCCTGTTTCCTCAGCTTTGCACGACCAATGAGCGATCGAGGTCTCTTGCGTCAAAGGAACCGCCATTTCGTTTTTGTATGCTTTCATAATCTGTGGCAAGGGCGCGAATGAAGCCTAGAATGTCACTTCAGCCAAGGGATTTTTCTAACCCTTGGTTGGTTTTCGATGCTCTATTGTTCGAAGTATTTCATTTGACGGTTTTTACAACTTTGTATGGCAGCGTGAAAAGCCTTGCTACTGTCACAAAAGCAAATATAACTCACAACATCAATCGAGGTGGAAACANTTGTATGGCAGCGTGAAAAGCCTTGCTACTGTCACAAAAGCAAATATAACTCACAACATCAATCGAGGTGGAAACGAACAAGAGCTCCAGAATTCACAAATGAATACTTCGTCAGGAACAAAACAAGGGGTCGTTACACAGGGAAGGAATCAAGGGCAAGTGAATGAGGGCACGTGGTACTGAATTTGGACACGGCCTTGGCTCAGTTTCTTCTTTGAGTCCACTGTGCTTCCTTTCTTGGCGACACATTAACAATGTCAAGCAACACTACTGACCATTACCAATGCGCAGAGGAAATTACTGAGAGTCTGTCGACCGTCGAGGCCAAGTTATCTGTCCATGCGTTTGTGAGATGCCAACACCGCTACGCATGCGCGTTTTCACGCATCATTTTTTCAACATAGTATCTCAACGTAACAGACCACTTCAACTAACCTATAGGCTGTTCATGGTAAACTGAACACTTTTGAAAGCCCTGCTTAAAATATACTTTTAGTTACATTGTTTATTCTTCCACCATATGCAAAGTTTACATTTCCATGGGCCTTGTCACTTTACTCATGCTTCGGTCAAGTGAAACTATAAAATTATTAAAAAAAAATTTTAATTTACTAATTTTACAACTATATGTATTTAAAAAAACACAAGGGCAATAAATAATTTCAGTATTCACAAATGATTACCTAACAATTTTAATTCAACGATAAGACATGGAACTACTTTCCTTCCGTCATTACAAACTTCACCGGGCGCTTTGTCACTCAGTGTGCCCGTTAAAATATATGCATGTAGGGGCAGTGACATTTTTCAAAGGTTGATTTCCGAAGTGCTTAAATAACGGTGAACAGCGTTTGGAACTGTGAGCGGAAGAGGTTTTAATTGTTTAAACAAGTCCAACATTAACTAAAATAACCTAAAATACAATTATTTTTTTTTGCAGTTTAAACTAATTTAGGATATAGTTGGTGAATAAATACAGTACCCACGGGCATATGCGCTTTTCATTCGATGTAGTGCTCAACTGAGCTATCGAGGCTTNTTTTTTTTTGCAGTTTAAACTAATTTAGGATATCGTTGGTGAATAAATACAGTACCCACGGGCATATGCGCTTTTCATTCGATGTAGTGCTCAACTGAGCTATCGAGGCTTTAGCGCGAGCGCTTGAAGATCGTAATAAAATTACGCACCGTGCGTGTTTTAAAGCGGCTTATAGGTAGAGACCCCGACATTTTACAAATTTATTTGAGGACAAGTTAAGGTTTTTGGATACCAAAAAATTAATTACTTTATATTTGCACCAAACATTGTTCAACTTGTATGGATTTTATTTAATTGACATTTCACTCGAATAAAAAAAACTAACATTTTTTTTTTATATAATTTGATGTAAGTCCCATATTTTTCTGTTTTGCTGCAGCTATAATAAAAAATACTAACTAAGATATACTAGTGAAAAGATTTACAACGTCAACTAATGCTGTGGGCTACTTGGTGACATACATGTAATCACCAAACAACAGTTCGTGCATTAAAAAATAAGTTAAAAATATGTTAAATTTGTTTATATTTAAATTTTTTTTCCATATACATGGCCTATTATTTGGTGATTACTTATGTGTCACGCGGTAGCCCACGACATTAGTTTATATTGTAATTTTTTTCATTTCTATAACTCAGTATATGCTATTATGGCTGCAGCAAAACAGGAAAAGTTAGAATTTGGCATCAAATTATTCAAAAAAACATATAAAGTGTGAAATTTTTTATTCGAGGAAAATTGCATCACGTTTAATGTGTACGAGTTGAACAAAGTTTGGTACATATATATAATAATTAATTTTTTGGTATCCAACACCCTTAAATTTAATTTTACGTGCACTGTACGTCTGAGTTTCTGCTATATTGGACCACAGTATCACAGAGTAGATAAGTACACATAGACGAAATGGCGTGGCGGTTGGTACCCTTTACGATTTCGATACGACTTATAAGACATATATTTGCTTCCTATCTATTAACTTGGCTTGGTAGCGCATATGGTATAATAAGGGCTTAAAATCGAATTTGAGCGGGTATGTACGTTCAACCGTGGTCACTTACAAAATGTTATTTACTTTTTTAAAATTACGGTAAATAACGCAATATAAGTAGTAAAATGTCGTAAATATGTTTATTTCGCGTAATTATTTGGCTACATTCAATAAAAACAATATTTAATTCGCCACTGCAGTCGGCCGTCAGTTATTAATTCGGTGAAATTGTTTCACGTGACTAATTCAATCAGTGAAATTTTTTCACTGAAACAATCAGTGGTCTTCCACTGATTCTAAGTTGCACCATTTTCACTGATTTGAGAAATTGAATTTCACTGCGAATCAGTGGTTTTCCACTGATTCGAATTTAGAGTGCATGTTTAGTTCAACTTTATGCCTTTTTAACAATTTATGTAATGACGATAGTTCTTGCGGTTATTATTTTACACTGTTAACATATTTTTTATACACGATATAGCACATTATACATGTTAATATTTTGCCACGACTGTGTTCAACCCTGTTACAACTGCAGGGGCAAGAACTGTAGTATTTAACCTCTTGTTATTGATATGTGTTGGGTTATTTCGTTAAAAGGACAGCCTTGGTTGAAATAAATTTAAAATCAAGGAGCAGTCAGTCCAACGGAAAGACAGTGAATTCAAGTACGCAACTCGTGTCGCTTATTTTTTTGTACGTAAAAGCAACAAACTTAAAATATAGTGATGAACATGCACACAAATAGGCCAACTGTAACTGTCGTTTTCAGAATCAGCAGACGTGCACCGCGCTTTTAACTTCATCAGCGAGGCATAAAAATAAAGGGTCGACGCTTAAAAGTCATGTTCAGGTGAGACCGCGCGCCAGTTGGGCGCCTTGCGCTTAGAGGCGATGAGGAAAGCGATGAGGGAGTAAAAGTCGACCTTAGAACTCACGGGTTCCGAGGCTTCGAACGCTTAGAATAGCAGCAGGCAGGCGGAACCCTTAAGCGGCACAGCGATAAGGGCGACAATAACACGCGCGGCCAGCGCCCCGTCACCCCTAGGCGCAAGGCGTGCAGATCTTCCGCTGTTACGCTCTCCTGTGCAAATGGGATATGACACGTGGGATTTTATTATACGCGATGAAAGGCCATAGATTAAACTATAACTGTGCCATTTTATTTTTCTTCTGCGTATTAAGGAAATCGCANTATACGCGATGAAAGGCCATAGATTAAACTATAACTGTGCCATTTTATTTTTCTTCTGCGTATTAAGGAAATCGCATAGGAAAGCTCTAAACTTACGATTTTTGAACATTTTCACGATTTTTTTTCTCTTAGAATAAACTTAAAATTATAAAAACAAAACTGTACCAGCTTAGATAATTGTTTTTTTTAATATATATTTTATAGCAAAATCTCTTATTTTGAGGATATTTATTTCCTGAGATACGCCTAAACAACGCACAAACAANATATATATTTTATAGCAAAATCTCTTATTTTGAGGATATTTATTTCCTGAGATACGCCTAAACAACGCACAAACAACGAATGTACAGAAATTATGCGCAGTGATTCTAGCGGCCTATCAAGTGACACTATACCTTTGAAGCAGACGGGTAATTACGCGGTAGTGATGATGCAGGGAAGCCTGTGCGAGCTGAAGGGGAGCAAGAGTGGTTGAATTTGCAAGGGGGAGGGGGATGGTAACGCGCTCTATCGGGAGGAGGGCCGAGTGTGTCCCCTCGCGAGAAGAAGTGAGGGAGAGTGGCCCCCGTCTCTACGTTAATGAGCCCGGACGACTGTCAAAATACGAAATTTGTTTTAAATTGGTTAAATAAGCACACGACGTGATCGGAAAGTAGTCGGGTGTCCTTACTAAGTACTATACAGCGTGATTCCGAGCAACACCGACAAACTCAGCAGGTTATTCCCGACGAAAAAATAAGACGAAAACGTATGTAGCACTTTTTACGTAAAGTGATTATTAAGGGAGCTACGCTCCCCTCAAATCCACGGTTTTGAATGTAATTGAGTTAAAAAATATCAGGAACTACTCCGATTAAGCAACAAATCGGCGAATAGTGTTTTGTAGAACGGTGATCTTACACCTGTGAAAATGAGGTTGGTAATATCATCCTCCGTCATCATGAAAATAGGGGTGCTAATTCGTAACAAAAAACAGGGTGGTAACCCCTATTTTCCTCATGAAGAGGGATGATAATACCAACTGCATTTCTACAGGTGTAATATCTCCGTTCTACAAAACACTATTCCCCGATTTGTTGCTTAATCGTGGGTAGCTCCTGATATTTTTAACCAACATACATTCAAAACCGTGGTTTTTAGGGGTGCGTAGCTCCCTTAATAATCACTTAAGGAAATCAGTGGCACATACATTTTCGTCTTATTTTTTAGTCGGGAATAACCTGCCGGAGTTTGTCGGAGTTGTTCGGAATCACGTTGTATGTGAACCTAATTTGGTGAAATTCGGTTAGCGGATTCAAAAGTATTTTGGGGNGGGGGGGGGGGGAGAGAACACACACAGACACTTAGACAGAAAATTGATCTAATAAGCCTTTTTTATTCGGAAAGTAGGCTAATAATGCACTTGAACACTCTTGACGACTTCGTTTCAGTTTGAGTGTGAATCACCTGGCACCTTTATGGAGCAGGAGTTGGATGCTAATGCTTCGCAATTGCAGCGGTCTGTAAAGTGGCCGTACCTTTGAAGCAGGCAGCGATACCCGGCAGCTGGTTAATTACGACGGGAGAGGCAATGATGATGCAGGGAGGCTGTGTGGCGTTAGGGGTGGTGAGAGGCGGTCGCGTGCTCTCTCTCTCTCTCTCTCTCTCTCTCTCTCTCTCTCTCTCTCTCTCCCCCTCTGGGGGCAGAGAAGACCAGAGTGTGTGCTCGCGAGCGGCCGAGAGGGAGTGCGCTTCTCTAATGAGCGAGGCCGGCTGTTTGCTCGGCCTGCTCTAGGGGCCTGTCAGAGGTCCACCAGCCGTGAAAATTAACGGCAAAACGTGCCCAAGAGCCTGTACAACTACTGCCAGCGCCAGACGTCGTGGCACTTGACATCCCTAGTCTGGCAGTATACTACGCGCCAAATATCTGCGAGATTGAGCAACGTTGCAAGAAAGGGGGCGAGGGGCGGGCTTGTAATTTGGTGATCACTTTTCGCTCACATCTTTTCGTATTTCCGAAACCATCCACTGGTGTCGACGATACACAACTATCACCTCTGGTTTCACCTTATTATTTTGTACATACTGTTACACGCAGCCATCCTGCGACGTTTCCCTTTCACCTTCCCCCAAGACGTGCAGAGCACAGCGTTTCAAGGGCATCACTGGTAACCGGAGAAGAGCGCACAAGTACAAAGCCGCCGCCCCATCACACGAATGCTAGCCGCGATAAGCTTGTCGGGACTTGTGCCGCCTGCTGTCCTTGGGGGATAGAATTACTTGGGTTATCGTTCCACGAATGTTCTGGTCATAGCCCTCGCCTCCCTCAGTGCGACTTGGGGTGCGAGGAACTTTCTGAATCGGGCCAGCTGATCTATATAAGCCGTGGCGTGACTCCGAGCCGATAGTCTGGAGTATAGTACGGCCTTAACCAGGTGGGCGGAGACAGCGAAGCGACAAGCGACAACGACAGTGACAACGACAGTGACCAGCGAGTGCGAAGACTGCGAGCAACTATGCAGTGGATAGTGAGACGGACCGGAGGGACTATGCGTCTGGATGCGTGAGTGATAAGACATTTGGAATGATAGCAACATACACTCAAATTTAATATGTATAAATAATAAGTGCAGATTAAGTGACTGTAAGAAGCNATTTGGAATGATAGCAACATACACTCAAATTTAATATGTATAAATAATAAGTGCAGATTAAGTGACTGTAAGAAGTATAAAGACAGTGATATGGACTGTAATTAGTATTGGTACTGACATTGAATACTGCACTCACTAAGAATAATAAGTGTTAATAGTAGAGAAAAGTAACTTTACTATTTTAAATAATACACTTTTTTATTTGTATATCATTATAAATAAATAAAAATAATTAAGCTCTTTTATTTTACTTGATGACCTTCCTCCCATACGAACTCAGATTCGTCCCTGATGACCTGTAATAATAATTTGAACTATGAGAACTAATTTACCTCCGCAGTGCTGAGCTTATCGAAGGAGTTAAAAATGCCCTGTTAGTAGAGAGAATTCCGCGCTGTGTTTCCAGGTTACCTACTCCTCACAAGTGCCCTCCTCCAATATATAATGGTATACAGCAGGGATGTTTGTAACCGTCATCCAGGCTCGCAGATAACGTTTTCAGGGCGAATGCTAACGCAGTCGGGGCTCGCGCATTACCCCCTCCACCAAGGGGCTGGTACCCCCACCCCCCTCGTTTCAAAACGAAATCCAGCATGAACAACCAAAGAAAGACAGCCCACCCAACCAATCTTTCTCTTCTAGTCTTTCAAACACACTTTCAATAAAGATGATCGTTTCACATCCACATATTTTTCTACTTCACAAATTGCATGCAATTTTTGTAATTACTTTTATGTAGAGGGATTTTTACAGGGTCTGTGCCNCCCTTTGTATATTAGTTTAAGTTAGCTTGGGAGGTAACCATGGCCCCAATTGCGGCCATGTTTGCCCAATACCAGTAAAGCCGCGAGCATGTGTCCTTGCGGATAGAATATTGCCTGCATGCCTAGGCGTATGGGGGCCAGCCCTGAGACGCACTTAGGGCCCATCCCTACCTACGACCTCCGACCCTCCTCTTAGTTTTCGGGTAGGTCAGAAAAAAAAATGCTCCGCTCACAGATGTCCCCCACCGGCCTTCACACTGTCAAACCCCAGCCTATATCTGATCATCACCTCAGTCGTGGTCAATGGCCGTTCTTTGAGGGTCCCTGAAAAGTAAATGAACTTGTAATCCTACAAAGCAATTTCGGGGGAGAAAACATAATCAGTCTTACACTACCCTAGAATTTTAAATGCATCCTCTAAGCTACTCGCTTCTGGTTCAAAGGATATTCTATATTTTTAATGTAACTTCTTGAGAGACTGAATATTTTGGTTCGCACTAGAAAACGAAAAACTAGTGTCCTTCAGAGCCTTTGTTTAATGAAAATGTGTAGGCCATTCTATGTGCAAATTCGTTATTATATCATGCATAGTACTGCACTATAAAAACCTATTATGTACGCAGATAGCAGACACTATAATGAGTTTTTCTCGAACACTTGCGTAAATATTTATTTAATTTATAGGTACCGTCAGTACACAAAGTGTCATTTTACAAAACTGTATGTGGAATAATCGGAATTTGAATTGAATTGTATAGGGATTATTAACGTCCCCCGCTGTTATGCCTGAAGGCTTATCAGAAGACGGCTTACAAACTAACTTATGACCTAACTTAAACTAGCACCCTTATGACTTACCTTGGATTCGAACCCAGAACCTCCCGCACCGCAGACCGGCGGCGTACAAACCGACTGCGCCACAGGAGGTCGGCTGGAATTATCGGAAAGTTTGCATTTTGTTTGTAATTTTTTGAAGTGTAATCAGAAAAAAAAGGTTTATTTCGATCTTCTGAATGTCAAACTACATGAAAGCAAGTAATTTATAAGAACCACATTAAAAACTTTTTTGTTGAATAATGGAGTTTGAAGGTGTACGATATACGTACTATATAATAATTAGGAACCTACCTCTAAGATCTCGGTAATATTCGTCTCCCACACCCGTAGTTACATAAACAACAGAGGAGATCATTATTTCACATGGACACCAGTTTCATATTCCCTAATTATGGAGCATGTTTCGGTTTGTCAAAAACATATTTGCGTAATATCGCGTGTTAACTTATGGCCATTACTTACAGCGGATAAGCAGATAAAGCAAAAATAGTAATCAAATGTATCAAAGAAATATAATGCTCTTCAAATTCCTGAATTTATATGTCAGAAACATAGTTGAGTGTAGACGTCTCGATTGCAATTGTCTGAAAGATTATGTATATCATACAGAAATATCATCACTTGCGGCTTAGCAGGACAAGCTAAATGATTTTAAATCTAGTAACTGAAATCGTAACACATTTCGACGCTAGCACGTTACTCACGCGCAGAAAAAATTTGAATGACCAGCAACCCTCAACGCACAACAGAAAAATGTGTTGCAGTGTTTTGGGCGGAAGGTGCATTATTCACTGGGCCGTGGATGGGAGACAGGTCCATGTGATGACCTTGAAGTGTGGAATTGAGAGAAGGGGGCCTGCACATGATGAGTGTACACATGTGCCGCTGTCAGCTGTACAAACTGACAGCCATCGAAATATGTAAGATGGGCAACGAAAAGTGACAGGGTAATTTCGCTAATCAAATTTAGGTCTGTCTAGTCTCAAAACACGCGTATATCTGAGTGACGCGCGCTTTTCCGTCACAGTTTATAAGACAAACCCTCGAGTACTCTAAACCTCAAGAGAAAAAAACACCTAACTTCATGTTACATGTTCAGAGCTAGAATCTTCTACTCAGTGTGGCAATAGCCAATGAACAAAGAGCTTGTGCCTGAATAGGCATGGGACTGTGGAGTATAACTCACGAAATTTTCCTGCCCCAAGCAATAACGGAACATATGATTTCTTTATTGTTGATGTTATTTACATAAACATCTTCTCTTTAAGTTTTCTTGAAACTTAGGTAATTTAAGCGAATTGATATTCTGTAATAAATACAGGTATAGCTAATATGAAAAGAAAATATGGCGTGGTTACAAAACTTTCCTGAAAGAAGAAATGGTACTGAAGTTCGGCCGTGTGTAGGCTTTGCCTTGACCTGTGACAAGCATGCCTTTAATTACGTTTTTCTGGGGTGCCCCAAAAAATCTCTGCAATTTTTGTACTTTTTGAGTTTAAGAATTATTAAAACCAAATCACTGATTTTGAACTTTCTGCTCAATTTGATGCTCATCGAGATATCTGCATACATTCAAATTATAACTTTGAAGCTACAAGAAAGCGAGGGGCTTTGAAATTGGATTCCAAAACAGCTTACGATCAACTGTGTAAGGTTCCGAAAAGTTAGGTAGCCGAAAGTTTTTATAAGCGTCTAGCACGCGAGAGGTCCAGGGGAAAGAATATGTTGTTTCTGTTTACTTAGTTAAAGAAAAGTAAAAATAAAAGCCTAAAGCAATATAATTATTAGGACACCGTCTTTACACTCCATGGAACCACATTTTTCACAGTCGAAAATAGTTTCTCATATCACAGGATGCGCTGATAACAAAGATATGTCTCAGAGACGAAATATTTCTTAGAAACTCTCCTGACACATTTTTGTGGTAAAAAAACAAAATAATTTTACAGTGATCATCAAACTAAATGTTAGTTATTACTAAACGGTGAGATTATTTCGTAATCACAAAATAACAGTTTTATGAACACTATACAACCATTTTACAGTTACCACACAAACATTTTGCAGATGCACTTCTAGGAAAATTATTATTTAATGTGCAGCACGCAGTTTGTGTGGATAAAGCTGAGTTTACAATGGAAAAATTACGCTTTAAGTTATGCGCTATAACGTACGCAGGAGAAACGACAGTGTGTTAACTTACGTATTGGTTTCTAATGGTACTTAGCAGGTCGTGTGCGTTGTTGAGATTTACTCGAGCGTTAAAAGAAATATTCATATTTTATATCTTAAGTGAAACTTGTGAAGCGACGACCAATCAGAACAGAGCAGTGAGTGTTGTTGGCGGGAAACTGTTATTTAGAATAATAAAAGTATAAAATACGGTACATTAAAAAGGCGTGTGCGTCCACGTGCTTATGATTATATTTCTTCACAAATATAAGGTACTCTGATAGAAAATGTCTTTGAAGTATGATCTGCTTAAATATGGTTGTGTTTTCGAGGTTAGGTTGAGAACAAAAGTAAACAGGACATGCTTGTCGCAAGTTTTAATTGCCTGGAATTAAAGATTATGAGGTGAATTGTGAATCGTAAATCCATAAGTGGTAGTTTCGTGTGCGAGAATCGCAGTTACTGCATCATTATTAACGCATACTTTTTTTTTATCGAAAACCCAGCTTTATAGTGTTGACGCCTACGGCGTCTCTAGATTTACTCGTCCGTACTCAAGCTATAGTGGAGCTCACAGGCGGGTACGTCAGTCAGGATTTAGGGCCGGCAACCGTGACGAAAAGGGACAGCGCTAGGACGAAGCGACCATCGGCATGGGGAGGTCACGGTAGCAGGTGACATCAGGAAGAACACGAGTGCAGCGTCCAGGGGGAGATCCCGAAGCATTCACACGACGACGAACAAAACAACAAACCTCGAGGCAGAACAGAGGGACAGACGCCAGATTCCGCGAGCAGGCAGGAATGGCGAGACTACGATTTGTCCCAGGCCGTTGACCATAATACGAGACCCTGAGAGCCTTTGGAATAGGGGCGAAAATAATAGCAGCCAAGCCGGAGGACTAGGACGCCTTCAATTATTTCCGCACGGACGGAACTGAGTGCAGAAACTTGGCGACTCAAACAAAACAGCAGACACGGGACCAAAAAAAAGCGAGGAGAGCTGGAGGGCACGCCCGCAGGTGGTTGCCCAGGGGAACACGGCGGTCCCCGGCTACCTGCAGTGGCGGGGGCAGTCCAATATAGCGATGAAGCCCTACAAAACCGGAGGAGCCCGAAGAAACGCGGTCAGTCCGTCGGGAGCAGGAGACGAAGTCAGCGGACGGGCGTCGAGGAGCGCGGAGCGGGTCCGCATCGGCAGGCCGCCGACGAGAATCCGGAGGGGCGCAGCGAGTCCAGGAGAACCAGCCGACACCAGACGCAGAGGCCTGCCAGTTCCAGGTCACCTGACCTCAACTGCAGAATCACCTACCAGCACAGCCGAACAGATAAGTACAGTCATCCAGCGTATGTGAAGGACCCTGAGTAGTGTTCCGCGAGTGCTACGAATATCTGGAATCACCCAGCAAGTACGAAGAAGATTATCCCCCCCCCCCCCGACGCGAACTATAAGTAATCCACGTACATAAACGGGAGGGAGTTGTCTAGGGAACTTGTATGTCGATGAACCTGTTAAAGGAATAATAAAACTAGATTGTTTTTGAACTCCAATCGCCCTGTGTTTACTTAAGTAGTAAATTGGCCCTTTAGACACCAGTATAAACACTTTCTACCAAGCGGCAGCATTGGTGCTTGTCAGTGTATTCGCTGTTTCTTCACACTTTTTTGAATCTAACCTTTGAAAAATCACCCCATGTATAATGTATTTGGTTCTTTCCTAGATATGCCTTGTATCAGAAACGTTTTATGCCTTTGTTAAACACAAGTATCTTATTTTTGGTTAAATTATTAAATTATTATTAAATGGTTAAATTGAATGTAGGCATGTTGGCAATACCTAGCTAAGAAATAGTTCTTAGACAAAAAATGATTACACTTGAGTGCGCACGAATACGATGCGTTGTCCCTTTGGTGTGATTTTTTAGACCTAGTTTAAGGTTTATTTGCAGGAGGCGGAGGAATATCCTGGAAGTATAACTTTAGCAGGGCTTCAGAAAAATGGGAAGTAACCGTGAATGGACTACAGAATGGAGAGTGTTGCGTCGCTGCCAACCTTGGGCCGCAAGCAACAGGTTGCCAACCCCTGCAGTAGAGGGCGCGGAGAGCGGGAACCAGAGCAAACACGCACGAGCGGCGCTGGCCTTCGGAAGACGCCGGTAATGGATTGCTTTTCTTCGAAAAACACGTCAAGCTGTGTGCTCAAACTCGCAGAGGGAAACTTTGATGCGAGAGACTATTTTCGTGGCGCACGTGGGCAGAATTCTGCAAACATTACCGAAATAACTAAGCAACTCCCATCTCAACGAACATTGCAATATCAGATTGCTACAGTTGCCTTCGGAAAATAAATTTAAATAATTTTCAAAGAAAACATTTTTTCCTGGCAGAGCTGGTTAGTGGTTAAACAAAACATTTTGAAATCGACATTTGGGGGGGAAAAAAAACCTTTCCTGCTATGTGTGCACATTATAATGTAAACACTGTCAGATATGCTACCAGAAAAACTGACAGTCATGGAGCAAAATTAGCTTCACGTGTTAAGGTTGTATTGAAGTGTGCCTTTTGATTTTGTAGACAATGGATTTAAATTAACAGTGCTCCGACGCCCCACGTCCTTGCGCAAAACTTCCCATAATCCTACTACTTATGACTACCGTTTCGACAGCATTACAGGCTGTTTCGAATTCACTTTTTTTTTAAATTCCGAATAACTGAACGCGTCGTACTTGGAGCTGTCCTGTTGATTCAGAGACTCGCACAAACAACCCCCGAAGTGAGCGGGGCCTCTACCACGGCACACAACTGTTCCTCCGAGAATACTGTTGACCTACCAACCGAACGGAAGCTATGCTAACACGTCCCTGACGTCACACGTCATTAGGGAGGGGGGCGTGTCCCTCACGGCCGCATCACGAGCACACAAACGCAAAGAGCTGCCGGGATGGTCTGGGGTGAAAAAAAAAAAAAATCTCCATAAAGCTTACAGCTGGGCGACAACATCCATCGGATATGGTATGCACTTTGTGACAGACACTACAGAGTCAACCTAATTATTGCGCAGTTGTTGATTTTACCGCAGGCGCAATGATAGGCTCACTTTTTTACGTCAGTTAGCGACAGCAATTAGTTAAACTGAAAAGGTAACTATTATTTGTTTCGAAAAAAAAAAAGTTTGCTCCGTTGAATCGCTAGAGTAGCTACGAATTGTTTCCCTACAGCTACTGACATTATTAAATGCTTATTCTGCAGGAATCGCAATATACGACAATATGTTAAATAAGAAATGTTTAACGAAGTACTAGTTTAAAAAAAAACCAGGTAAAAGTCGTGTTTTAATTAATTTATTAAATTTAATAAATTAAAAGCAAATAAATAAAAGTAAATTTAACAAATAAATTTCAATAAATCATTATAAACACCGTTATACACGCGTTATTCAGATGTAAGTATTCAACGCAAAAAATTGAAACATTTCAGTATTTTTGTTTGAAGACCTCGTATTTGAGACTATGATGACAATTTTAAATCGAGAGATACAATTACATTTTATTCAACTAATATAAAATTACTACATTTTTTATTAAAAGTCCTGCTTAGGGAAATTACTATTTCAATTATGAAGTTGTAAAAGCTAAGCATTTTACTTAAGTACTCTTAAAACTAGCAGGAAACAGTCAAATTAAATGCTACCTTGATAAATTAATTAGGCTTAATCTTTGTTCATACACGAAAGCATTCTTCAAGAAATGTGAAAAACGCTTGTAACATCCCGATCGTCGAACCTAAGTACTTTGTTTATCGTTCGCTTCGGACAAATATAGCTACTAAAACGTTTTATAGCCTAATTCACGAGTAAAACGTTTCACGGACGCCGTAAGCGATTCTACCAAAAATTTAGTTATCTAGTTGAACCGTTTATTTAATATTTTCGTTTTGGAAGATTGCACTGGACAAAACAAAAATCCTATAAAGTTATAGCTATAACCTGTAGTTCACGATATAAAATATATGTTATTAATAACTATGTGATGGCGTGGTGGTTCCTTTGATGTGGTCGTCCCCATTCTCCGATTGGCTTCGCGACGCTATAAAACGAGAGTAGGGGTAGCACATACGTATCTGGCACGCTAGGGAGTCGTTAGTGGCCTAATTGCAATCTGAATAACCAATAAACTGGTGTCTGAGAGAGGTACACTAATTGGAGGCATCCTTTAACCTGGGAAACAGATCATCCCCCCGACCTCCCTCCGAACCCTCGGAGATGTGTTGTGGTTGGCTGACGGGTTCTCCCACCCCTTCTGAGGTGTGCTGTGATTTGCCTTTGCTTGTGGGGGGTACCCTTTCGGTAGACAAATCTCGGTATGTGTACTTGCCCTCGGTACTCGTAATTGTTTCTTACACAATTACTCATTACGCAATTACATCTAATTATGCAATTAATTACTTACTTTTGACGGGACTCGAACCGAGGAGTGCCTCGCCAACCTCATCAATTGTGTTTCGGCAGCCGATGTGTGAATATGCGTACTTAGTGCGTAATTACTCTCTCGGTATATGTACTTAGTCTTGGTACTTTCATTACTCTATGTACATGTACTTACTGTCGGTATTCGTACTTGTTTATTACGCAATTACTCATTACGCAATTACAGCTAACTATGTGTTATTTACGCTTTAAGGGTCTCGAATCAAGGACTGACCGATTCCTCAACCCTCCTGGTCCAACCCTACACCGACTTACCCCGCCCCTAACGTCTCGCCCTCCAGACTTCATTGAAAAATGTCAAAGTTCCGCAATTGTCGCTTGGGCGCTTTGTCCACCGAAAGGGTACCCCCCATAAGCAAAGGCCAATCACAGCACACCTCAGAAGGGGTGGGAGACCCCATCATCCAACCACAACAACCCACCCAGTGGGAGGGGCGGAGGGGCGAATGATCTGTTTTCCAGGTTAAAGGATGCCTCTAATTAGTGTGCCTCTCTCCGACACCCGTTTACAGGTTATACAAATGGCACTTAGGCCAGTAATGACTCTCAAGCGTGCCAGAACGTATTTGCTACCCCTACTAATGAGTATTGTTTCCGATTGGCAATTACTACGCGTTGCGGTATATTCAATTCTGTTTGCTGGGCTGCTGGCTGTAAATTACGTTGCCCCAGGACAACAAAGGGGAACATGGGCACTACAGAAATGTTACATCACCGGATTTGTTATGGACTGTATGGTGAAATTTGGGGCATACGGCCATATCGGGGCCGCGGTGTAAAGTGGATCGACTACTCGCCTCCCACCTAGGCGAACCGGGTTCGATTCCCGGCGGGGTCGTACCCGGATTTTCGCATGTGAGAATCGTGCCGGATGATGCCGCTGGTCGGCGGTTTATATCGGGTATCTCCCGTTTCCCCCCCCCCCCTTTTTTCATTCCAGCGCTGCTCCATGCTCACCTCGCTTCACCCTCCTCGGATCTCAAGACCTCTCAAGACCTCACTCACTTGGCCATACCGTGTGGCAGGCCTGGCGGGGCGAGGCAAGGCGACATCTCGGACCTCGGGGATCGTGTAGGAGGCACGGCATTTCCTGGAAGGCTTGGATATGCGGCGGTAACCCCACACCGGGCACGACCCTTCCTTAGAAGGACGCGCGCTCCGCCTAACTGCTGCGGCAGCAGAAGACTGCGTGCACACCTGTACATTGGCGGAGGGGCAATGAGGGTAGACTGCAGTGCTAGGTGTCTTCGTCGGAAACAGTGACGAACCTATATGATGGCCTATTCGCACTTTCTTCACACTTTTTTAATCAAGCATTTGTATTGCGTGTTTAGTTGTTTCCGTAATATGTCATGTATCACGAACTTGTTATACTTCTGTTAACATAAATGTAGTCTTATTAATTAAATAGAGCTTTGACTTATATTGTATTTCATTTATAATTAATACGAATAAAAACAGTGAGAAAATAAGTATGTGTTAATGCCTAGTAAGAAATAGTTCTTATGAAAAATATTATTACACCGAGCGCACACGAAGGCGATGCATTGTCCCTTTGGTGTAATTTTCAAGACTCGGTGAGGCTTTGTTTGCATGAAGCGGAGATATATCCTGGATGCAGAACTTTAGAAGGGCTTCAGTAAAGTTGGAAGTAACCGTGAATGATATATATCACTACGTTTTGGCTGTGCTGCCAGCTGACGAATAAGTAAACCGATGCTGATTGGCGAATGGTATCCCAACATGTTGTTGGCCAGCAACGCCGTTTTGCTGGCACGTGAGGCTGGAGATTGCGGTACAAGCTGTTTCACATCAGTATACTTACGTGCTCTGTGTTCACACACGCTACAGGTTTGGAAAGGTAAGCTGGTTGCAGCGCCCTACACCTCCTCCTGTCGACCCACGGGAACATCGACTACGTACTTTACTATCGAAGGAACACAACAAGGTGCGACCAGGACTCGAAACATTATTGGACGTCCCTGACCACAAGAACTGCCTTCCTACACTATGCCTCAATGCACGCAAGGATCCCGCCTGCTTGGAGCTGTTTTCCGTGTTTGAGGCCGAGAGGCGCAGGAGCGATAAGGGCGACACTGCCACGCGCATCAAGTGCGCAATCGCCACTAAGCGCAGGGCGGCTCTGAACTGACGTGCAGTGTTCTCGACGCATTGCGTGTACGTGTGGGACTTTCAGCGGTGACCCTATTCTGTTATTGGGTATATATCTGCACGAAAGTTCAATGAAGGGTCCTTGATTAGTTTTGTATGTATCTGATACGTATATTTTGAAATACAACGCTTTGAAAAATCAGTTTTTAGGCATTTTGGAGCATTCGAAAATTGTGTTTCTAATGTGCATGACGTCTTGAAAGCACTGAACACTCCTCGTCATAATGCCATACCTTCTGTAATTATTCCTTTCAAATGAACATTTGTCATTGTTGACAATAAATATAAAATGAAATATCCACCCTCTGACCTTTACATTGACTATAAATATACACATTTCCGAATAACCCAAAATCATAAAATGTTTGTATAAAAAACACGAATGATAACGAAAAGTGACTAAAATTTCAAACATTTAAATGTATTAGAATTCGTATGGTACAATTATTACATAAAGAGATGGAAAATAGTTCTTGGCAAATTTAGATATTTCAATTATATTCTGAAAATTTTGCGTGACAAGTCTCAAAGTTGGCAGTTAAGATCTCTAGTTTATATATTTGAACGCCTAAAATGTTAATGCAAGCTTGCGAATGGAAGTTAAAGTATATTGTTACCCCTTCGTGTTACTAGCTTCCAACTTTCAGTCTATTTGGCAAGTGATAGCTGATATAAACAGGTTCACTGGTCAAAGCTAGAGATAATATTTGGAGTTGAATTTAATAAATCAATCACTCACGAGTCCAATTAGCCTGGAAAGTATATAACACAAATAAAAGATACACCGCTTTTTCGATCAGTCAAATTAACAACTATTTTCAATCAGCAAACTCAATAGAAACCTACGGGGGCCTAAATTATATAGACGATAGCACTTGTAAAACAAAATGTTACTGATAACTAATGAGCCTAGTTTCCTCTACATGGGTGCAAACAAATTTTAGTGAAATTCTCCAAAGCTGAGATGGTAGGTAGGCGTTGACGTCTCATTGACAGCCATATCATTAGAAGTGAAACCAGAAACATATGAAACAATACCGAGATTCGAATTCAGAAAAACTTGTAAAATTAAGCTAGCGTACAATCAACTGCACGGCGGCGGTAGGATTCGGAGCATTAAGTTCAGATGTAATCAGTCTAATGTTCTAATGTTTAGAATGATAGGGTTCACTATCCTGAAATATTTACACGGCCATCATTTTGAAAATAAGTGTCTGAACCACTGAAACCACGCAAGGTTACATGGCCTACCATAACGCTACTTGTATGAAAAATTTAGTGGAAACCGGTTGATTGGTCTCCGAGATATGGCATAAAAACTTTATTTTCTTAAACGTTGCTATCTTACAAAAATGCCTAAAAAGGGGGACTCTGTACACAATGTTTCTAATAGATACTGTCAGCATAAAACGTTTGATTGAATATGTAAAATTATTAAATAGATACGCCAAATATATCAAAATGTTTATAACACTATTTTACAATAATGCCTGCAAAAGAGGATCTCTGCATGCATAAATTAATACCGTTTGCGTACAAAATTAGGTTGAGTTTTACGTTTCATAGATATAACAAATTAATCTAAATTAGACCTATATATATATATATATATANTATATATAAGCCCCATTAAAATCTGCCTACTGCACATAACACATGTTAAATTACACACCCTACTGTAGCAATACTTGCTTGAAATTTTGGTATCAATCTGTGGATTGGTCCTCGAGATATGGCATAAAACCTTCATTGTTCATGTGACGATATTCATAAATGGAGGATAAAAAGTTTATTTATCAGCTCATTCTACGATTGTCATAGATACAATATACAAAGTTAAATTTAAATATGTTACATAGTTTCGTAGATGTAGCATACTAAGCTAAAATGCGTGTATAGGCACCATTCGGAATATAAGAGACTTACAAACTTAAAACTAATTAATTAATATGGCTTAGCACAGTACAACTTCTTCACCAAATCGGAAAAAAAATCGGTTTATTGTATTATTTCATGTTGGGGCTATCTTACAAAATGGCGGAGGAATAAGACTTTGCATACATAATTGTGATGTATATAATATACACGCTGGCAAAATGTTAAAACGCCGTTCGCCAGACACCGCTTGGTAGCCCTACTTGCCAACCAACAGCCCAGGCAACAGGGAAACAGTTGCAATATAAAATAGCCAATCAGACACAAGGCTTGTTCCCAGAGCCTCACTCAGCCAATCACAGTATGAATACGCCTATATCAAAGAAACCACATCGTCATTTCGTCTCTGTGTACCTAAAGGGACCCTCCCTAGTTGCCATATTGCTCTCATTGCAAGCAGTTGCGTCTATACTAATTTAAAAAAAAACTATGGAATTTACAATGAAAATAGTTTTTTTACAGGACGAAACGAAAGTCGATATTTTGTTGCCCATTCATTAATTTGGTTATTGAAACATAAATATGGCCGTTGTAAAGCGCCAAAGTCAGCATAAATGGCAGTCGGTAGCCCTTTGTTTGTGATATTTATTCTTCTGTATAGCAGTGTTTTAAAATATAGCGATAATGCTGTATATTTTCTGAACAGATTGATGCATGGAAACCACACAGTAATCACTTAAAATTCTGAGGAAACAGAACACACGCGAAGCTTGTTTATGGCATTTTACATCGCCATCGCGGTGCTTCCTTATGGATGTACGTGACGTGACCTTGGGGCGTTAAACATATGTTTACTAGAAAGTCTCCTTAACTTCTATATACCACAGCAACTTCTATTCTTCGGATTGCCTGTACCAAGACAAGCAGCTGACGTCATCGTTCTGGGAACAAGGTAGAACACAGGCCATCCGCCCACAAGACGCATGCGCCTTGTTGCTTCCGCTCGCTACACAACACCGGCGAGTTTGCACAAGATAAACACCTCGCAGGGCCCCCCAACCCCTTCTTCTTCCGGTCTAATCGGGCAACTCAAACACGTCCTACATAGCACAGCATATCCACCGGATATCTCAACGATATCCACGATACCTACAGTGGATCTCTAGTGTATATCCTTTGGATATCCAGTAGTAGATACCAAATTGTAAAAATTAATTATTGAATATCCATTAGATATTACCAAACCACCAATGGCCATTTCTTAAGGTAAGTGACTAGGAAATCCAAAATATCTATATCACATTTTGGATATTGGACGGACATTTGAATATCTTTTGGTAGTCTTTTGAATGTAACTTTTCTAATCTTGGATGGCCTTGGATGTCTTGAATGTCAGAGAGTGACATCCGTCAGATATTCTTTGGATGTTCCTGTGCTATATGGGGAACTGTGCAAAGAACCTCTGCGGCCGTCGCGTCGTCGCAAAAAAATGTGAAGCTCGCGTGGCTAAGGTTCGAGCACAAAAACCGGTTTAACTAAAACATTTCTGAACACCGAGTAAGTAGTTAAGTCTCTGTGACCGTACACAACACCGCCGGGTTTTACACTAGATATACCTATATCTCGTAAGCCGCGTCCCCAGTCATTCCCGACCAGTAGGGCAACTCAAACAAGCAATGAACCTCTGTCACCCTTATCACAATATCACAGTGCCAACTTACCCCCCCCCCCCTTTCCAAACTATTTCAAACACAGTTGGTCTAAGAAATTTGGAAGGTTGTGACGTCACCGAAATGTCAACAACGCAGTCGTATTTGTCTGAAAAAAAAATTCGTTCCAATTTCGATCAAGCATTTCGTAAATTACCATTCCTTAAGTTTCTTTGACGTTTGATGGTCCACGGTGATGTTGTGGTTAGACCACTCGCCTCCCATGAAGGCGAACCGGGTTCTATTCCCGGTGGAGTCGCGCCGGACGATGTAGCTGGCCGGCGGGTTTTCTCGGGAATCTCCCGTTTACCCCGCCCTTGCATTCCGGCGCTGCTCCATACTCTCCTCGCTTCGCCCTCATCGGATCTCAAGACCTCGATGTTAAGCAGATATTGCACGATACCTGCTGCCGTACTTGATTCTTGAACAAACTTCTTCAAGGCCTGGGGACGAGCCGGTATACCAGCCGCTATACGAGCCGCCATGGAAGATTCATATTACACGACAGCAGTTCGCGTACTGGCATTTGACACCCTTAGTGGGTGCGCAGCGTGTGGTTCGTAGTAAATAAAAACCCCTTTCGTAGATCTGCTACCAGTCAGTAACTTGCATAGGCTTATAAAAATAGCTAGCACATATTAATATTGCCACGCTACTGTTGGCCTTTACATCAATTCATTGCTTACTGGTGTAAAATCATCCATTCTCTTGAAAATGACGTGAAGTCACGAGAGTACGAGTGTTATGTTTAATTTTAACGAAAATTATTAACCGTTTGCAAAATATAATTTTTTTCTTTTCGTGCCAAGTTGTCCGTATGTAATATTTTATGAAAGAAAAAAAAATGTGTCGACGGAGTTTACACGTCCAAATAAACTACTCTGTCACGAGGGCCGTGACTTTACCACTGCACTACCAATTCTCATAATAATGTTTTTTATAGTGTAGGGAGTGTTTTAAGTATTTAGGACCGGTTTAAAAAGTAATTAGAAGTTGTCATCGCCAATATTATTCGTTTTTGTCGAATTTTAAATCTATTTCAAAGAGTTTCCACCTCTCGGATGTATAGTCAAGATGGATGCGTCCTTTTTTATTTCTTCATCAACTAGTTTCCAGTAGTAGCCACGGGGAGCGCCCTGCGCTCTGAAACTGCGATGTGATTGGTCAGGTACTAAAGCCGGTATGGAACCTGCCACGAAAAATAGGACGCGTCCTATTACCAAACCTGTTACGAAAACTGTCCGTAGAAGGCGGCAAATGCCATGACGGGTCCCATGCAAGCCGGTATAACGGCCGCTATGGCGGACCTTGCACAAGTTTTTACGGAACCTGGTATCGTGTAATACGGCCTTTAAGAGTTGCCTATATCTCTTCCCTCACTCACTCGCTCATTTGACGTTTGACGAGTTCAGCAAATCAGAATTACAAACATTAAAAACGATCATTTCCGACCCCACAAAATGTTATAATGGTGATCAATAACTAGAACCGAAATAAGATCACAGAGTGCTTAAGACTACAGACGTGAAACAGACACTTATACCGTGAACTCGAGCCGCACACACCAGTAAAATGGCGTCACTGGCCAACGAAATCTTGGAACGCTGCCAATCAGAAACAAGGCCCGTTCTTAGAGCCTCGCGCAGTCAATCACATTATGAGAAAATGAGTACGCCCATATCTAAGGAATTATTTCGCTATTACATCTCTGTGTACTTATCTACTCTATTCTAGGTTATAGAGATATTTTAATATATTTAATATCGGTTATGACTATAGATGACGGTTTATCGCGGGAAAAGTTGACTGTTTGCTAGGATTCAAAGTACTGTACACATGCTCGACAGTTTTCTTTCCCTTACTAGCCGTCACGCATGTATGAAGCTACTACCCCATTTCACTGGGCCAACGAGGATTCTGATACTATAAGGCAGAACGTTCGCGATTGGTCTGCAAACAACTTAGCCCTTGTTCATCCAATCATGAAAGAATAAACTAGTTAGAGTGTTATAGAAGATATGCTGGCTCCAAAAATTTTCCCTATTTTTTATTATCTCTTCTGTAGGAAGTGCACGCTGATCAATAATAGTAAAAAAATCGGAAGCAATAGATTTCATCGCGCAGCAAATAGCTATGGTAAATGTAATTTAAACATAAAATCAGTATAGAAGTGAAAATAAATCCCAACATTCATATTCCTTCCTGTAACGGGCTGCATGGAACCAGAACAGCAGTATTCCGCTTTGATATGATTATATAGGTACAATTCAACCGTAGTTTTTTGAAATTTCAAACTGTGACAGTGTAGAACATTTGGAAAAATATTAAAAATGATTTGAACTAGTGGGACATTTTGAAAAATTTGATAGCCGTATTTCGTTTTCAAAGTCTATCGCTAGATATAGGCGAAGGAAAAAATTTAACAGTGTGACAAAAGCTTAGGGAGTCGCGCTCATGCGGTGAAAGTTTAACCCGTTCAGTCCCGAATTAATTTCCGAGCTCAAGTGTTGCAAGTGTTACATTTTTTGATGGGTGCTGTACCTGTGTCGAGAGTGCTTCTCGCAACCAGCGAACAACTTACTGCGTATTCGTCGATGTCAGCATTAACCATTCTCAAATAAGAGACGCAGAAACTTACAACAAATCAGATTACTCGGAAGGAGGTCGCTCAAAACACAGGCCATTGATTCCTTGTTGTGTACAGTAACAACCATGACTACTCTTCACGTGAAACATGTCCTGGACTATGGACACGGGGAATGAATGGGTTAAGCCCGATACTCAGCTTTACTCAAGCATTTCTGAGCACCGAGTCCAAAGTAAGGTGGTTCGGAAACCACCATAAGTTTAACGTCCGAGAATTTCGCGAGTTCAACCGGTATTAAGAGAGACTTAACTCTTCCAGTCACTGATAAACGTATAATTTTAGGCGCTGCAACGAATGAAATTTTTATTTGGAACTGCACAAACATGATTATAAAACGTTTATTTATCTGAATCAATAAAAAACGTGCGTGAGCTTGGGTTATTGGCAGCAATTGTTTACAAGACTACAGTCTTAAGGCTGGGTTTCACCAGTCATGTAGAAATTCTTCGTTTTCGTGTCGTAATTTCAGTTTCAGAGGTATTATTGGAAATGTTTGGTAATAGAAAATTTACAATTTACTAACTGTTTAATAATTTTCACTGTGTTATTTCCTGCTTGCAAAAAGGCAGGAACTTACTCATAAGATATAAATTTGTTCCTGACCTTTTACAAGAAGCAGACAACAGATAATTAAAATTACGCACAAAAACATTAAACAACTCGTAAAATGTAAATTTTCTATAATCGTGCATTGTCAGTAATTACTGTGAATGTAAAATTATGACACGAAAACCAAAAATTTCTGCAAAAGGAATGAAACTGAGCCTTTTAACAACGAATGATGCCTCCCACTAAGTAAACGACTTTCCTCAGAGATTTCCTTATCTTTTTTTTTTTTTTTTTTGCTGTTTATAGCGTAAATTACTGAAGTCAATTACTCTGAAACGTCCCATGTATTAAATACTGCGACTCAAAGAGTTATAACTTGCTGAAAGAGTTAAACAAACACTTGTTATTTCTTGTTACTTTTGTGATTGTTGAACTCGTCGCCTGACACTCTCTGCAGGACTGTGAACCAGTGATACACATGCAGAAAGGAACGTAGTGATTCACATACGGCCTAGTGCACCGGGTACCGTGCTAATGAAGTGAATAAATGACAGCGTCAGGGTTGTAAACGTATCTGTCAAGTTTAGTCTGCTGTCAAATAAACACGCGAATTACCCGGGTCTCATAACTATAATTCAGAATTCCCAGTGTATTTATAACGTGTATATGACCGTGGAGTTAACTACAGGAAATATTATAATTTCTAGATAAAATAAAAGTTGAAGTTCAATTTAACCAAAAATAAGGTAATTTAATGTTAGCAGAAGTGTTAACGCTTGTGATACATGCCATATTTAGGAAGCAACCAAATACGTCGTAGGTGGGGTGTTTTTTCAAAGGATTGTTTTAAAAAGTGTGAAGAAATCGCGAATGGACTGTACTGGTTTTTAACACTTTGAGTATTATGCCGAGTCTAGCTCGATCAGTTGCAATATGAATATTTCTCTTTCCAAGAAGACAAAAATCGCACGGATAGGCTTCCATTGCTTCGTTAGTTTTTGAGATGATGTACGAACATTATAAAATATAGCTGTACATTTCTTGAATACAAAATATACTTTTTATTTAGTTATCAAAGTGAACATGATGGTCTGCATACAGTATACGCACGTGGTAAGTCAATGCAATTGTAACACAGTAAGCTTCTCCTACGCATTGGCTGACGATAGCCGGCATTAGGACTAGTTAGTGTGGCAAGCATGTCCGGTGTCAACTGGACCAATGTGACGCTGGTAAGTAGAAATGCACAATCCAATATAACTATGCTCCTGTGGTGGAGTGTACATATGACTCGATTTTAGCTTGTGATAGTTATACGCTGTTCACGATAAACTGAGCACTTTTGAAATCCCTGCTTAAGATCTGCTTGTAGGCACATTGTGTATTCTTCTACCTTATGTAAAGTTAACGTTACCACCGAACTCATCACTTGCATGCGTCGGTAGAGTGTAACCGTGAAATAATTAGGAAAGTAAATACTTTACAAATTTGCTTATCACTACATTTTTATACATTAAAAAAAAGGAAATAGAATAAATAGTTTTAGTATTCACAAATATTTACTTGGCACTTTTAATTCAACGTCAAGATACGGAACTGCTTTCCCTCCGTCGTTACCAGCCTCACTTGCCGCATGCAACTCAGTATGCCCGTTAAAATATATGCAGGAAGAGGCAGTGACATTTTTCAGAAGTTGATTTCATAAATGCTCACTTTATCGTCAACAGCCTTAAGTAAATATACCTGTAGGTAGCGGCAGTGATATTTCGCGAAAAGATTTCGAGACAAGATACAGTCCAAAGCACTGTAGGGTCGTCCAGCTTCTTTGATTGGTTAAAACAATATTCTGGCCCGTGTTAACCGTTTGCGCACGAATCACGAAGGTCCAGTGTCGGAGTTACTTAGTCCTGAGTGGCTTGGTCAAAGACGGACACGGCACCAGCAGCCAATGTAGATATAAAAACAGCTGAGGTGTGTATAAACTGAAGTCACTGACCGTACCTATAGGATACCTCAAAGTGTTAAAAAGTAGATTCCTCTGCTGCAAACTGACACCCCAAAAGCTCGCAGAAAACTGTAAGTACTTCAAGCGCACAGAGCAATCTCTATACGCAGGAGAAGTGGTCGCGTGAGAGCTCAGATCATTTACAACGCCCGGCAGTCGTTCAATGTAAAACATACGCTCGTATTTGTCGTTACAGTTCCCCGCCTGACGTTGTTGCAGACCACGGAGCATGTGCTCGCGAGTGCGACCACCGCGCCATTTTGTTGGCAAGTCCGCTGATCTAGATCGCAAACAGAATAATCCGATCTCTTGCGAAACCCGAATTCCGGCTGTACTTAAGTTATGCTTGTGATTAAAGCTCCGCGAGAAACGAAGATGAATGTTTATGAGCGAAATTACGTATTTCATTTCTCTGTAGTTAACCTGCAAATGCAGGATGCGTAAATTAAAATAAGGTTAAAAAGCATTTCACATTCAGTGGAAATTGTAGAGGCAGCGCAGTAAAATATGTTGTACAAGATGAACGTTAAAAATAATTGTAAAATAAACTCCCCAAGTTTGTACATGTCTTAGAATAATGGGCGATTGGTAGAAGAGAGAAGGCGCTTAGCTTACAATATCCGATAATCATAACGTTCGTTCGACTACTCCAACAACGTAAAGGTACCTGAAATTAAACATTCTTCCGTAGTGCAAACTGTGGGTTTAAAATGACGAGAAATCAAAACAAGAAAAACCATACTCAGTGCTACGTGCGTTATCGATCTGATGACACGTAAGAAATACACAACCGCATTCACGGTTGTTATAGCAACAACGCTTTGATTATGGACAGGCGAACGTGCGAGTTGCTTCGTCCTTCGCCACCTCCAAAAATGAAGAACTGCTGACGAGTATAAGATAAGAAAGTAAGCTTGCCGTTTTAGCAATCATAATACATAAGGGTGACGAACATGACTAAAAGTAATACGGGAACATTCCGTTCAATGTGTAGCAATCAGACTTTCGAAATTTTTTTTTC
Organism: Clitarchus hookeri; assembly: GCA_002778355.1. Taxonomy (NCBI): domain Eukaryota; kingdom Metazoa; phylum Arthropoda; class Insecta; order Phasmatodea; family Phasmatidae; genus Clitarchus; species Clitarchus hookeri. The sequence continues at coordinate 80,787 of NQII01003950.1, forward strand.
AACTTAATGTGGTTTAAAACAGACCTTACTTAACCGCTAAAATTTTCATTGGTAGAGCCCCGAGGATTTCACGAATTATTTTGGTGGCAAAATAGACTTCAAGAACTCATTATCTTGATGTAATATTATGACTGGATCGCAGTTCTTTAAAAACTTTATGTTTGACTGTGAGCTAGCGATGAACAGGAATCAGTGTTGTGACGGAGTTAAAAAGGAAAATCAGTATCACAGAGTAGGAATGTATACAGAGGTGAAACAGCCACCCATGCCGCGAACTCCAGCAGCACACGCCACCAAAACGGCTTCACTAGCCAGCAACAAGTCGGGAACGCCGTTGGCCAATCAGCGCCTGGTAACCTGTGTGCCAGCCACCAGCCCTTGCAATAGGGAACCTTTCGCAGCATTAAGTAGACGATCAGACACAAGACCGATTCCTAATGCCCGCTCAGCCATAAACAGAGAGTAGGTAGGTACGCCCACATCAAAGGAACCACCATGTAATTTCGCCTCTGTGTATTTATCTATTCTGTGATAGTACCAAGGCTTTATCTGTGGGGAAGCCACCAATAAACAAGAAGTAGACGCCCGAGTGTATAGAGGACGTTGATCATTACGATGAAGAATTTGTCCGTCATTTATGTGTGTCCAACCCTTCCAGTCCCGATATTCATTTTCTAGCTCAAGTGTTGCAATAATTTAATTTTCTGATGTGCGCTGTACTTGTGTGGAGCTTGCAGTGAACTACGTAGGTACTGTGTGCTGGTCGATGTCAGCGTTAACCGTTGGGACCGTGGTGGTGTCGTGGTTAGACCACTCGTCTCCCACCTAGGCGAACTGGGTTCGATCCCCGGCGGGTTCACTTCCGGATTTTCGCATGCGGGAATCGTGCTGGACGATGCCGCTTGCCGGCGGGGTTTCTCGGGGTACTCCCGTTTCCCCCGCCCTTGCATTCCAGCGCCGCTCCATTCTAGGGTCTCATTTCTGTCATGCCCGGGGATGACGGTCACCTACGGGTCCCAGCTGGAAAGACCGTCACTCGGAGGGTGTTGCCTTGCCCTGGGTGCACTCCCCAAACGCCATTTATTTATTTTTCTTTGTAACAGGAATTTATCAGGTTAAAATATAATTTACTGATAAGTGGCAGTGCTCTGAAAACTGCTGGCCTTTAATATATATATTACACTTAAACAGCTAAATGTATAATTTCACAGTATATGTGAAGCCATACAATATGAGTACAAGAGCCTCTTGTTCTTTTATGGAAAATTTACAAACCGTAACGGTACGGTACACTATGTATTCTGAGTGACAAAATGGCTAATTTACATAGTCGTCACGCATTGTTACCGTACTTGTTCAACGCCGACCCTCGCATGTGTTCTCTTTTTGTCACGTGTTGACACGAAAACAGCGGGGGCAGTGAAAACGAGTCACGTCATGCAGAAAGGACGTGATCGTTAAAAATAACACAAAGCGTTAAGCTTCCTACTAACAATTTCGGCCGGACGAGTTCACTGGCCAGTACCTCAGTTCCGGGTTCAAGCTGGGGCGAGTTGACGGAAGTGATAGCTAGTCGAGCATCATCACGCGTTGGTGTTCCGGGTCCAGCGGTCATTGGCCAATATGTCTCTCCTTCATCACAAAACGGCTTATCATTTAAAAAACTATTTTAACTACTCTCCCCTCCACCCAGACACCTTATCTGTAGGGCCAGTGACTTTTCGCGTAAAAATCGGAGCAACCAGTAGACATCAATAATATATACACACCTCAGCTGTTGTTATACCGCCATTGGCTGCTGGTGCCGTGTCCGTCTTTGACCAAGCCACTCAGGACTAAGTAACTGCGACACTGAACCTTCGTGATTCGTGCGCAAACGGGTAACACGGGCCAAAACATTTTTTTAGCCAATCAAAGAAGCTGAACGACCCTACAGTGCTTTGGACTGTATCTTATCTCGAAATGTTTTAGCGAAATATCATTGCACCTACTTATCTGCTATTCAGTTAATTTTCCCATCGGTCCACTTCGAGATAATTACAATGCTTGGTGGGCGACATTTAGTGATTACAAAGTCGAACCGCAGGTGCTGATACGTGACAATCTGATGTATTACTGGTCCGCGGAAGAAATTCTTTGTTATGGTACGAATCCCGCTCCAACCATCCTGATTTTGGTTTCCTATGGTTTCCCGAAATCACTCCATTCGAATACTGGGATGGTTACAGGACATGCCCGCTTCCAACCCTGTACCTGCTTCTCTGAGCAGCTTGCTCCGTTCCTTAAAGACCCGGCTGTCAACGAGACGTTAAGCCCTACTTACCTGCCTTTTTATGCCCTAGTTTTCAATTATCAATAACCCAGTATACACCCGGTTCTTCGAGGATAACAATGAACTGGAAGGAATAAAACGGGGTGAAGGGGGAGCGGTGTTGAAGTATCTAGACTACTCGTCTCCCACCACGACGAAAAGATTATATTGCCGACGGGGCAAATTTCGGATTTTCGCGTGAGGGAAACGTATCATAGGTCGATGGGTTTTCTCTGGGTGCTCGCGCTTCCCTCATCACTGCATTCCACCGCTGCTTCACCACCACCTTGCGTCAGCGCTGAAGGCCTCAGTTGTTAAGCGAATATCTCATTCAACTTGTGTTACGTTTTGTTCAGCAGTTTACCCGTGAAGACGAAACAAGAATACAGAGACCAAAGAAACACAAATACAAACAGAATTATGATTTTTGTAAATTGTTATCTCTCTATTAATAAAGTCAGGGTTTAGTCTGTATGTACGTCTGTAGTTATGCATTTGAGTGTTAAGGAAAACCGACTAAAATTATATCAGTATGACATTTTGTATTACAGTTCACTGTCGTGCATATTTGATGTTCACTGTATGGTTGCTGGGTATGTTTGAGATATAGCGCATGGTATGGTTGGTCGATACTGTTGGGTTATATGGTGTCTTGTATATTTATCTAGTGTTTGGTCTTGTTTTTTGGTTGTTGGTTAGTACGGACTTTACGGTTGAGTCATGCCCGAGTTATAGTGGATGGTATAACCGGTTGGTATCTTGGGCGGTGTTTTTTTTTTATTTTTAAGGAAGATGTTTTTTGTTTACCATATTTCCTCCATTTACACGTCAAGAGTTTGTTTATCATTTATGTCACAATGAGGATAATGGCAGTGTTTGTTATTGCATTTAATGAAACTTAATACCGGCACAAACAATACCAATTAGTCAATTTCAACAGAAAACAAATCAGTAAGTATTAAAACCTGAAAGTATGTATCTGTGTAATTTTCATGTATTTGGCTCACTATAAATGACTAAGCTGTAGCATTCGGGCGCATACTTTCTGCGTTCAAGTCTCGACCATGCCTGGAAACTTTCCTGATGAAAAACGAAACTGTAATACGTACTGCCATACAAATCTTCAGTGGCACCAAACAAAACTTAAAAGTTTAAGGCAACCAAATTAAGAGATATTGTTTCGGCAAACAAAATATTCAATTGTACCTGTACAAACATCAATTGTACCTGTACAAACAATTAATGTGGTTACGCCAAAAAAATTCTGCTTTATCTGACGAAACCTTTTTTCTCAGTATACTGGTAGTCGCCTTCGAAATACTAACTTGCAGCTTCGAGTTTATTGCGCAAGATCTTATTCGATATTCAACTGCGTTTTCATCACGCTTTTGAAGTGCCGTATTTCGTTTCAGCTTGATTCCAAATCCCGAAAGCTGTCCACCGCGGGGTTTGACGCAGGCTGATTTCCCGGAACCAAATTCGACCGTCCTGCACTCTGGTTTGGCCCGCTGATGTGTTGTTTCTGGGCGTAATTTTCGTGCCCTTCGCGTAGTTGTGATTCTTCCCGGCAGATATATTTTCAACCAGATATTTCAGCGAAGGAATTTTTTCCCCAGCTTCCGTAATGCCTAATATTTGGTCTAATTGTCTTCTCCAAATATGCGAAGTATGTTTAAGGTCATCCCCCACGCCATGCCCTCCTTCCCCTGTAGTCCAAGTGCGTATCGACGATGTTATTGTGCCTTGATCATTAATTATTATCTTATCACTAGGGCCAGTGACTTTTCGCGTAAAAATCAGAGCACACGGTATACTTCAATACTATATACACACCTCAACTGTTGTTATACCTCCATTGGCTGCTGGTTCCGTGTCCATCTGTGAGCAAGCCACTCGGCACTAAGTAACTTCGACACTGAACCTTCGTGATTCGTGCGCAAACGGTTAACATGGTCAGAACATTTTTTAGCCAATCAAAGAAGCTGGACGACCCTACAGTGCTTTGGACTGTATCTTGTCTCGAAATCTTTTCGCGAAATATCACAGCCCCTACTTATCACCTATCGTCTGAAAATGCATGTCTTCTTGTTTGTAACAATTATTTCTGTGTGCCGCGTTTCCCAATTGCAGCTTGTTCCTCGTATCTTGCCAGTTACATGTTGAACTTAAGTTTGTATTTGAATCGCGTGTGCAACAAGAGAGAAAATCTCCAAAATATGATACCATGAATTGTTTGGGCAATAGCTGTCCATGTTAAAACAAAGTTATTAAAATAACTATTCGTTGATGGTATTTCTACGCACTGTCTGTTGTAAACTTGCTGCAATATAATACAGTCTTAATTTTCTTTAATTTCATTCACGTTGTCATTATTATTTTGGATTACTTTTTTAAAGGGAATAAAATCAATTTTTCTAAGCTGGTTTATTTATCCGTCAACATGACATAAGGAACAAAAACAATTCGCCGCATGTTATTTGCTTAAAATTCTCCCGTTTCCGAGGAATCCATGCACGAAGTTCAAAAATCAGGCGGGCAACATGTATATAGTCTATTAGCAATATCTTCACACTTTTTGAATCAAACCTTTGAAAATTCACCCCATGTATGACGTATGTTTTTTTATTTCCTTAATATAACATGTATAACAAGCGTTTTATAATTCTCTTAACATAAAATTGCATTAATTTAGGTTAAATTTAACTATTGCTTATATTTTGTCTATGGATTATAAGCCTAATAAATAATTAATTTATAATTAATATAAATAAAATCAGAGAAAATATGTGTGTTGGCAATACTTAGTAAGAAATAGTTATAATGCAAAATATGATTAAACTGAGTCCGCGCAAATGCGGTGCGTTATCCCTTTGGTGTAATTTTCTAGACTTAAGTTAAACTTCCTTCGCATGAAGTGTAGGAATAGCCTGAAAGTAAAACTTCAGCGGGGCTTTCAGAAAAGTTGGAAGCAACTGTGAATGGAGTATAACAGCTGATATGATGCGAGGTGTAACAACTGAAGGACGCCGAGATGATACACACAGTTCCGTGGATTGCAAAATGAATTACGCATTAGAAGTTTCTTAATTGCTAAAACCGGTTTCGCTGGCCGAGGCACGCGTACGAACGCACCTGACATGCGACGATGCAACGTCTGCACTGAGAACCAAAGTAGGACAGAGCAGGTTCCGTGACTAGGGGAACTAATAACGCAGGCTGTTCGCGGTAAAGCGAGCGCTTTTGAAAGCGTCGTTGACGATCTAATTCTACGCACCTTATGTATTCCACTGCCATACGTATAATTAACATCGCCAGGTCTGACCACTTTATTCACTCTCGGCTCTCAAGACCTCGATGTTAAGAGCCACCCAAATATCTTCACTCACTTTTCGCTCACTTTATTCACTCGTCGGTCAAGTGAAACTGTGAAATTATTATAAATGTACATATTTTACAAATTCGCCGAGTTTTGCAATCGCATGCATTAAAAAAAAATAGAAAGCAAAATAAATAATTCAAGTGTTCACAAATGCCTAGACTAGATAGAGCCTATTAGTTAAACTTTAAAACAAGGAACTACTTTTCCTCCGTCGTAACCAACTTTGCTTGACGCATTCGAGTGGGTGTGCCCGTTAAAATGAGCACAGGCTGAGGCAGTGACATTTTCCAAAAGATGATTTCATAAGTGATCAATCAACCGTGAACAATCTATAACTACATTGTGCAGGCTGTTATTTAACGATAAAGCCATTGGATGGAATCTACATAATATTTAATTCATTTGATTAATTTAACTCATTTACTATACTCTCCTGCAACACACAGCTTATAGCAAGTAATTCAAACTGCGGAGATGTGAAACGGAACGTTCGTCCAACATTTCCCTTCCCTGTTCTCATTTTAAAAATCCGCATAATATAGTTTGTAATCAGACAACCGATTAAAATACATTAGTTTCTCGCAACACAAATCAGTAAACCATACAGAAACAAAGTTTAAGTTACGGAAGTGTTACAAATTCTCATTTCCTTTTCTGAAATGCATCTTAAATATTATGCGTTATGTAGATAAAATATTTAAAATAATTTATAAAAGTGTATAAGGACTTTTTTTTTTTTAATTCTGCACGGAATGGAACAAAAAATGTTTTTACAGACAGCAACATTTATACTCAGCAGATTACCGACCACTGCTACGCGTCATCTGAAGGCTATCCGATAGAGGTCCGTTCATTTCGCAAATTAATTTTGCAGAAGCCTAGGTCATTTACATAGTCGTAAGCAAATGTTTATTCATTGGGTATAGCTAGGGCCAATGACTTTTCGCGTAAAAATCGGAGTACACAGTAGACTTCAATACTATATACACACCTCAGCTGTTGTTATACCTCCATTGGCTGCTAGTGCCGTGTCCGTCTTTGACCAAGCCACTCAGGACTAAGTGACTCCGACACTGAACCTTCGTGATTCGTGCGCAAACGGTTAACACGGGCCAGAACATTTTTTAACCAATCAAACAAGTGGAACGACCCCACAGTGCTTTGGACTGTATCTTGTCTCGAAATCTTTTCACGAAATATCACTGCCTCTAGGTATAGCCATAAAGTAGAAAAGTACACAGATATTAAATTGAGTTGTGGGTGAGATTTGGGAGGCTCTTTAACAGCGAAGTCTTGAGAGCCGACGCGGGTGAAGCGAGGTGAGTATGGAGCAGCGCCGGAATGAAAATACGGGGGGTAACGGAAGATCCCGAGAAAACCCACCGACCAGCGGCATCGTCCGACACGGTTCCACATGCGAAAATCCGGGAACGACCTCGTCGGGATCCAGTTCACCTAGTTGGGAAGCGAGTAGTCTAACCACTACACCACCGCGGCACCAAGGATGTGCGAAATCTGCGTACCTCTATAACGAAGAGTTATATTTGGTCCGCCAGTCACGACGAACGGACGAACCTCGTGGCTGGTGCCTGCTGCCACAAACACTCAGGCCGACGGGGTCGCGCGGCATTGTCGTGCTTTGTGGAAACGTGGCACGCAAGATGAATGCGCATATTACGCAGCTCCCACATCGCGCGACACGGCCTCTTTGAGCGCGGGTGGAAAAAGCCGATGGAGTATCGTAAACTGTTACCCCGTTTTCCAGCACTGCGGATAACGGCGCAATAGCGAGTTTCGATCGTGCCGCGGCGGATATGAACGCGCGTTCGTGATCAGCCTGCAGTTCCAGCCATCGACAATTAAACGCGCCTCTCGCGATAGATACGTACAACCGCACAGAATATATAAGTATGCAGAAGCGAAATGGCGAGACGGTTACTTTGATGTGGGCGAACTCGATCACTCGTTGGCCGCGAGAAGTAATAGAAACGGGCCTTGAGTCTGATTGGCAGTGAATAGAAAATTTCGCGAATTTATTCGAGTGAAAACTAGACCTCAAGCACGCGTTTATTTCTGCTGTGTTTGCAATTGGACCAAGAAAATGTCCAGTTTTAAATGACGTAAAGGCTTAACACTACTAGCATACGTATTCTCGAACCTCAGATTTCTGTTCATTGACTGGTGCTCTGGGGTGTAGCCAGTTTTACTTCAGGCCAGAAATGAATTCGCGACAGCGACATTTTACAGTCGCTATTTATTATATGCGATTACGTGAACTGTGAGCCAATAATAGACCTGTAAGAAAACAAGTACCAAGAGTAGAATCCCGTGCAGCCTGGTCTCAGGTAACATTGGCTACACACTGGGGTAGTAGCCAATGGACAGAAAGCTGAGGCTCGAAAATACGTTGAACAGTGAAGTCTAGCCAAAAGGTTTTTTTACAGAGCAAAATTTTTCTGTCTCTACTGATTGGTTATTACACGTTATGGAATATATCCATATTGGTCGGACTGCCATCTAGGAAGTCAGTGTCCAGGAGCTGATAGGCAAACGGCATTCCGCCATATTGCTGGCCGGTGAGGTAAATCTTGCTGGCGTGTGTGACTGGAGTTGGGAGCTCACGCCACCATTTCACCTGCGTATCCTTAAGTACTCTTATGGTATAACATGTCAAAAGCACAATGGTAACAAACACAGGAATTTTGCGAGTTCAAGCGGGTTCTAGGATAGACTTTTAAACACTCGTATTTTCTCGTTACTTGTATAACTGAATCACTATTTTCTGACACGCCCTGCATGAATGTGAACCAGTAATACACAATTAGAAAAAATATCAAGCGAATCACGTATATCTACCTACAATTTAATGCACGGGACAATTTACATACAAATGATGCCCTTCGTAAGGCTGATGTAGATACGCCATCTACCCTGGTAACCCCTGATTGGTTCAGTCAAATACCACAATGTATCCTCACAAAGACATGCGACCAATAACCAAAAGAGAGTGGAGATTTGTTCGGCTCTTAACATCGAGGTCTTGAGAGCCCGTGTGGGTGAAGTAAGGCGAGCATGGAGCAGCGCCGGAATGCATGGGCAGGGGAAACGGGAGATCCCCGAGGAAACCCGTCAATCAGCGGCGTCGTCCGGCACGGTTCCTACGTGCGAAAATCCGAGAGCGACCCTGCCGGGAATCGAACCCAGTTCGCCTAGGTGGGAGGCGAGTAGTCTGACCACTACACCGTCGCGGTCGCAGTAACAGGAAAACTGCACGTGTGCAAGTAAGATATTGAAACCTACACTGCAAGTAATATTTCAAGTAAACTTCCTAGACTGTATTGTTAAGTTTTTAAACCTACAGCTTGTATGGAAATAATACCCCTTATCAGACTGCAAATACAGGAATTTTTTAGCGTCGTTGCTATTCAAAGTTGGGATCTTCCGTACGGATTTGATTCTTTTCTGGGCAAACGTAGGATCACTAACATGGTTGAATGGGAAAAAGCTTCATCGCTCACTGTTCCTCACTGTATGTATTCAATGCTGTGGTAGATTTGAGAATGGAATTTCTTGGAGTGTGATAGCTTGCGTGGAACTGTTTTGGCGGAAATCAAGTGTCCCTGGTGATTAGCTTTCAGCTTACGCGGGAAAACCGGGCCAGTCAGGGGAGGGGGTAGGGGAAGCCAAACAAACGGCGAGACCACGGCGAGCACGGGCATTGTCGGCGACCACAACGGACGGGAACCGGGACGGAACAATCCCTGCCGGAATGAGTTCGCGCGTACTTCAAACCCTCTCTCTCCACTCTTCCTCCAGGATAAAACAACACACCTCCAGTCATCCCCCCCCCCTTCTTATGCTCCACCTTCTATCCTACGCTTTCCTTCCACAACGAACTCACGGACAACCCAGATAGGGGCGGGGCGGGGCGTTCATGAACAACGAGGTGCCTCAACTTCTCCCATTACGACTGCACGGGATCGTCGGCGAGTTCTGTAACTTCTACCCCCGTAGCCGCTGATGCATCGTCCACCTCCCTTACCTTCTACATTTTCGATAAAAGAGGGGCTGCTGTGGCTGAGCGGTTGGCCTGCTCGCCTCCCACCAAAGCGAACCGCGCTCAATCCTCGGCCGGATCACCGGAATTTCGCAAGTGGGAATCGTGNAAACATAGTTTTGTTCTAATCCAGTCGTTCTAAGTCTCTCTGCTGGTCCTCCGGGTTCTCTTAGTTCCCTTCCAAAATTTTGAGAAACCAAGGCTTACATATCTTCAACGCCCCGTTTTGGAAGGTTTTCCGTTGACCACGCAGTGTAGACAGTGCCCCAAGGTGACGTGGAAGCCGATCCAGTCGACCAGCGGCGGAGCAAGCCAGTCCAACAGAGCTCTCGCACCAAGGTAATATACTACGTCCATAACAGCAGTAATAATGCACGTAGGTCTCGTAGAACCAAGAGCTTATGGCACGGGGTTTCTTGCAGCAAATGCGCGGTGATAGATGTGACACCGCCACAACGACACGCATGCGATGGCCATGAACTGTATCGTAAAGGAATAATTACTTTAAATAGTCAAGAACACGTTCATCACGTACATGTTTCAAATCGTGAACAGGTCATTGGAGATAAGAAAATTGGAGAGCGGCAGCGTCCGTCACTATTTTTAAGCAGGTACTCGGGTATGACCCGCCGGGAGTGGAATGAGGATCGTCGTGGTGGGAGGCCGAGGGCACCAGCCAAGTGACAATCGTGACCCCTTATCAGCCGATTGTGGCGAAAAAGCGGAGCGGTTACGAATTTCCCCCGCGATTTTGAGGCTAGTTCCTTGGTCCGAAACAAACTAGCTCTATAGTCGCCTCTGTGTTTTGTGTTGCTGTTGTGCGGGCAAACAAGTAATTATCGCAACACATCGCTCCTCCTCTAAGGCAGCCAAACTTACACGCCACGGACTCTGCTAGCGATTCCTATACCTAGGGCCAGTGACTTTGCGCCTAAAAATCGGAGCACACAGTAGACTTCAATATTATATACACACCTCCATTGGCTGCTGGTGCCGTGCCCGTCTTTGACCAAGCCACTCAGGACTAAGTAACTCCGACACTGAACCTTCTTAATTCGTGTTCAAACGGTTAACACGGGCCAGAAGATTTTTTAGCCAATGAAAGAAGCTGGACGACCCTGCAGTGCTTTGGACTGTATCTTGTCTCGAAATCTTTTCGCGAAATATCACTGCCCCTACCTATACCATACACAATTATTAGTATAATAATTATTATTTTAATCATTCAGTCCCAGCGTACATAAATGTGTTGCATAATGCACACACAAGACGGTTATTTTTGGACAGCAATGTGCGCTGCGAGCCTCAGTGTCCAGTGATCTTCCCTGCGGGTGAACTAATCTGTGGAGAACCGGGCATTCCGCGGATTCATTCGGCAAGAAGCTAGACTCCGCAGACCTTTGTGTACTCGAGCCTCAGTTAGATGTTTATTGGCTGTTGCACCAGTTTAACCACTGACGAAGTAGCACGGGATTCGGTCCTTGCTTTTCCATACAGGTTCGTTACTGGTCGAAAGTCGTCCGGGGCGTGTCCCACAAACTGTGGTCCAATAGAAGCGAAACTTCATGGTACGTGTGCATTAAGTTTAACTTGTCCTTAAACGAACTCGCGAAATTTCCGGGTCTCGTACTAATCTGTAAACAGTACTATTTCCCTACGTTATCTGGTTCATACTGGTATAGCCGAACACAAAGCCTACAGTTTACTGGTTTTGACAACGAAACAAGTACTGAGTCGGCTTTAATTACAACACGCATTAAACAATATATTATTTGGAATGCTCGAAACGATAAATTAATGTGAGTCTGAAAGGGTTTTAACAATTCAAGAAATGTGAAGATAGGGTAATCAGATTACAACCATGGGGCAGGTCTGTGGTAGGGTTGTTGTGTTTACCTGCGAGGGGACCGAAGGTCAGAAGTAAGAAGATAAGGAGGCAGGACTTCCACAAGAGCCCAATTAACGTGCTGCAGGGAGCCTCGCGGCGTCGGGAGGGTGGCTTGGGAAGACATGGGTCTAGGGAGGGAGGCAGGCAGACGGCGCCACACAGGCGCCAGGCGTCGCCGACGCGTCCGGCGACCCGCTGCGTCGCAATGCACGTCCAGGCCGCGGCGTGTGGGCGACATTACATTCCCCGTCGTCGAGACGTCGCGGGAGAAATGGACCACCGCGCCGTGCTGTTCATTTGTCGCGAGGACAGCTGGCCAAGTGATACAGCAATTTTCGCTCCACCCCACAATAACTCAGGGGAATCCCTAGTAAGCGTGAGCCGTGGTGGCTGAGCGGTTAGAGAGCTCGTCTCCCGCCAAGGCGAACCGGGTTCGATCCCCGGCATCGTGGGAATCGTTCCGGACGATGCCGCTGGTCAGCGGGTTTTCTCGGCGATCTTCCGTTTCCCTCGCCCTTGCATTCCGGCGCTGCTCCATTCTCACCTCATCGGCTCTCAAGACCTCGTTGCTAAGAGTCGCCAAATCTCTCAACTCAACTCAACTCTGGTAAACTATATTGAATGACTCAAGGTTATATCCTGCCCATAATGAAGCAGTTATGACGGTGATATTATTATTGTTCCTAATATTGTAACGAATATTAATCTTCTTTAAAAAAAAAACTTACAAAGCCTGTCAGTTGTAATATAACTGATAGTGTTCCTACTAATGGTCAAGGCCTTGTTTCTAGTAAATAATATGGGTGGTTCTGATTAGTAGACATTAGTTAACTTCTCGTATAAAGTGACTGAAATATGTTTCCACCTATTTTACCTGCAAATTAAACACGTCGATCAGAAAAGTTTGTTTTATAAAAAATAACAAAACTTAATTTAATTACGTTTTTAGTCAAAATAGTGTTACTAACACATTATGCCACGATAAGCNTCGATCAGAGAAGTTTGTTTTATAAAAAATAACAAAACTTAATTTAATTACGTTTTTAGTCAAAATAGTGTTTTACTAACACATTATGCCACGATAACCAGCCTCACGCGCCAGCAAAATGGCGTCACTAGTCAGCAACGTGTTCGCCAAACAGCACCTGGTTGCCTAACCGACCAGCCGGTAGACCAGCCACTAGGAAACCTTCCGCAGTACGCAGCAGCCAATCAGACACAAGATCCGTTCCCAAAACCTCACGCAGCCAATCAAAGAACGAGTACACCCACATCACAGGAACCGCCATGCCTTTCGTCTGGTCCAATCGTAAAAGGAACAAGACGCTACACTTTTTTCGAGCCTATGGTGGCACATTAGTTTTATTTTCGCAATCTCCGGTGTGTCTACTACAGAACATGTAAGTAAACAGAAATGAATGACGCGGCGGCTGCTGTGATGTGGACAGGTCAGTTATAGTTAATTCGTGGTTACTTCCAACTATTCTGAAGCCCTTCTAAAGTTCTGCTTCAAGTATTCCTACGCCTCTTGCAAATAAAGCTTACCCGAGTCTAGAAAATTACACCAAAGGGACAGTGCACCGTATTCGTGCGCACTCAGTGTAATAATATTCTGCATAAGAACTATTTATTTCTAGGCATTACCAACACACATATTTCCCCCTTGTTTTATTCATATTAATTATAAATGAAATATTAATGTATAGATAAAATATGTTTTTTAGTTCAATTTACCCAAAATGATATTTTTATATTAACAAAATACATGTAATACAAGCCACATTTAGGAAACAACCAAACACAACATACACGGCCTGATTTTTCAAAGGTTCTATTCAAAGGGTGCGAAGAAATCGGTAATAGACTATACCAGGCGATGCGTTGGCTAAGCCGTAAGAAATTCGGTACTTGCTATTTTTTTGCATGCACACTCCTACAATACAGTATTTTCCGCGACTAGTTTATTCAAATTCTGGCAAGGTTTAACTTCCTCTACGTAAAACATTTTCTTTTGCCGAGCTTGTTTGGTCGTGCGGCCTTCAAACTAAAATTGAAATAGGAAAGATCTTGGGTGCGATTCCCGCCAGTATTACCGAAATAGGGAGGAGGTGATTTTTCCGTCTCCATCTTTGGTAATTATCGGTACATTTCCTCAACATACAAGACCCTTCACTTCTTCAGTCGTTAAACTGCAATTCCGTTCGAACCAGGCGTATACCTACAAGGAAAATAAATAGGCCTATCCTTTTTTTTGTCCTCTGATAATTTACACGCCTCTATAGTGCAACACGCTTCTTACATATCTGAATGAAGCCTAATGAGTAGGGGCAGAAATATTTCGCGAAAAGATTTCGAGACAAGTTAAAGTCCAAAGCACTGTAGGGTCGTCCAGCTTCTTTGATTGGCTAAAAAATGTCCTGACCCGTGTTAACCGTTTGCGCNTAGGGTCGTCCAGCTTCTTTGATTGGCTAAAAAATGTCCTGACCCGTGTTAACCGTTTGCGCACGAATCACGAAGATTCAGTGTCGGAGTCACTTAGTCCTGAGTGGCTTGGTCAAAGACGAACACGGCACCAGCAGCCAATGGAGGTATAANCAGTGTCGGAGTCACTTAGTCCTGAGTGGCTTGGTCAAAGACGAACACGGCACCAGCAGCCAATGGAGGTATAACCACAGCTGTGGTGTGTATATAGTGATGAAGTCTACTGTGTGCTCCGATTTTTACGCGAAAAGTCACTGCCCCTACTANGCTGTGGTGTGTATATAGTGATGAAGTCTACTGTGTGCTCCGATTTTTACGCGAAAAGTCACTGCCCCTACTAATGAGATACAAAAGAAAAATCCTTTCGACAAATACGCTGTGATGGAAATGCTCGATCGCTCTTTAGTAGTGTTTGCCAACTAGTTTACTATTTCATGGGGAAAAAAATAATTAAAGACACACAGTGAAAAGCACATGCGTGCGGCTGCACCACAGAGTACATAAGCAGGGCCAGTGACTTTTCGCGTTAAAATCTGAGCACCCAGTAGACTTCAATACTATATACACACATCAGCTGTTGTTATACCGCCATTGGCTGCTGGTGCCGTGTCCGTCTTTGACCAAGCCACTCAGGACTAAGTGACTCCGACACTGAACCTTCGTGNGCTGCTGGTGCCGTGTCCGTCTTTGACCAAGCCACTCAGGACTAAGTGACTCCGACACTGAACCTTCGTGATTCGCGCAAACGGTTGACACTGGCCAGAACATTTTTTAGCCAATAAAAGAAGCTGAACGACCCTACNACCTTCGTGATTCGCGCAAACGGTTGACACTGGCCAGAACATTTTTTAGCCAATAAAAGAAGCTGAACGACCCTACAGTGCTTTGAAGTGTATCTTGTCTCGAAATCTTTTCACGAAATATCACTGCCCCTATACAGGTTGATTCTAAAATCATGGGACAAACATTGAGGGGTGGTAGAGCTCACTAAAACAAACAATTATTGTATAAGAATATATGGGCGGAAGTAACGCGTTGAGGCACAAACACAAAAACATAACACATTAACGGGAACATAAAATGTTCATTAGCAGCATACTTAACGAGTGATTCCGTACAGAAAATGTTAAAACAGTTGCTGGAAATGCATCCACCAACAGTCACGCATGCTTGGCGACCTCTACATATGGCGTGATTGGCTGACAATGGTGGCATGCGTGAAATACCGGGCGTATATGAATCTGTTCGCCAATCACTCCACCGACGTTACCAAGCTTGCATTACTGTCGGTGGTAGCAATTTTGAGCAATTATTATAAACATTGGTGTAAAAAGGCATTTAGCGGCGACGTTGTAAATAAACACTGTGTTACATTTTATGTGTTATTTTTGTGTTTGTGCCTCAACGCGTCACTTCCGCCCATATATTCCTATACAATGATTGTTGGTTTTAGTGAGCTCTACCACTCCTCAATGTTTGTCCCATGATTTTAGAATCAACCTGTACATAAGTGAAACAGAGACTTATTCCGCTAACTCCAACCGCGCGTACCAGCAAAATTGCGTCACTGGCCCGCAACTTGTCAGAACGGCGTTTGCCAATCAGCGCCCGGTAACTTATTTGCCAGCTGGTAGCCCAGCCAACGGGGAAACTTTCACAACACGCGATGGCCAATCAGATACAAGGTCCGTTCCCACAGCCCTCGCGCAGACAATCAGCGAATGGGTCCGCCCACGCCATTTTACTTGTGCATTGTTAAATGGTCCGTGACTGGATGTTGGTGCGAGGAACTGTTGCTGACATAACTGTTAGAGATGGATTGAAGTTTGTAAGGTTTATTATTGTTATATGCATTCGCGTGTGCTCATTTCTTTCCTCAGCTGTAATTCAATTAGTCGTAAACCTGCTGTAACACGAGTAGTGAATAGGGCTGCGGTTATTTTCCTTTCCCCTTCCTTAAAGCTTGCGTGCTGAAGTTGTTGTCACTGGAAGAGGTGACAGTAGTTTATAAATTGTAGACAGACAACGAGCAGCAGTGGTCTGTTTTATGTTTGGAAACATGCAGAGAAGCTGCTGCTATAGTCTGTTCCGGTATCTTCACACTTTTTTAATAAAACCTTTGAAAAATCACTCCACGTATAACGATTTTGGTTGCTTTTTAAAAAAAGTCGTGTATCACAAACGTTTTGTTAAATTGAAGATTTATTTATATTTTATTTATAAAATATAATATTTCATTTTTATTGATATGAATAAAAACAGAGAGAAAATATGTTTGTTGGTAATGCCTAGTGAGAAATAGTTCTCATGCAAAATATTATTAAACTGAGTGCGCGCAAATGCGGCGCGTTGTCCCTTTGGTGTAATTTTCTAGACTTTCTCGAGCTTTGTTTGCACGAGGCGGAGGGATAACTTGAATGTTGAACTTTAGCAGGGCTTCACAAAAGTTGGAAGTAACCGCAAATGAATGCTCCTATCTCTGGACGCTGTAAATAACCGCGTCAGTAACCACAGATTATGAGAGACACGGACATTCTCTAGTTGAGATCTCCACCCCTATCCCCCCCCCCTTATTTGGTTGGATGTGAGCTGTTGGCTCAGAGCACAATTCGCGCCATAACCAAGTGATAAATACGAACAATTGCCGTCCGATATGTTCCTTACTTGTAGTTCAGCTCGAATTCACACTCAAGAGTCTACGTTTACACTAAGCTTCTTAAATTAATTAATTTTTTTTCCCCTCGTGCATAGTGTGACAGACAAACCGGTCCGTATCGCATGCCGAGTCCAACTTGAACTGATTCCAACAGCCACATCCAGCTTATACATTTTGTTGGTCATATTTAAAATGAAATCTTGCTTTTATCAAAACATTTACAGTGAAACAACGAATTTTACTGACAAGCTCGCAGACATATAGAACATTTCTCGACATACCAGCAACAGGTTTCCACCCACATTTTTCATCCAATACAAGAAAGACTAACATGGTTTTCAACCAAATAAAAAATCAAAATTTTTAATTTTTTAAAAATATTTTTTAACTTCTATAGGCACTATTAGGCGGTCATCGCATAATAGCCTACACATCGAAGTTAATAACAAGTGTCCTTATTTTTCTGTTGAATCACGCTTTTATAACTGCCACTAGATGGAAGTTCGTATATCCCTACATAATATAACAAATTCATAAACATGTCTTCGTAAAACTTAAGGAAAATAAAACAATGCTAAACATTTTTTCAACTTCTGAAATTTTATAATAGCAATAATACACTGCGGAACAAAAACTTACAATAAACGACTCGATATGACTAATTAATTTTTTTATCCTGTTAAAGAAATGCTTGGTACTTTAATAAATTATACGTATTGTAATACGCAACGCTGATTTAGCACAAATTAATTACACACACACACATTCACACACACACACATATATATATATACACACATACATATCTTATTTAAAGGCCTTGCGCTATGAAGTAAACTGCCAATATTTAGTGTCGTCCTATTGGGTAAGGATAACGGAAAATATAAATTGTGTTGGTCGCTCTTACATGACGAAAAATAGTCAACGCTATTATTCCTGCTAACTATAGGTGGAACAAACAAACTCTTTTGAGCAACAGAATAACAGAACCANACACACACACACATATATATATATATATATACACACATATACATATCTTATTTAAAGGCCTTGCGCTATGAAGTAAAATGCCAATATTTAGTGTCGTCCTATTGGGTAAGGATAACGGAAAATATAAATTGTGTTGGTCGCTCTTACATGACGAAAAATAGTCAACGCTATTATTCCTGCTAACTATAGGTGGAACAAACAAACTCTTTTGAGCAACAGAATAACAGAACCATAACGCAAAAAAAATAAAACCATCAAAATAGTCTAATTTAATATCAAAATATAGCTACGTTTTCTTGTTTTAGGAGTAAAGAAACACAGCTGGTAACGTTTCTTCAAAAATATTTTAAGACGAAAGTTAATTAGAGTGCAAGCAATTAGTCAATGTAAATTATAAATTTCAAATATGTATCTTTCATGTAAAGGGATCTACCTAAAAATGACCTAGAGGGAGCGGTGGAGGGGGAGAGGGGAACGGCTTCCAGGCTTAAAAAACAATTATGAGAAAAAATATTTAAACAAATAGCGGTAGGCCTGTGTAAATTTACGAAACGCCTGAGAGAATCCATTTGTACAGAGGTTACAGTATCTTCTATGGGCTACAGCAGCCTGGGCATTTCTCGTTGTTACTGCGAAGTTGGAGTTGCTAGGTGTGTGCCTCGTTCACAAAAGCGGCAGTGAAGTTGTTTATTCGTTCTGTATTTTGAAATCTGTATNATCTTTCATGTAAAGGGATCTACCTAAAAATGGCCTAGAGGGAGCGGTGGAGGGGGAGAGGGGAACGGCTTCCAGGCTTAAAAAACAATTATGAGAAAAAATATTTAAACAAACAGCGGTAGGCCTGTGTAAATTTACGAAACGCCTGAGAGAATCCATTTGTACAGAGGTTACAGTATCTTCTATGTGCTACAGCAGCCTGGGCATTTCTCGTTGTTACTGCGAAGTTGGAGTTGCTAGGTGTGTGTCTCGTTCACAAAGGCGGCAGTAAAGTTGTTTATTCGTTCTGTATTTTGAAATCTGTCTTTTTAATAGCATTTATGGTTTAAATAATATTCTACCCTTCCATTTTTTCGGTTTATGTTTTCATCCATAATTAATTATCTGACTCTTGACGCAAGCGCAGTATTCTCTTCAGTACCCAAAATAAATAAGTTCGTGACGCGAAAAAAAAAAAATCGAAACTGACTTTTTAGGTACGATTGAATATGATGTTAGAATTGACTGATGAGAGGGCTTCCCACCAAACTATTTTATATAAAATCGANAGTTGTTTATTCGTTCTGTATTTTGAAATCTGTCTTTTTAATAGCATTTATGGTTTAAATAATATTCTACCCTTCCATTTTTTCGGTTTATGTTTTCATCCATAATTAATTATCTGACTCTTGACGCAAGCGCAGTATTCTCTTCAGTACCCAAAATAAATAAGTTCGTGACGCGGAAAAAAATAATAATCGAAACTGACTTTTCAGGTACGATTGAATATGATGTTAGAATTGACTGATGAGAGGGCTTCCCACCAAACTATTTTATATAAAATCAATGTTTTCATTTATATGTTTTTTTAAAAGTCAATAAATGTTTTGCTATAAATATATTTTCCCAGAAAATCTAAAATTGTTAATCAAGAAGCATCACTTTATGCTTATATCCTGACACATTATTTCAAAAAGAAAAAAAACAGAAATAAAAATGTTACAGTCGCCCAGTTTAGAGCTTGCATGGGCAATTTCCATAAGAAGAAAATACAAAGTGGCACCTTCAATTCAATCTGTTGACTTGATCTCAGGCAGTAAACGGTTGCGCATATAAATTGCGAAGAATTTAGCATGCCACAAATATATGTTGCAGCCTTGGCTAGGACATTATTTCCAGTTTTTTTTTAAATCATACATAACTTATAAAGGATTTGAAAATTTTTGTCAGGAAGTCTAGTTAAATATGTATGTTTTAAAAATGTAGTGAAACACACAGATATTCAACANAGGTACGATTGAATATGATGTTAGAATTGACTGATGAGAGGGCTTCCCACCAAACTATTTTATATAAAATCGATGTTTTCATTTATATGTTTTTTTAAAAGTCAATAAATGTTTTGCTATAAATATATTTTCCCAGAAAATCTAAAATTGTTAATCTAGAGGCATCACTTTATGCTTATATCCTGACACATTATTTCAAAAAGAAAAAAAAACAGAAATAAAAATGTTACAGTCGCCCATTTAGAGCTTGCATGGGCAATTTCCATAAGAAGAAAATACAAAGTGGCACCTTCAATTCAATCTGTTGACTTGATCTCAGGCAGTAAACGGTTGCGCATATAAATTGCGAAGAATTTAGCATGCCACAAATATATGTTGCAGCCTTGGCTAGGACATTATTTCCAGTTTTTGTTTAAATCATACATAACTTATAAAGGATTTGAAAATTTTTGTCAGGAAGTCTAGTTAAATATGTATGTTTTAAAAANTTTAAATCATACATAACTTATAAAGGATTTGAAAATTTTTGTCAGGAAGTCTAGTTAAATATGTATGTTTTAAAAATGTAGTGAAACACACAGATATTCAACAAATGTGAAAGCAAACTATCATTCGTTACTGTGACGATTCTTTGAATTTCGGATTTTCTTTTGTGCCTTTATCTTACAAGTATTCAACTGGAAAACCATTCGTATGCTGCTAATCGTTTCAATGCAGTGCTGCGTCACAATTTTTTAACGTAATATCACTTACTTCAACAAAATGTGAAATTGTTTAAAACAGTACATGATATTTAACATGAAAAGGTTAAATCAGGATGCAAAACTGTGACTTTATACATTTATGTAATGGATACTGTATCACAAGGAATTTTAATTAGTTTCATGATCTAGGTTTGAGATAACATACGTATATAGTTTGAGAGTATAAATTTGTTTAACTAATCTACAAACCATAATTGAATGCTGTGCGAATGATTTATTTATTTTGGCATTGTTTTTCATGTAGGTTAGAATTTTATCAGCTAGCTGAACTGTCAGTATCATTTGTTTACACTTAATAGAAAGATATTTTGTTAAAATCAGAAGTGGCAAAGAGTTTAGTTACTCCTAGAGAGAGAAATTTGTCAACATTTTGTTGTATGCAAAAATTTTATGTTATAACTATGTGAAGCGATACTAGCTAGCCTATAAGGGAATTAGTTAATTTGAAAATAAGATTGTTGAAAATTTGTACTTACTCTGCGAACATTTTAAATGGTTCTTAGGAATTTTAAGCCATGTTGGATTCTTCGCTAGGGGTGTCGTGATCTGAGGTGATCACACAGCTAGGAATTTGCATTAATTTATTGATACACGAGTCCAAATAGCTATAAAAGCAGGCAAGCACGATGGTACGAAAACGTGATAATATTTTCAAGCAGAGAATAGGCCTGAGTTCGGACGACAACCGTGTTAAATATTAGTTATGTTTCTCCGATCTTATAAAGTGAATGTGCAAGGACTGTATTTACGCACGTATAATCCCGTNGTTAAATATTAGTTATGTTTCTCCGATCTTATAAAGTGAATGTGCAAGGACTGTATTTACGCACGTATAATCCCGTGAGCTTAGTACTTAGGGGAGAGCTCGGCGTATAAGAAAAACTACTACAGCTGCGGCGTTGTCTACAATGAAAATGTTACGTGACTACTTCGGGCTAGCTCCTGTCAACGGCGACCAACGTTTTAATTCTCAGATAAGTCTGAACCAGCTTAAACAGCGTGCAGCTCTTGTTAATTTACATTCTATCCTGCACCACGATTATATATATTTATNATTCTATCCTGCACCACGATTATATATATTTATTATTCAGTTTGCACATATTTTTAACCACTAAGAGACCCTGTACAAAAGAGACACAATCGAATAGACATATTGGCGGAACCATGCCTGATTTTCTTACGTTAAGGTATTGTTCGAGCCCCTGCAAAAAGTAAATTTTAGAAAACGAGTAATATTGAATTACATTTATACAATATCGGCTTATTTCATCACCAAAGATGTGTTTCTACCCTATTTTTATCCATTTACATGAGTATGTAGATACCCATCCCAATATCGCCCATAAATCTCGAAATCGCATTTTCGCATGTATAAAATTAATTTGAAAATTAATTACTTGTCTCTAATCAAGGCCTAATAATCGCGACCGACTGATGTAATCAATAATTCTGTCGTCATAATCCTAAATAACCTATTGGAATATTCTGTTGACATGACACAATTTAAATACATAAACATAACCTCACATCAGCCAAGAATGACCACCATATTTGTTGTAATGTCCAGTAATCGGCAGTTAATCTTATGTTTGAGATGACCATTAATTAGAGGAAAATTAAATGTTAGTTATTCTTTAACAATANGTTAAATATTAGTTATGTTTCTCCGATCTTATAAAGTGAATGTGCAAGGACTGTATTTACGCACGTATAATCCCGCGAGCTTAGTACTTAGGGGAGAGCTCGGCGTATAAGAAAAACTACTACAGCTGCGACGATGTCTACAATGAAAATTTTACGTGACTACTTCGGGCTAGCTCCTGTCAACGGCGACCAACGTTTTAATTCTCAGATAAGTCTGAACCAGCTTAAACAGCGTGCAGCTCTTGTTAATTTACATTCTATCCTGCACCACGATTATATATATTTGTTATTCAGTTTGCACATATTTTTAACCACTAAGAGACCCTGTACAAAAGAGACACAATCGAATAGACATATTGGCGGAACTATGCCTGATTTTCTTACGTTAAGGTATTGTTCGAGCCCCTGCAAAAAGTAAATTTTAGAAAACGAGTAATATTGAATTACATTTATACAATATCGGCTTATTTCATCACCAAAGATGTGTTTCTACCCTATTTTTATCCATTTACATGAGTATGTAGATACCCATCCCAATATCGCCCATAAATCTCGAAATCGCATTTTCGCATGTATAAAATTAATTTGAAAATTAATTACTTGTCTCTAATAAAGGCCTAATAATCGCGACCGACTGATGTAATCAATAATTCTGTCGTCATAATCCTAAATAACCTATTGGAATATTCTGTTGACATGACACAATTTAAATACATAAACATAACCTCACATCAGCCAAGAATGACCACCATATTTGTTGTAATGTTCTGATTAGTCCAATAATCGGCAGTTAATCTTATGTTTGAGATGACCATTAATTAGAGGAAAATTAAATGTTAGTTATTCTTTAACAATANTAATCGGCAGTTAATCTTATGTTTGAGATGACCATTAATTAGAGGAAAATTAAATGTTAGTTATTCTTTAACAATATATTGAAAACACAGAAAATGTCTCTAAACAACACTTAAATTTTAATCAGACCTTAATCGGAACAAAACCAGACATTGTGAAACCATTCCTAAGTCTATGGTCGCGCTGCCGCGCGCAAGTAAGTTACCAGGTTCTGATTGGTCAACGCCGTTCCAACTTGTTGCTGTTCAGTGACGCTATTTTGCTGGCGTGTGCAGATGGAGTTCGCGGAATAGGCGACTATTTCACCTCCGCATTCTTAAGTACTTAGTGGCGGGGTGCGAGAAGTCAATCGCCAACCACAAAAGTTATGGAGCTGTAGCCTTTCAACAACAACACCCCCCCCCCCCCCCCNTTTATTTCTTTACTTCGTCAGCAAAGAAATTACACGACTTTGTTACATTTCCTTCTGCTTTGCGTTTTGCAGTTCATTTTTTTTATATTCGAGGCACGTTTTGTTGTTATCGAAGGCAGGTGGGTACTATAAGGTTAAGGAATGTAGATATAGCATAACATTTTACTTCGGAGTTTAGTTCGTAATAATACACAGTGCTGTTTTAAGGTTTCATTTTATGAGAATGCCTTGAAAACGAAAACGCACTTGTAAATATTACACTTTGGAAGTTTTGTGCGATATCTTGTGTTTTTATTTCGGATAATGGATATTTTCGGGGGGTGGGGGGCAGTCCGCAGGTATGCTGTTCTTGTCAAATCATGAAAGACGCTGTTTACTGAAGCGTCAAATAATTCCCGGTGATTTATGAACAAGGACCTAGTCATTTGAGCGTTATAAGTGGGAACATACAGAAAATGGTATTTAAACAACATTCAGTGGAATTATACGTGCAAATAATGAGGAATTATTACGTTTATACACTTGGATGCTTGACATAAACAACGTTTAACAAAATCAAATATGATACACTATGTGCTGGTTCATTGTACACAGGTATTTGAAATAAAACAAACAGAAAGTTTGAGTTTCAAAATTATGATTATTAATATTATTACTCATTTGAAACTGCACTTTATCTCACTGCGCTAAATGACAANTTGAGTTTCAAAATTATGATTATTAATATTATTACTCATTTGAAACTGCACTTTATCTCACTGCGCTAAATGACAAACGAGGGCCATATCGAAAAATAAACGTATGTCAATTATATCAACGCAACAACGTAACGTATTGTTACGCGCTCGCTGCTTCGCATCCCGCGCGAGCGAGTCTAAGTGAAGGACAGCAGTTATATGATAGCGGCAGAAGCAAGTCAAAGGATTGTTTTGATTGAACAGGGGAGCGATAGGCCGGTAGCCGCGTATCTGCTACAGTAAGCGAGCCGACACGATAATCCTTTTTGCGGCGCGCGCTGCTGACCCTGGTTGTATTGGGTTTCTGCGTTTATCTGAAGAATGCTCTGAATTACTGACCTCGTTCTCTCAGCGCGACTCGAGGTGCGTTGGACCTTCCAGATGGTCAGGGCGAACGATATAAAAGTGTGATAGGCCTCCGGGCCGAATTTNAGGTGCGTTGGACCTTCCAGATGGTCAGGGCGAACGATATAAAAGTGTGATAGGCCTCCGGGCCGAATTTTTGATGAGTGAATGAGTGGCTGAGTTCCGAGAGATAGAAGACGAGCAGCGAGAGAAGTGACCAGCGGAAGGGGAAATCTGCGACTGCGAGTACCAAAAAGTGAAGAGTGCTGCTGGTAGGCTGGAATATTGGACTAGATGCGTTAGTGAAAGAAATAACAAATGGTGGCAACATATAGACTGAACACGTGTTAATGATGAGTATGAGTTAATTGACTGTAGCCAAACAGAGAAAATTAAGAAGGACGTTCATTAGAGTTGAAATAAACATTAAATATTGCGCACACTGTTAAATAAAAAAAAGTAATAGGGAGACTGACAATTTAATGCTGTAAATAATAGCTATGTGAATAAATTAGAAATCAAATTTAGTTCTTTTTTTATTAAGACCTCCATCCCTCACGAACTCAGATACGCTCCTGAGGCGTCCATGTAACAGTATTTTTTTGTTATACTTACTACCGAATTATTAACTTCTGAGTTATTCGACGAGTGTTAAGTTATTCACACTAACTGTAAGTTACCACGAAAATACATTTTGTAGCCCCTTAATTTTCACATAAACGAATATATTCACGGTTAGGTGTATTTAACTCGTGTGTCCGCCATATTGACTGTTTATGTCGTAAATAAGGGAGAAATTCTGTCAAAGGATGCGTGACGTCATTACACTTCGAGAAGCGTGAACGTGTGATGAACACGTATCTCGCAAAGATACGTAATCACCATATTCTCTTAGCATGTAACGGTAAATCGTTTGTTGACGCATTGCGAAACGTTTGTTCTGAATTAGGTATCTGGGTTCTCAGTTAACTCTACGTCACGAATAATATCGGCTCTTGATGGGCGACTTAGAAGAGAATTAACTGACAAATGACTTGTTTCGGTAACCATAGCGAGTGTATCAGCGTCAACTATAACTTCATTGCAATCATCCCGGCATTAGCATGAGTGATTAAAAAAAAAAAAAATCGCAAAATCTGTTGGAGTGGGAATCGAACCCGTGTCCTCCACTATTAGAGTCTACCTTTCTCGGTCGACTTCATATCTCAAGATACAGACAAACGGCGAGAACACTGTGATAAACACGGCGCCAGAATAGTTCCTCTAAGCTTCGTATTCATTGTAAAATATTAAGCATGTCCCATACAGAATCAGATACTGTCAGAAATTAATTTGAATGAAATGTGCTAACTTTCATCAAGGATTTAACAGAGATTCCTGTATGTTAATATAATTTATAATTGCGAAGTTGCAATTTAATCGTACACGTATTGAGTTTATAGCGTGTGAGTACTGTGTTTTATGTTTTAAACGGAATTCANGAAGTTGCAATTTAATCGTACACGTATTGAGTTTATAGCGTGTGAGTACTGTGTTTTATGTTTTAAACGGAATTCATATATAATTCTCTTAGCTGTCTTTCAGGTTTATTTGCCTTGTAGTAAAACGTCATTCCTAAACTTAGTTCGAAATAATCTCTTTAAAAAAAAATGTTAACAGATAATTTGAATTTCTTATTCTATTTCTCTTATAACCATTACCAAAAATAGATTACGATTTTAAAATCTGCCCCAAAGCGTATTTATATAATGTAAACATTTTCGGAAGTCTCCTTGAAGACATGGATATTTCTCTCGCACAGAACATTTTTGACGAACTCCGCAACCATGCATATTCATTCTTTGAGTAGCAAAATAACTCATGGGTCGAAAGGAAAAAATGTAACGTGAGCTAAGACACTTCGCTTTACTGCTGCCCTGTTCTATGGTGTTATTTTTACGACCTACCATCATTCTCGCGCAACGCCAGAAGCAGAACGAAGACATTAAGCAGAGTTTTACTAACCCACGAGCTTCGCTACACTCGCACCGGGTTCACTAATTAAGGCCGCCGCCATAAAGATATACGACGAACTTAGTTGTATGACCGCACGATCTTGATCTGTCGATGTTCGAGAAGAAGGACAAGGTAGGTGCGGTAAGAGGGTGAAGGAAAACTACTCGTTACAAGGACGAAAGTGCAGGCAAAGACGCGTGGAAACATCTGTACTTCTGCAGCCTTAGTGCAGTGACACGTAATTTTCACCTCCCGTGAACGTTGCCTTCTGCGCTAAACGTACACTCGAAGTCACTTCGAATGTTCTGTTTTAATTAATAGACCTGCAAAATACGCGCTATCTTTTGACAACTTATATTTTAAGCACGTGTAAGTTTGCAGTACGCTTATCATTGCACCTTGCTTTATTTTGCAAGCCCTAAATAATATTGCACCAATGAACAANGTTTTACAAGCCCTAAATAATATTGCACCAATGAACAAACGTTTCACAATGTTATGCCCGAATCAATTACGGACTTGTCGGAAGAGGAATTACTCCGGACCGAGACAAAAGCCAATTAACTAACAAACCCTGGCTCGAGTATTCACTTCGCACGTGGGAATCGTGCCGGACGATGCCGCGGGTTTTCTCGGAGATCTCCCGTTTCCCTTGTACTGATTCCTAGTGAACTGTACTAGCCTGGCAGAAAAAAACCTCAGTGCATTAGACTAATTAGCAAGTGGATTACAGATCATTAACTAAAGATTCAATACAATAATTCTACTGATTGAAAACAGGGATTCAGATTTAGAGTGTACGATGTATCAAAAGGTGTGATCACAGATATAACATTGGATCTGCGCTGCTCTCAAGCAAGACAGCAAAATTAATGTAAAGCGATTTTTAAAGTCAAAATTAATCCAACTTTACAGTTCCAATCCTCATACAGGCTTGCACATCTGACTAGCTGAAGGCCAAAAGCGCACATAACCGTGTCCTCGAGAAGCAAATCAACACAGTTGGAAAATGTAATGCAAGGCGGAACCGCTAGCTGTAATGGTCTGGAATCTGTTTTAAAACGTCATTATTTGTTATTTAGGAAACGACAAAACAACAGTGACCCATGACTAGAGACCCGGAAATTTCACGGATTCATTCGGCAACAAGCTAGACTCGACAGTTCTTTGTGTACTCGAGACTCAGTTAGTTGTTCATTGGCTGTTGCTCCAGTTTAACCATCGAAGAGGTAGCACGGGATTCCGGTCCTTGTTTTCCATACAGGTTCGTTACTGGTCGAAAGTCGTCCGGGGCGTGTCTCACAAACCATGATCCAATAGAAGCGAAACTTCGTGGTGCATGCGAAATGTCCGGGTCTCTAGCCTTAACATTCATAGGTAAGATAATAAAACCTGACAATTTATTTCCGTTTTCATAACTACGATAATGTGCTCACGGGATTTACGGTTGTAGCCACTGCTCTTATTTTTACCTTTATTTTCTCACAGTTGGTTTGCAATACGTATTTTACAACCATTGTTTTAGCACTAAAAGCGTACGTAGTACTAAAAACGGGACTGAGCGCATTAGCACTTAAGTTACAAATAGCATGTCTGTTCCGCAGAGTGTAGGCTATTCACGGCAAAGTGAAAGCCCTCACATTTGGAATAATAGTGAATTAATACATTTTATTTTAGCAGTAGGCGTTAACTTCCGAGTGCTGTGGAATATACACACTGTGTTTATTACTTACATGACAGTATTTAATTTAAAAAGGTGGTTAAATAATAAAAAAAATGGCTAAAAGGAAAAAGTAACTAGGGTCTAAAAAGTGCTCACTTTACCGTGAACAGCCTATACTTAAAACTACAGCGGTGTAATGGTGGTGAGAACTGCGAACTTCAGTCATACGCGCCAGCAAAATGACATCACTGGCCAGAAATATGGCGGAACATCGTTCACCAATCAGCTCCTGGAGGCTAGCTTGCCAGACGGCAAACCTGGCCAATAGGGAATATTCCATGACGTGCAATAGCCAATCACACTCAAAGCCAGTTTTCATAGATTCGCACAGCCAATCATTTACTGAGTTAGCTTACATCAAAGTAAACCGCCACGCCGTTTCGTTTCTGTATACTTACCTACTCTATGTTGGGGAAATTGCTCCCTTACGTTAGATAATGCTTTAAATACGGCGTGACGAAGCTTCCTACAGTAATTTAAAGCCCAGAAATATTTATCATTAGAAATTACTGGCTAGTTACCAGTGATTTATTATGATAGTTCCCTACCCATTGTGTTCTTTTGTAGTGGAGAAAAATTAGAACAAAGAAATTGCAGCCACTGCATTATGCTCAGGCCGACAAATACCTAAGTGAGTTCTGTTTGTCTCTTGTTGAGACGTTCTGACACTCGATTAGGTTTTCAAGCAATATTGCTCGAGTTTTTACGGCTCGGTAATGTATTCGAATAGCGACTCGTCAGCGATTTCCGTGATTTAATTCTCTTTTAGGGATGGGTCTTAGGACTTGAAACACAACAGCAGCATAAGTGTCGAGTCACTGAATAATAAACATAATACAATTTCTTGAACAGCAGTTCACACGGTTCTACACAAAAAAAACTGTTTTCAGGCGACTACGCATTGTTTTGTTGGTATTCGCCAAGCAAAACTTTTTTTGTGGCGAATACAAAATATTTTGGAGACCTCCTAAAAGAAAATATTTGGTGACCACAAATTTTAGCGGGGACAACAAAAAAATTTTGTGCTTACCACAAAACAAATTTTGGTAGGGTCAGAACTGTAACAACATATTTTTTTGCGGTACAAAAAAAAATTTGGGTATTGATCATGTTAGGCCATACGACAAAATAGAAAGTATACAGAAGCGAAATGGTGTAGTGGTCTCTTTGATGTGGGCGTGCTGATTTTATGATGACTGCGCGAGGCTCTGAAAAGGGCGTTGTGGCCGAGTGGCTACTGCATGCTGCGAAAGATTTCCTATTGGCTGGGCTGCCGACTGGCGGGCAAGTTGTCAGGCGCTGATTGGCGAACGGCGACGTTTCGACAAAGGATTTCCGTCGAGTAT
Organism: Clitarchus hookeri; assembly: GCA_002778355.1. NCBI lineage: Eukaryota > Metazoa > Arthropoda > Insecta > Phasmatodea > Phasmatidae > Clitarchus > Clitarchus hookeri. The sequence continues at coordinate 110,361 of NQII01003950.1, forward strand.
AACAAAAGTTTATTAGAGGAACAAGATCGGTTTATATGAACATCAAACTTTACATCTACCAACAAAGTACACAGCGAGAGCAAATACGTATTTTTATATGATATGTCCAAGTGTATACACGCATAAACTACAATACTATATATAGCATTTACAACAGTATGTAGTAATATAGCAAAGAATATAGTACAGCATAAAGTATAGAGTTACAAGTCACCAGGGCGTTTCCGAGTTCGTGAGGATGGAGGTCTTAATAAAAACAAAAGAGCTAAATTTAATTTCTTAGTTTATTTACAATGTGATAAAAACACACAGACACATAATTTACAACATTAAACTGCCTATATTTACTATTTGACTTATTATGCTATGGATAAGCGAGATATTTAATGCCGATTTCAGTTCTAATTAAAATTCTGGGCTTTGTGTTTGTACTAGCTACAGTCACTTAAATTTAACTTATTATTTACACATATTCACTTAAAATGCCCACTGTTATATATTAACACCGTTCCAACTGTCTGCCCCACTCACGCATCCAGTCTCACTTTTCCAAAGTCAAGCCAGGTCTCTCTCTCTCTCTCTCTCTCTCTCTCTCTCTATATATATATATATATATATATATATATATATNAAGTTGCAATTTAATCGTACACGTATTGAGTTTATAGCGTGTGAGTACTGTGTTTTATGTTTTAAACGGAATTCAGATATAATTCTCTTAGCTGTCTTTCAGGTTTATTTACCTTGTAGTAAAACGTCATTCCTAAACTTAGTTCGAAATAATCTCTTTAAAAAAAATGTTAACAGATAATTTGAATTTCTTATTCTATTTCTCTTATAACCATTACCAAAAATAGATTTCGATTTTAAAATCTGCCCCAAAGCGTATTTATATAATGTAAACATTTTCGGAAGTCTCCTTGAAGACATGGATATTTCTCTCGCACAGAACATTTTTGATGAACTCCGCAACCATGCATATTCATTCTTTGAGTCGCAAAATAACTCATGGGTCGAAAGGAAAAAATGTAACGTGAGCTAAGACACTTCGCTTTACTGCTGCCCTGTTCTATGGTGTTATTTTTACGACCTACCATCATTCTCGCGCAACGCCAGAAGCAGAACGAAGACATTAAGCAGAGTTTTACTAACCCACGAGCTTCGCTACACTCGCACCGGGTTCACTAATTAAGGCCGCCGCCATAAAGATATACGACGAACTTAGTTGTATGACCGCACGATCTTGATCTGTCGATGTTCGAGAAGAAGGTCAAGGTAGGTGCGGAANGTAGGTGCGGTAAGAGGGTGAAGGAAAACTACTCGTTACAAGGACGAAAGTGCAGGCAAAGACGCGTGGAAACATCTGTACTTCTGCAGCCTTAGTGCAGTGACACGTAATTTTCACCTCCCGTGAACGTTGCCTTCTGCGCTAAACGTACACTCGAAGTCACTTCGAATGTTCTGTTTTAATTAATAGACCTGCAAAATACGCGCTATCTTTTGACAACTTATATTTTAAGCACGTGTAAGTTTGCAGTACGCTTATCATTGCACCTTGCTTTATTTTGCAAGCCCTAAATAATATTGCACCAATGAACAAACGTTTCACAATGTTATGCCCGAATCAATTACGGACTTGTCGGAAGAGAAATAACTCCGGACCGAGACAAAAGCCAATGAACTAACAAACCCTGGCTCGAGTATTCACTTCGCACGTGGGAATCGTGCCGGACGATGCCGCGGGTTTTCTCGGAGATCTCCCGTTTCCCTTGCCCTCGCATTGCGGCGCTGCTCCATTCACGCCTCACTTCACTCTCATCGGCTCTCAAGACCATGCTGTTAAGAGCCGCCTACATCTCTCCACTCCACGCCACTACTGATCATTTATGCTGCTAGTGTTCACTGATTAAACTGTTATTTGTACTGATTCCTAGTGAACTGTACTAGCCTGGCAGAAAAAAACCTCAGTGCATTACACTAATTAGCAAGTGGATTACAGCTCATTAACTAAAGATTCAATAAAATAATTCTACTGATTGAAAACACGGATTCAGATTTAGAGTGTACGATGTATCAAAAGGTGTGATCACAGATATAACATTGGATCTGCGCTGCTCTCAAGTAAGACAGCAAAATTAATGTAAAGCGATTTTTAAAGTCAAGATTAATCCAACTTTACAGTTACAATCCTCATACAGGCTTGCACATCTGACTAGCTGAAGGCCGAAAGCGTACATAACCGTGTCCACGAGAAGCAAATCAACACAGTTGGAAAATGTATGCACGGCGAAACCGCTAGCTGTAATGGTCTGGAAGCTATCTTAAAACGGCATTATTTATTATTTGGGAAACGACAAAAAAAAAAAGTGACCCATGACTAGAGACCCGGAAATTTCACGGATTCATTCGGCATCAAGCTAGACTCGACAGTTCTTCGTGTACTCGAGCCTCAGTTAGATGTTCATTGGCCGTTTATCCAGTTTAACCACTGAAGAGGTAGCACGGGATTCGGTCCTTGTTTTCCATGCAGGTTCGTTACTGGTCGAAAGTCGTCCGGGGCGTGTCCCACAAACAGTGGTCCAATAGAAGCGAAACGTCATGGTGCATGCGGATTAAGTGTAACTTGTCTTTAAATAAACTCGCGAAATGTCCGGGTCTCTAGCCTTAACATTCATACAGCATGGTAAGATAATAAAACCTGACAATTTTATTTCCGTTTTCATAAGTACGATAATGTGCTCACGGGATTTATGGTTGAAGCCACTGCTCTTATTTTTACCTTTCTTTTCTCACAGTTGGTTTTGCAATATGTATTTTACAACGATTGTTTTAGCACTAGCAGCGTACGTAGTACTAAAAACGGGACTGAGCGCATTAGCACTTAAGTTACAAAGCGCATGTCTGTTCCGCAGAGTGTAGGCTATTCACGGTAAAGTGAAAGTCCTCACATTTGGAATAATAGTGAATGAATACATTTTATTTTAGCAGTAGGCGTTAACTTCCGAGTGCTGTGGAATATACACACTGTTTTTATTACTTACATGGCAGTATTTAATTTAAAAAGGTGGTTAAATAATAAAAAAAAAATGGTTAAAAGTAAAAAGTAACTAGGGTCTAAAAAGTGCTCACTTTACCGTGAACAGCCTATACTTAAAAATACAGCGGTGTAATGGTGGTGAGAACTGCGAACTTCAGTCATACGCACCAGCAAAATGACATCACTGGCCAGCAATATGGCGGAACATCGTTCACCAATCAGCTCCTGGAGGCTAACTTGCCAGACGGCAAACCTGGCCAATAGGGAATATTCCATGACGTGCAATAGCCAATCACACTCAAAGCCAGTTTCCATAGATTCGCACAGCCAATCATTTACTGAGTTAGCTTACATCAAAGTAAACCGCCACGCCGTTTCGTTTCTGTATACTTACCCACTCTATGTTGGGGAAATTGCTCCCTTACGTTAGATAATGCTTTAAATATGGCGTGACGAAGCTTCCTACAATAATTTAAAGCCCAGAAATATTTATCATTAGAAATTACTGGCTAGTTACCAGTGATTTATTATGATAGTTCCTTACCCATTGTGTTCTTTTGTAGTGGAGAAAAATTAGAACAAAGAAATTGCAGCCACTGCATTATGCTCAGGCCGACAAATAAGTGAGTTCTGTTTGTCTCTTGTTGGGACGTTCTGACACTCGATTAGGTGTTCAAGCATTATTGCTCGAGTTTTCACAGCTCGGTAATGTATTCGAATAGCGACTCGTCAGCGATTTCAGTGAGTTGATTCTCTTTTAGGGATGGGTCTTAGGACTTGAAACACAACAGCAGCATAAGTGTCGAGTCACTGAATAATAAACATAATACAATTTCTTGAACAGCAGTTTACACAACCCTACACTAAAAAAAAAAAAACTGTTTTCAGGCGACTACGCATTGTTTTGTTGGTATTCGCCAAGCAAAACTTTTTTGTGGCGAATATAAAATATTTTGCAGACCTCCTAAAAAATTGTATTTGGTGACCACAAAATTTTAGCGGGGACAACTAAAAAATTTTGTGCTTACCACAAAACAAATTTTGGTAGGGTCAGGACTGTAACAATATATTTTTTTGCAGTACAAAAAAAAATTGGGTACTGAGCGTGTTAGACCATACGACAAAATAGAAAGTGTACAGAAGCGAAATGGTGTAGCGGTCTCTTTGATGTGGGCGTGCTGATTTTCTGATGACTGCGCGAGGCTCTGAAAAGGGCGTTGTGGCTGAGTGGCTACTGCATGCTGCGAAAGATTTCCTATTGGCTGGGCTGCTGACTGGCGGGTAAGTTGTCAGGCGCTGATTGGCGAACGGCGGCGTTTCGACAAAGGAGTTCCGTCGAGTAGAACAAAGGTTTATTAGAGGAACAAGATCGGTTTATATGAACTTCAAACTTTACACCTACCAACAAAATACACAGCTAGAGCAAATACGTATTTTTATATGATATGTACAAGTGTATGCACGCATAAACTACAATACTATATATAGCATTTACTACACTATGTAGTAATATAGCAAAGAATATAGTACAGCATAAAGTATAGAGTTACAAGTCACCAGGGCGTTTCCGAGTTCGTGAGGATGGAGGTCTTAATAAAAACAAAAGAGCTAAATTTAGTTTCTTAATTTATTTACAGTGTGATAAAAACAGACACACACATAATTTACAACATTAAACTGCCTATATTTACTATTTGACTTATTGTTCTATGAATAAGCGCAATATTTAATGCCGATTTCAGTTCTAATTAAAATCCTAGGCTTTGTGTTTATTCTAGGTACAGTCACTTAAATTTCACTTATTATTTACACATATTCGCTCAAAATGCTCACTGTTATATATTAACACCGTTCCAACTGTCTGCCCCACTCGCGTATCCAGTCTCACTTTTCCAAAGTCAAGCCAGGTCAGTCTCTCTCTCTCTCTCACTNATATATATATATATATATATATATATATATATACTCCCGATGCTTACAGTCTACTGCATCGTCGCTCCGACGACTGTATGGTGAAATTAGAGTGAGAAAATAATGCGCAGAAGACCAAAACGCGCCGGGCGAGTCGAGAAAGTCCACTGCCGCTGCACGAAGGGGAGGGGTTGTTCGGCTCAGTAGTGACAGCGGCCGACAGCGGTTGAAATAGAGCTGCTCCGCGCGTGAATATTACTTGCCAAAAAAAAGGTAAGTTACTCAGCGTGGTATTTAACAGCGCGGTAGTAGAGAGAGAGATGTTATCAGTTTGATGTGTACGGCACCAGCAGTGTCACGTGGTTTCCCTCCCTCCAGCGGCCGGCGTTCGGGAGAGACCTCCCCTAAATTGCCTCCCCTACCTTACCTTCCTCAAAGATGCGCGAAGATTATTTTCTCATTCGAACTTTACCATACCCCACACCTGACGCCGATGGCCGTCCACGTCTCCAAAACTCTCGACTCGCAGGCACGTCGCGGCATGTATAGCTGGGCCGACCCGGCCCAGAAGGTTCTTCGCACTACGAGTCTTGCTGAGGGGAAAGGGGGGCGATGACCAGAAAATTCGCGCAGCAGCTGTCCCAAAAGACATTCAATCCTCCGAGGACTGGAGCGGCCCGAGTTCCAATAGGCTTATCGCGACACGTCCCATGAGTTATACGGCGTCCACTTTGTAAATGCGCGCCTTTCTCAGGTTACGGTGATGCCCTTGAAGCGCTGCGCTTCGCTCTCCCGAGGAGGAGGTGGGCAAGGGAAACGACGCAGAACGTCTGCATGTAACACTTATATATAGTACACGCATATGTATAAAAATAAGATTTTGTTGGTTCAAAAATAAACCTCTCTCTCTCTCTTTCTCTCTCAATGCGTTCAACGCTCTTAATCCCCCACAACGGCCGCAACGTTAGTCGGGATTACGGAGTTAAAAAGCCATCCGCTGCGAGGGCTGATGCTTCAAGAGACCTTGGCGACGGAGGCCGGCCCGGCCCCATTCTGACAAACCGGTCGCTTTACTTCTGAAAATGTATTTGCGCATGCCGTTTCCGTCGGCCGCCACAGCTGCCTCACTAAGGCCGTGGGTGTGAGGTAAGAAGTAAGCGATATCCCCTTGTTGTCCTCTTTTCCCCCGCACATTGTTTATGGTTAAAGATCACGGAGTAATCACGCACATTTAAAACCAAACTTAAAAAAAAAAAAAAAAAAAGTAGATGCCTGTAATTGCAAACATTTAAACATAAAAAACACTTTATGCAGTAGGCGATTTTCGCACTGTGGTGAAATTATGAATTATGGCACAGTACACAAGACGGCACTACATGCAATAACCTTAGGCATAACATGACTTGCATAATAGAAAAACATAGCGTCACCGAAGCTGCGTACCTTCATTTGTGTGCGGTGGCTGCCTTGAACTTCTTGTGATGGCTTTTTTATTTGTTGCGTTTTGCACTGTTCCTTTGCACAGTTGTTGCTTTTAATATTTTTATTCTACGCCGTTGGGTGCTTTGTTGTTTTTTGTTGAGTTTCCGTGCATGATTCGTTTCAATTTTTGTTTTACATTTGTTTATATTATCTGATGCGGATATTTTAGAAATTATTTTTATTTTTGGACTTGTGTATTTTGTTTTAAGTATGTCTTGGAGCTTATGGACCCTTCGCCGTGTCTCACAATACCAAACATCATCGTAATAATCATCACCTTCGGAAATCGAGGTTTCATTTTCGATATCAGGAAGGCCACAGAGGTGACAACAATTTTTAGATAAGAGTTCAGTACACTCTAAACTTTAAACAGTGAGAATCGAGCCAAATCAGTGAAAACAGTGAGAATTGAGCAACTGATAATCAGTGCCAGATAACTAATTAATATGGTGGCTGAATTTCACTGATTTATTTGTGACTTCACACTGAATGCCAAGTATTCCACTGCTACAAATCACTTATTCCCAGTTAATTTGCTTGATTCGCCGGTCAGCAGTAGCTTATCAACTGGCTTTCAGTGAATGATATTTCACTGAGTGATATCACTGATTCGGACTTAGAGTGTACTATTAAGTGTTTAAGCTGCATTGCTGCCTGTCAACCGAATGGCAGAAAAACACGAAAATACAAATTAAATTTTAAATTGCCGAGATTAACATTAAAGTACTGCAGTTTAGCATCCACTTATGTAACGCATGGCATCAAATGGTTCTCTCTTTTTTTTTGTAGATTCACATAGCTTGATAGCAGTTATTCTGAAACAGCGATCATTGCAGTATCCGCACTTCTACAGCACTGCCTGCAATATTCATAATATAGTTGCCCAAAATACAGCAATAAAATACAAATCCTTTGCAATCAGGCAACGGTAAAATTTCTTGATATTATTTGGCAGTACATCCTATATACATTCGAGTTTGCATAACTCGTTTATTGGCTTCTGCAAACACGAGGAGCGATTTTTTCTTTTGGACTTAGTTGGCCGTGATTGGGCCGTCATTTCTTTACTTGTTTCTAATAAAACTGTGAAATTGTTAGAAAATAAAAAATTTCACAAATTTGATGTTTCTTAAACTTAAACGCTTTAAAAAAAATCGTACAGCAAGATAAATCATTTCCGTATTCATAAGTGTTTGCCTAGCACTTTTAATTCAACATTAAAGCACGGAACTACTTTCCCTCGGTCGTTACCAACTTTGCTGGGTGCATGCCTCTGAGTGTGCTTGGTAAAATATATGCAGGTGACGTTTTTCAAATGCTGATTTTAAAGGTGCTCATTTTACCGCGAACAGCCTATACCAGCTTGAAGTCTAGCCTAACACAGAAAAAATTTGTGAAATTCACGTATCTCTAGCCGTCACACATGGCGTGGGGTCATTATAAGCTATTCACGGTAAAGTAAGCACTTTTGAAAGCCCTCTCATTTTGAATCATGGTCAATAAATTTATTTTATTGTGTGTAGCCTTAGACGTTAACTTCCGAGTGCGGTGTAATCTACACAATGTGTTTATTACTAACGTGGAAATGGCCATTAAAAAGGTAGTTAAAGGATAAAAAATGGCTGAAATAAAAAAAGTAACTAGGACCTCAAAAGTGCTCACTTGAACGTGAACAGCGTATAGCAAACTCTGTCATTACGATCTCGGAATTACTGTGCTATGAATTATCTTTGATAAGTTCATATTCTTAAAGGCATGCCTATGTTTACTGTAACATTCTGCGTAACACTTCATAAATATTAGCTTGGTGAAATTCGCATACAGTCTATTCGCGGTTTCTTCACACTTTTTTGACTCAAACCTTTGGGGAATCACCCCAGGTGTGATGTGTCGTGTACCACAACAGTTGTATACGTGTATTAACATAAAAGTACTTTATTTTTGGTCAAACTGAACTTTTACTTACATTTTATCTACAAATTATAACATTTAATTTATAATTAATATGAATAAAACAGGGAGAAATGAGGTATGTTGGCAATGCCTAGTATGAAATAGTTATAATGCAAAATTGTATTACACCGAGTGCGCGCGAATGCGGTGCGCTGTCCTTTTGCTGTGATTTTCTACACTCGGTNGGAGCGATTTTTTCTTTTGGACTTAGTTGGCCGTGATTGGGCCGTCATTTCTTTACTTGTTTCTAATAAAACTGTAAAATTGTTAGAAAATAAAAAATTTCACAAATTTGATATTTCTTAAACTTAAACGCTTTAAAAAAAATCGTACAGCAAGATAAATCATTTCCGTATTCATAAGTGTTTGCCTAGCACTTTTAATTCAACATTAAAGCACGGAACTACTTTCCCTCGGTCGTTACCAACTTTGCTGGGCGCATGCCACTGAGTGTGCTTGGTAAAATATATGCAGGTGACGTTTTTCAAATGCTGATTTTAAAGGTGCTCATTTTACCGCGAACAGCCTATACCAGCTTGAAGTCTAGCCTAACACAGAAAAAATTTGTGAAATTCACGTATCTCTAGCCGTCACACATGGCGTGGGGTCATTATAAGCTATTCACGGTAAAGTAAGCACTTTTGAAAGCCCTCTCATTTTGAATCATGGTCAATAAATTTATTTTATTGTGTGTAGCCTTAGACGTTAACTTCCGAGTGCGGTGTAATCTACACAATGTGTTTATTACTAACGTGTAAATGGCCATTAAAAAGGTAGTTAAAGGATAAAAAATGGCTGAAATAAAAAAAGTAACTAGGACCTCAAAAGAGCTCACTTTACCGTGAACAGCGTATAGCAAACTCTGTCATTACGATCTCGGAATTACTGTGCTATGAATTATCTTTGATAAGTTCATATTCTTAAAGGCATGACTATGTTTACTGTAACATTCTGCGTAACACTTCATAAATATTAGCTTGGTGAAATTCGCATACAGTCTATTCGCGGTTTCTTCACACTTTTTTGAATCAAACCTTTGGGAAATCACCCCAGGTGTGATGTGTTTGGTTATTTCCTCTATATGTCGTGTACCACAACAGTTGTATACTTGTATTAACATAAAAGTACTTTATTTTTGGTCAAACTGAACTTTTACTTACATTTTATCTACAAATTATAACATTTAATTTATAATTAATATGAATAAAACAGGGAGAAATGAGGTATGTTGGCAATGCCTAGTATGAAATAGTTCTAATGCAAAATTGTATTACACCGAGTGCGCGCGAATGCGGTGCGCTGTCCTTTTGCTGTGATTTTCTACACTCGGTTAAGCTTGGTTAGCATGAGGCGGAGGAATATCTTGGAAATACAACTTTAGCAGGGCTTCAGAAAAGTACGGACTACAGTTTCCAATCCGAGTGAGTTCTCCGACGTAGGCCTTACGCTAGAAACGTCGCAGGGCCATTCTCCCGACGACGATTACTCTAGAGCGGAGCTGTAGGCGCTCCGGAACCACATAACCAGCGACACCCACATCACCGCACCCTGCTCAAAGCGAAACTGATTCACAACCTCTCAGGCCCGTAATGGCGGGTACAACTCAAGAGCGTTTGACGTGGAGGCGGGCCCAAGGGCACGCCTGCGCTTCTAGGCATACTGCTCGCCTCGAGATACTCGACACAGGAGGCGTATGTCTGGCCTGACATCCGTTAGTGGCTTTCAACATCGCGATCTTGAGAGCCGGTACATTGAATTGCACTGGAAAGGGCTTACTAACGTCCCCCGGTGTTACGCATGAAGGATTATCAGGGGACGGCTTACAAACTATCTTATGACCTAAATTAAACTAACACCCATGCCTTACCTAGGATTCGAACCCAGAATCTCCCGCACCGCAGACCGGCGGCGCCACAGGAAGTCGGCAGCCGATACAATGAAAGAAAAAAAAACAGCTTTCTTTGTTGCAACACGTTATTTGTTGCCGCAAAGAAAAAAAAATCGTTTAAATGTGAACCACTGCAAAGTAGGCTTGCCACAAACATAATTTTTGTTTGATCTGTATGGTAGTGACTATGATAACTATGGTTGTTAAAATAGTTCAGCAGACGTCTTTGTGGTAATATCAGTTACATTAAAAAGACATTCTTGTGTCTAGAAAACAATTGTGATTAGTAAATAAGAGAGAAGTAATAAAACTTTCAAAATTAGATTCCCTAAGAAATAAATATTAGGATGGCTTCGAGACTCGAACCCTGACGTCCTGTATGACTAGTCTGACTCCCATCACCAAACGAGTGCTTTGCCTCGTGTGTTCAGACAAATTTCGATAGGTACGTTATGCAAGGTGGTAACTTGGGCCAGAATATAATGCCACCTCTTGGGAGGAATTGAGGTTACTGGTTTCGAGAACCACTGCACTTCAGAATGACGTTAGACGTATGGAGGAGCACCGTGCCTTTATTTGCTCAGTTGCAGTTTCGTAACTGGAGAATATTTTGCTTTTAGAATGTTTGCGCCGGGACAACAGTCGCGCACTGAAAACTAGAACGAACGACAGAAAACCTTTAACATCGCCAAACCATTATCGTTGGTGCGAAGTTATTTTCCTTTATTGTGAACAGACGCGGCTCAAGAAATGTCTATCGCATAACTGTATAGGAAATTAATGTTGCCGTAATGCAAAAATTCTCGAAGAAAACATTTATTAACAGCAAACATATGTTTCTGTAAATAATCGAAAGCTACCAAGTAGATTATCTGTTTAAATTTCACCGCATTAAAAATGTATGTAAAATAATAATTAAAAGGGAAGGACAGGGGAGCCCACTTCTTTTGACTATAAAATCATGGGGCAGCTTTCAAAGGGCACATTCGTACCACATAATTAGTAAGTATCTAGGCGCATTTGCGTATAAGGTAGACAGTGAAGGTCAATCAGAAACGCGGCAAATGTGTGCTAATTTTAACTCGACGCAAATGAAGACTAATGACCCGAGCCGGGACTCTTAATCTGCCATATCCGGTGCGCCACAACGGGCGGCTAAGTAAAAGCTCAAAACTTTCAGCATTCAGCGGCCAGTTACCAACTTCTCTTCTTTTTTTTCTTTCTGGAAGGCAGCAGCAAATTAGCGTATCTTGGAATCACGTGGTGAGCAATTAATCCCCCAGTAGCTTTATGAGATGTGGTGTGGTGGCTGACGAGTTCATGTTGAAGAATATTTACTTCGATTTACTTTAGTAACACAGGGTTACTATTGAGGAGCGATACGACAAAAACTGTTTCATAAATCGGGACGATTTCAAATATAAACTTTACAAATATTACAGCAACGTATACTTTGATGTGGGAGAAAACTAATTAAAAAATTGCCAAATTTCTGAATGTCGAAGTACCCGTACTCTAAAATCATACCGATTTCGATGGTGGAGACACATCGATTTCGATCAATGGTAACAGTCTGCTCCCGGTTGTGGGCGTTACTCTGCATGTGAAGATACGACTAAGTGCAAACGTTAGGTAAAATATTGTCTGTAAGATTGGTGTTTGCACGTTAAATGCCCCGGGAATACAAACTCTTTTCAGGAAAGGTTATGTAAAGCATTTACAGCCACCACTTTGTACCTTTATCCTGCAATGTCAAAAATGTCGATATATTTACGAAAATGTACAGTAAATATACGGAAACGCAATCCGTAACGAGGCGAAAAACGGAGTTCAACACCGGTAAATACGAAATACGGGAAGTGTTCGTATTTCCTACGGCTTCGGGTTTCGGCGACGAAGAATGCCGAGTCCACACGAAGCTTTTTTCGCCACTGTAACCAGTAGCGTCAGGCGTTCTGTGTCATTTAGAAACACTTAAAATACACCAACTTTAATAGAAACTAAAAAAAAAGTTGCTTACGTGACTGTATCAGATAGACAAAGGTTTGCCGAAAAACATTATTTGATAGTTGTAGGTGAGTGGGTAGACTCATTGAATTCTAACTTTTTGACTCGGGTTCAAATCTTCAGTTATAAAAATATTTTAACTTATATATTTTTATACACAGCATAAAAAACACATAGCAATTTTTTTTTCATTACCTTTTTCTTTTTAACTGGAAGTACAGAAACTTATCTTGGAAATTGACGGAGAGGTTCCGTGAAATCACGGAAAGTAAGGTGAAATTTATGGAAAGTACGTTTTTTAAAATCAATATGTCCGTAATTTAAAGGAGAATTTATGGACCCTTCTGGGTAAATTTTTACAAGCACTTTTCCATAAAATTAAGAAAAATTTTTTTTACAGTATATTAGTTATATTGAAAGGAAGGAAAAAAAAAAGCAAAAATTGTTAAAAAAAAAAAATACTTTTAGGGCTTTTCTGAGCCGTTTCCTTAAGGGAAAGGAGAAAAGTACAAAGTGTCATTTTTNAGGAGAATTTATGGACCCTTCTGGGTAAATTTTTACAAGCACTTTTCCATAAAATTAAGAAAATTTTTTTTTACAGTATATTAGTTATATTGAAAGGAAGGAAAAAAAAAAGCAAAAATTGTTAAAAAAAAAAAAAAATACTTTTAGGGCTTTTCTGAGCCGTTTCCTTAAGGGAAAGGAGAAAAGTACAAAGTGTCATTTTTCGTTTAATTCATTGTCTTACATCGGGTGTAATAATATCCTGCTGTTGCATATCTTATTTGCAAGAAATTCATTTTCCCGGGAATTCATATCGCAGGCTTGGGAGGGCCCGTCAAAATGATTGGTTATAGCCTGACGTAACCTTGAGGCGTTCAAAATATTTTACTGGGAATTGCCCTTAAGGCACTACCAGTTGAACAAGCATACGGTCCCACACATAAATGTATGATATCCTCCTCAAAATTGCGTAAAAGTAACAAGGATGCTGTAAAAGTTGACAAACATACAAGGAACATTGCGAACATCACCCGTTTGTGTGTATCGGGCGAATTTTAAAACTCTCGAGACAATAGGTAGCGACATTGTGCTGTATGCTGTAACCAAACTAAGGTAGAGTTCCGCGGGATTATTGCAATTAAATAACCTACGTGCGCAAGAGTTACTCTGTTGAATTCGCACATAGGGGCCACGGTGGTGTAGTGGTAAGAATACTCACCTCCCACCAAGGCGAACACGGTTCGATTCCCGGGGGTCGCCCCCGGATTTTCGCATGCGGGAATCGTGCCGGACCATGCCGCTGGTCGGTGGGTTTTCTCAGGCATATCCCGTTTCCACCACCCTTTCATTCCGGCGCTGCTGCATAGTCACCTCATTCACCCTCATCGGCTCCCAAGACCTCACTGTTAAGAGCCGCCCAAATCTCTTCACTCTTCGCTCATTCACTCACTCACTGAATTCGCACACGACATTACCAAACAGCGAGGATACTTTCGATCTAGTGCTTAAGTTTACACATCATAGCCGTATGAAACTAGTCGGCAATGATTCTTAAATCACGGAATAATTCTGACTTCCACCATAACGTAAACGCCTAGTTTGTTGCGATGAATTATCAGAGCAGATGCCTAGATACGTGGGCGCTTTAAATACGTATTTATAATATATAAATCTCAGAATTTTTTAAACATTTATTTGGCAAGTAACATAGGCTTCATACCGTACCTTCTTGGGGTTATTTTCAGGGTAATTCAGTTTATACAATTATTCGTTTTCAACAAAAGGGAATTTATTATAAACATATTTGTGTCAAAGATTTGGCAAGACCGTTATTTAATAAAGCATAATATTTAATTTCCGAGTATTCCCCCCTCACCACACTAGTCCAAAATATTCATGGGGCTGGCTGGTTTAATAATATTTCCTAGTGTTTTGGAGTAAAAGCAGTCCTGAAATCTTCTCGCTAAAAAAAGAAGGCCATACCTATAGTCATTCAGAAAAGACGTTGAATGCTTAGTCCTGTATTCCAAAACAACTTAATTATTTTCGTATTAATTTAATTCACGAAACCAACTTTATCTGCATACAAAGATAAAATATGTTCAGTTTAAAAATGTTTGTAGAATTTTCTTGAAACAAATTGCGTTTCAGGAATCTGTATGTAAATGTATATCGCTTGATCGCGTTTCATTGAGCACGTCTGTTACCAACCTTTGACAAATCCCCGTCCGTAATCGCATATAGCTACAGTATGTGTGTGTGTACACACATGTAAACACGCAGTATAATCTTGACAACGAACCATGAAAAGGAGTTTCACGTCTTAGAGCGCTATACAAAAAGTAATATTTAATTTATGACAGCCGAAATTTGTTACATTAGCTTGAGAATCAGCACACGAGAGTAGCAACATGTTTTTGTCCTAACAGTGACACAGATTCACAATAAGTCCATGGAAGAATTTTTTTATTTCCCATTTAGTGGAAGAATCCGTGATGGGCTGAAAGAAGGAACAGCAGCAGGTACCTCAGAAGTAAAAAAATCGAGCTGTCTAGAAATTATTTCACAGGAAGTAATTGCGCGCATTGGTACATGAGAAGAAAGAAAGAAGCTGTCGTATTCGGTTGCGCGTGACTGGAAAAGTCTTAACTTCCAATCAATTTTATTCCTGGGCGACACAAACGAGACCCTAACTCAATTACGGAGTTACCGAGCAATGGCGCGGGGGGCGCCGCCCAGATCGTAATTAAGCTCGGGTCCGATGAAAGGACAATGGCGGCAGCGCATTGGCTCGCTGTCAAGCTGCCGGAGTGTTCGCCAATGTGAGTGCTGGGCGCGAGATAACGGCGTCGCGCTGGTAGGTTGGTGCGATTGATTCCCAAACGTTAAGGCTGTTTAATACCTAGAAATTAATTATTTTATACTTGTACCAAACATTGTTCAACTTGTATAAATTGTATGTGATAACATTTTCCTAGAATAAAAAAAATTTCACTTTACATTTTTTGAAAAAATTTGATGTCAGATTCAAAATTTTTTCTGTTTTGCTGCACCCATAATAACACATAATACCAAAGTTGTACAAATGGAGAAAATTACAATGTAAATAAACGCCGTGGACATACTTGACGCCGCTTAACATACATGTATGTAATCACCAAATAACAATTCATGCATTAAAAATGTTTTAAAAACATTAAAAACACAATTTATATTTAACATTTTTTGTTGTGTACGGTCTGTTATTTGGTGATTAAATATGCGTTACGCGGTACCCTACAGCATTAGTTTACATTTAAATTTTTTTTCATTTGTACAACTTTGTTAGTATTTGTTATTATGGCAGCAGTAAAATAGAAAAATGTTGTATTTGACACCAAATTATTTAAAAAAAATATAAAGTGTATTATTTTTATTTGAGGAAAATGGCATCACATACAATGCGTACAAGTTGAACAACGTTTGGTACAAATATAAAATACTTAATTTTTTTGGTATCCAACACCCTTAAATGTCTGCCAGAAGACTGCCAGACGTCGGTAACCGCCTGAGAACTCGAACGGACGGATCGACCTTCTCTTTAATTTTAAGGAAAACGACTTTGACCTACTTTTGATGTCGCGCCGTGTGTGACCTGTGTTGGTGCCAGCGTGTCCAACCTTTCATTTTCTCCATTAGTGGATCAGCCGACTATACCGCGTGTTTTTGAACCACACCCACAAACTCCGCATGAAAATATAAGACGGAAATGCATATACACTTTCCCCTTAAAAATATTTTTAAGTGAGCTGTGCGCCCCCATAACATCCTAATTTAAAAAAACCTTTTGGCGTATTGTGTTTTGCCAAACTGTCAGGCAACATACATTTTGTTATGAGAACGCATGGATTTCTCGAAAAATGTTCAGCTGCGAGAGTCCCGAGAAGACGACTTTTGTTGTTAATTTACACCTGCTGGTTCATAAGAAGTCTTAAAAAAAAATCGCGTACTTCTTAGGGTTAAAAAGTTTTATCCAAAAATAAAGATGCAAACCCCCATTTCCACCAGGCCGGGGGATGATATTTCCAACCGCGTTTTTAGAGGTGTAAGATCCCTGTTATATAAAACACCATTCCCTGATTTTTTGTTGAATCGTAAGTAGTTTTTTTTTATATTTTAAACGGAAAGCATTTTGAAATTAGATATTTTGGGCCCATAACTCCCTTCAAAGTCCGTGTCACCCACCGTATTGAATTTTTAAATTAATTTCTTCCTGGTTCAAATTANATATTTTAAACGGAAAGCATTTTGAAATTAGATATTTGGGGCCCATAACTCCCTTCAAAGTCCGTGTCACCCACCGTATTGAATTTTTAAATTAATTTCTTCCTGGTTCAAATTAAAGATGATTTATTGAAAAGTGTGACAATAGAAGTTTAGCTAATTACTTCACCCATAATTACATATATAATAAATTAACCACTAACGCATATTTATGCAGCAATTAACTTAATACAAAATTCTATATATTAATTTATTTTCACCTTTTAGTGATAAACAGGGAACTCCTATTGACAATCAGGTATAAAAATTTGCACAGAAACATGAAATGCAATGCTTCTATAATGGAACATTTTCATTTATGATCCTGACGTATCTGTTATGACACTAAAATGAACAATTTCTGTATAAAGGATGATACAGCCTCTTAAAAATGACTTTGGGGGAAAAGTGATACATATGTTTTCGCAAGAATAACCATCCAGAGTTTGTCTGTGTTGTCAAAAAACAATCGGTATAGAGAAGCGGTGTACAGGTAGCCAATATCTATTTTTAGAGATAACTAAATTTGGAAATTCTTTCAGTGAAGGGATAGTTTTTAAGGGGCCTCCCTCCCTAGTTGTCGTATGGATCTCATTATAAGCTGTTGTGTATATTCTAATTTTAAAAAAAAACTATGGAATATTTCAATGAATATATTTTTTTTCAGAGCAGAAATGAAAGTCGGTATTTTGTCGCCCATTCATAATTTGGATAATGAAACGTAAATGTGGTAGTAAAAATGTGTCAAATTCAGTGAAATTCGCTGCATTTACCCTTTGTTTACGTAATTTATTCTTCAGCAAAATATCGCTTTAAACTGTAGCGACAATGCCGTATATTTTCTTAAAAGATTTCTGTATTATAACCCTAATATTTTTTTCTGATATTTAACATCAAAATTTACATATTTACATTTCACAAAAAATTACAAATAGATAATTCTTATTTTTAATTTCTCGACGTCTATTATTCCTTAAGACTGTCGCGTTGATTTTTTTTTGTTTTTAAAAAGTTATCTTTTAAATTGCTATATTGATAAGGAATTTCTTTAACATTGATGCTCCATTTAAACTCCATGGGTGCAGGCTTGGTGAAGTCCATTCAAGGTTTTTTCTAAATTTTCTAAAGCCCTGCTAAAGTTATACTTTCAGGATATTCCTCCGCCTCATGCAAACAAAGCTTAGCCGAGTCCAGCAAATTACACCAAAGGGACAGTGCATTGTATTCGCCCACACTCAGTGTAATGATATTTTGCAAAATAACTATTTATCACTAGGCATTACCAACACACTTTTCTTATTCATATAAATTATAAATTAAATGTTCTAATTCATAGATAACATATAAACAAAAAGTTAAATTTGACCAAAAATACAGTACTTGTATGTTAACACAAGTATAAAACGCTAGTGATACACTACTTATTTAGGAATCAACGAAACACGTCATACATGGGGTAATTTTTTAGAGGTTTTATTTTTTAAAAAAAGTGCGAAGAAACAGCGAATAGACTACGCAGCCCTTAAAGTGTCTTTTTACTATACGATTTTGATAAAACGAATCAAGCGGGAAATCGTATTTTAAAGTAATTCTATTATTATTACACGCCACAGCAAAAGCCGAAAAATGGCTTAGCAAATGTCGTTGGCGAGTAGAGTAGTTTGTTGGTGACGCTAGCGACTGTACGCGAGAGCTGCAACCCGACCACGCCCGTGCAACGTGCTGACGTTACACGCCACTGTTAACAGCGAGATACTTACCATGATGAATGAAAGTGCTCAGTTTGGCAGTTTCCCACGAATGTATTTCCAGGCCTGACGTATTCAACGCTGTAATGTCTAAAATGCTAATGCGTGATAAGTAGGGGCGCAGTGATTTTTCGCGAAAAGATTTCGAGACAAGATAAAGTCCAAAGCACTGTAGGGTCGTTCAGCTTCTTCGATTGGCTAAAAAAAAAGTTCTGGCCCGTGTTAACCGTTTGCGCACGAATCACGAAGGTTCAGTGTCGGAGTTACTTAGTCCTGAGTAGCTTGGTCAAAGACGGACGTGGAACAACAGCTGAGGTGTGTATATAGTATTGAAGTCTACTGTGTGCTCCGATTTTTACGCGAAAAATCACTGGCCCTGGTGATAAGAACCAGAGTCATTGTCTCAGAAACGTTGAACCAAATTCGCCATGCACATATAAGAAATTAAACAGTGCTCTGCATCTTTGTGTTACCAACATGTTTGCTTGCTCGAAGAGTCAGTGCCACAATGTATTATCATCAGTGCTGAAAGAATCTCCTTGGGAAACGGCCCGTGTATAAAACAGTACGATACAAAAAGGCAGGTCACTACTGACAAAAAAAAATTACTGCAAGAGTGATGTCTAAAGCCTTGCTGCACGATTAAATTGTGTGCACGTACCTTTATGATTTGTGCCTAAAATAAAAATTATTTCCTTTTATGCTTTTATACAGAAGTTCATCAAGAAAAACAGCAACACTTGTTTATCAGTACAATGACAAATGGATAAGCTGATGACAACATTTGAAAAATACAGCAGCTTCTCTACCCGCCAGCTGATAGCGGAAGGATACATCAGACAAAAGAAAACATTGGTGCTACTTTCGCTGAACTGTCAAAATCTTGCCTTCGTAGCTGGTATGCGGAATGTAATACACACACAGTGACACTGTCGGCTATATTTTAGCATCTAGCAGTAAATTAACTGCAAGCAATATTAGCATTTATTTCATAGTTTTGCCATCATGTTGAGCTGAAACTGTACTTCTGGCGTTGTAATCCAACGAAACAAAGCGACGGACAAAGTCCCGGGATTCGCAAACTCCAACCACACGCGCTAGAGAAACAGCCTCGCTTGACTGCAACGTGGCTGGACGTCGTTCCCCCCAGTAATAACGTGAAAACAATGCTGACCTTAAGGCTTGGTTCCACCCCTTTTACAGAAATTCTTAGTTTTCGCGTCATAGCTTCGGATTCGTAGTAGTTAATGACAATGCACGATAATAGAAAATTTACATTCTACGAGATGTTTAATATCCGTGTGCGCAATTTTAATTGTTTATATTTTATCAATAGGTCCCTGCGTTTTTTGCAAGCAGAAGATAACGCGCAGTGAAAATGAGAAACGAAAGTATTAAACGACTGGTAAATTGTAAATTTCCTATAATCAAACACTCCCAATAATACCTGCGAAACTGAAATGATGACACGAAAACGAAGAATTTCTGCACAGTGGGTGACGCCGAGCCTTAACAGTCCCGTGAACCTGGAGTTGTTTTGCGCATTCGAAGCACAGAAGCCCCGGCACATCTGCACGCAAGTTTCTGAAATGGCGTGGAAGTGTTCCCGTTGTACTGCTGGAACTATGCGACTTTAAGCGGCGATCCTATAATTTTGTTAGTGCAAAATCTATAGCAAAGTTAAATACATGTTTATGTACTAGTTTCAAGTGTTTACGACGAGTGCCTTTTGCGATAAGGCAGTTTTTAGCTATGTTGAATAGTTCGGAAATAGTGTTTGTAATGTGCGTGGTGTCTTGAAAGTATATAGTCTATTCGCGGTTTCTTCACACTTTTTAAATCAAACCTTTGAAAAAAAAAACCCATGCATAACGTGCATGGTTTTTTTTTTCTAAATGTGTGGTGTACCACAAACGTTTTATATACTCCCGTTTACATAAAAATTTCATATTTATTATAAAATTGAACTTTTGCTTATATTTTATCTATAAATTATATTTTAACATTATAATATATATAGATAAAAACAGGGTGAAGATAGGTGTGTTGCTATTACCTCGTAATAAATAATTTTTATTCAAAAAATTATTACACTGAGTGTGGACGAATACGGTGCACTGTCCCTTTGCTGTAATTCGCTAGACTCGGCTAAGCTTTGTTTGCATGAGGCGGAGGAATATCTTGAAAGTAGAACTTTAGCAGGGTTTGAGAAAAGTTGGAAGAAACCGCGAATGGACCTTGTCTCAAGGGTATTTTCTTTTCGTAGAACAGAATACACGAAGCACGTGAAGTAGTTTCGAGGAGGACAAACGTGTATTTCAAACACACCACAGCGCAGTTGAAGCTCCAGGTGCATAGTCTTTTTAACAGACGGCAGCTTAGCCAATAGAAAATAGCTTTCACAGCACGCTACAGCCTATTAAACACAAGGTCCGTTACCACAGCCTCACGCAGCTGATATGCGACCAAGAACGCCTTTAAGGGGAATGCCACACCATTTCGCTTCTGTGCCTATACTTGATCTATTCTGTGGTACATCCCCAACAATGGCGGCATTTCATAATTCTTGCTCAAAATTATTCCTCCACTCCATTGTATTTAGTCTGTTGTCGTTCATATGAGCTTGCATTAGTTGCCTAGAGCGTAAACCCGAATAAACATCATTCAGTGTAATGCAAGTCACTGGCGGTCAAGTTCTTACGAAGTGCATTCGACTGAAGAATCATTCGTACGGAAAGAGAACCACTGCCTTTCTAAGTAGTGGTATTTACCAAATCATTGGAAATTCAGCGGAAAATCACAAGTAAATCATTTTAAATCAGTCACTATAATAATTACAAATCTGCTACTAATGTATAGTGAAGCCGTTTTCACTGATTTCACTGACCGTGCGTCATTTTGGATGTTTCAGGTTTACAGTGTAATCGATTCGGAATTCCACCATAGTGCAAGATTTTCACGAGGAATACTCAGGATTCATGTCGGTTATTGTTTTAACCATACAGCGCTTTATACCGCTATGCCGTAAAGCAAAACTTGTATAAAATCTCCGTAATATTATTATCTCAAAAGATGTTTCGTTTCATTAATCATGAATTTGTCCTTAATCTTCCGAGGCTCTTTAATAACAGTTAGGATGCAAATTTAAATGCTAATTGGATGAGGCATTGTGGTATGGGAAAGAAAGGCGTGTTAAGGCGTGTCGTTTAAGACGCACTTTAAGCCCTGCAGTCAAAGAGTATAAATGGAAAGCAATAACGGCCTCCATAAGTCTTTCGGAAACAAATTTACAAAATATATTTCAAATAAATGACGAAGAAATTTAAAAAGAAATGTTTGTCGAACCTCATTGAAATGATTACACCACCAGCTAGACTGCAAACGTAAGCTGGCAATAACAAATGAGCTCCACGACCCAAGACTGCGAGATCTGTCGCAAGAGGCGCGATTCCAACAATGAACATTATCATTTTTGCGTGTTGTTATGGTATGATCAGGCCTTAGCTGAACGGCTTGCCTGATCACACCTTCAAACATTAAACCTGGAAATGAGCGGGATTGCAACGCCACCATTTGGTCGTCGATCCTTGCGAAAGAAGAGAGTTGCAGAAATCCCCGCCACCGGTCACTGAGCGGGGCCGCAGAACCACGCGCTTGATATAGGCCAGCGTAACACCAGGAACGTGGTCCTTTCGTCTTTAGTCCTTTGGGCGTCGACCCGAGCAGCGAAGCAGACCAGGAAGATGGGTGTGTCCGGCCAGCGTTAACCGTCTCGTAGAATCAGCCTCCGGCAACATTAACAAGGTGATGACTTTCCAGTTAGGTTTAATTAAAATGGCGTGAATCATAATGTAATGAATAATCATCTTGGTATTCAATTTAAAGCTCCCCCGATCAATAGTCATTTAATTAGCAACTGTATAATCTAAATGTTAATAAACCTCATCAGATACTGTTGTGCTCTACCGAATCATGACCCATTATTGAGCTACGCCCCTAAATACTTTCAAGTACGAGCTAGCTGAAAAGCTAGTTCGTAANTAATAAACCTCATCAGATACTGTTGTGCTATACCGAATCATGACCCATTATTGAGCTACGCCCCTAAATACTTTCAAGTACGAGCTAGCTGAAAAGCTAGTTCGTANTACCGAATCATGACCCATTATTGAGCTACGCCCCTAAATACTTTCAAGTACGAGCTAGCTGAAAAGCTAGTTCGTAACAGTGTGGTGGCGGATCAGCAGTTTGTGCAGCAAAATTCCGCCATGATTACAACTGCGAGCAAAAGCTTTGTTCTTCACAGTGTCGTGTAGGGGGACTTTATCCTCGAACGAGAGCGCTCAGAGTTTTAAGAAAAATTGACATCCGACGGCTGAGAATAAGCAATTCGTTGTTTAGACCACGTCCTTTGGCACGCCTATATCTTGGGTTTAGTCCAATACCTTCTCTCGAAACAAGACACTCGGCAGATAAGGAGGAACTCTAAGGGATATGTGTGAAAGTGCATTTGTTGTGAACATTTGATAAATTGTAAAACGACGAAATTAAAAAAAAAGTAAGCATAATTATTTATGGATTAGGCGAGTGTGCCAGAATAAACCGCAGTAAATGCGAATTTCCGCGGTGTCATCAACCAATTAATACGAGATGTTGCTATTGAAAATGACTTCCAAGCAAAGGTACTAAGTCTCCCAAAGTCCTACTTAAAAAAGTTCTTCTCACCCTCCCTCACCCAAAAGCTCAATTAGCACCTTGCACGCTACTGATCTGGGGACGTTTCTACACCCCCCCCCCAAGCCAAGTAGTATGTCCCTTGTTTCATTTTATTTTTGTAAACGGTAAGTTGTGAGATCATCAGGGCCGCCCGGAAGGGGGATCGGAGAGGCAAGGAAAACATTTGCCTCTCCCCCAAATCTAATTGAGCGGTGCCAACTACTTCGCGTGGTGTAACAGTAGATGCCCATACTTTACGTATATTTGATCAAGATGGATGTTATACGGTGTTATTTGTACTGGTATGAGTTTTTTTTTCGTGTGTAACACGTGCGTGTAAACGCTAACACGATTGATTTAAAAACTAAATTTTGGGAATAACACTATCCGGCATCAGACGTGGTAAATTCTCTACGTGACATTGCTCGCCCCCCTCCCAGCATCCTAATTAAACTAACGTAACTGAGAACGGTTTCGATGTTCTTGGACATCATGTAGTAACCTACATTGTTTTCAAGAACGTTAAATCCACTAGCTTGGGTTCAGCCGTTCTGCTGTGAAGGTAAACCATGCAGGCGAACGAAACTGTGTATGACTTCATGCATGCGGAGGTGGAACAGCTGCAGAAGCTCGGCGTTTGCAATTTTTTTTATTCNTGGCGGGGATTCTGGAGTCCGCGCGCTCTCGACGTCGCTGGAGGACGAACTCTTCGCCAGGGGCGTCAAAAGCCAGCTAGCGTCCAGTTGACGTAGGAACTTATGACACTTCGCACTTTGTAATTTTCACCTCTCCACTGTTCGAAAATGGAGGCTTTCAAAATTTCCAAAGACATAAATGATTAAATGATATCCAAACGTCAGAATTGGTTGTTCTCATCATTAACTTTCTCGGTATCAAACATTCTTTTGCTTTGTTGCATTTGGTTACATCGAGAACTTTTAAGTTGGTTGCCGCTGCGACCGAGTTCGTGAACGCATTGTTGTACACATGTTACACACACACACAACCACACACACACCAATGGTAATTCAAAACAACATCGACGAAACTTATTGTGCGGGACGGGATACTGATCATTTTTCAAGAAGGAACCGACGTCCGGATAGTCATGGTTTCAGCGCTGCGGGGCTTGTTCCATGGCCACCATGGTTACAAGAACTGACACCTCTAAACTATTTCCTATGGGGTACTATGAAGGGTATGGCGTATGAGATTCTTATACGATCAGGGGAGAACCTTATCGCACGAATCCCACGTAGCGACTGAACTACCGAGCACACAACCACATGTGCGTCAATCTCTGCACCGCCCATGTAGGCTCTGTGATCAAGTAAGGGGTCAACAATTCGCGCCCCTTTTTGTAATTTACTACACGGTGCGGTGATCTTGTTGGGTTGGCAGTGGTTTCGTGACACGCTGTGGGACGTACAACCATCGCCACATCGGAAGAGTTGTCGAACTTTGACGCCCCCCACAGCGCCCAAGCCATGCTTTCCGGACATGGGTCCACCCTTAAAAAAATGTTCGGTTTTCCGTCCCGCACAGCATACTAAGCGTTGTCGGTGTTGTTTCGGATCATTCGGTATAAAGAGTGTCCATACGACTGAGAGCCACATTAAGTTGTTTTATGAACTACTAGAAACATCCAATCTCGTGACGCCCAAACACAACACCTGTCGTATAATAATAGGAGTGGCAGGTCCCCTCCATGAGCCCAGGCACCTTCAGGAACCTATGGGCACACAGTAAACAAATACACAGAGACGAAATGGCGTGGCGGTTCCTTTGATGCGGGCATACTCACTCTCTGATTGTTTGTACGAGGGTGTTGGAACGGGCCTTGTATCTGATTGGCTACCGCGTTTACGAATTGGCTGGGCTGCTGGTTCGCTTTGGTGGGAAGCGAGCAGTCTAACCGCTCAGCCACCGCGGCCCCTGTTTAACTTCTGTATTGTTATTTACTCTATGCCACGGGCACGATTCTCATTCACTTTCCTCCTTAACGGGAGTCGATATACGTCGCGGAAACAATAAGCGAGGTTTGGAAGTTGCCACAGCACCTAGCGTAGTGGCCACCTTGCCTATCAGGATGTCATTAAGATGGCCACCTGGGTGAGCCGCCGAACGGTGTAAAGAGCTCCAGCAGAAAACGTTTTATTAAAAAACCGCCCAACGTGTCTGAGTGACGTCTGCTTACGAACAGCATTTAAGAAACGTTACGCGTCTGTATACGTTTTCCAGTTCCTCCATTTCTCTCCAAAGCATGTTTTTGTGATAGTGAAAATGGCTCAACCGGATGTTTTCACGGTCATTTTTAGGTATGAACATTACAGTACAAAACATTAAAAAAGAAATAGGGACGTGCATCAAACCCTTATTTTTATTATTGCATCATAAAATGGTAGGGTCTCAGCTGAAAGTCTCATAGAGGCGCGTTATCGACGGCAAGACTGCACGCCCGTTCAGTGCTTTGCGCGTAGAGGCGATGAGAGAGTTGATACGCACGTCTCAGTCGTCCCTAGTGCTCCCACGCTTTTAGGCCTCAGACGTGCAAAATTCCTTCAACCAAGAGGTAGTTTTAACTGCGCTAACACCGGCTAGTGATGCTGACGTAACTGGGCTCCCGATGGGTTCAATCCCCGGCCGGGTCACTCCCGGATTTTCACATGTGGTAATCGTGCCGGACGATGCCGCTGGTCGGCGGGTTTGCCCCCGCCCTTTCATTCCGGCGCTGCTCCATCCTCACCTCAATCACCCTCATCGGCTCTCAAGACCTCGCTAGGACGGGGCCGCTGGCGGATTGCGGCCTCGCCCGCACGTGCACGGGGGTGTCAGGACGTCTTCGAGTGTGGCCCGGGTGAGAGGGCAGGCGACTGTGCACGGCATAGACAAGGAGGTCGGAGGTGGAAGGCGGAGTGGGTTGACGTTCGCGACGACCAGTGCCGATGAGAGGTAGTCGACGCGCCGAAGGGGGAATGCGGGTCAAGGGCGTATCACGTTATGTGGAGGAGGGCACGGCGCCCTCGCCACTCGCACTCCACATCGATTCCAGTTCGGAAGTGTCGCACGTGGAAAGCGTAATGGACGTCACATATCGATCGTGCGAAGGATGACAAAAAAAAAAAAATGTCTGGGAGAACCCGATTTGGATACTACAACGATCTTCTACATTATAATTCGCTATTACTGTAAAACTTTTATTGTGGAATCAACTTTTAAAACAAGTAATTTTCTAAAGTTATATTACACCGCTGCGTAAGTAGTTACAATTACGAACTTCTGTAGCGTTAGGAAGAGTAAATTTTTTTTCACCTCTCGAGTTTTGGTTGCTGTGTGGAAATGTTATTTTAGAATAGCTTGCCATTTGAAAAAAAAAAAAAAAATTATTTTTTTTTTCAATAAGTGTAATACCTGCATCCAATACCGCGTCATGTTTAATCCAGACAGGTTACCTGGTTCCTGACACACACAATGCCACGTATCTCTCATCACATGCACCTGAAAATTGGTCACACAACCTCTTAACCTTAATAGTAATCAATATAACCAACATATAAAAAGAACAATCATCCATATTTATACACAAGTTTATGCTGTGTAAACTCCACAAAGTTATTAAGTAGTTCTGCCTTTCATTAAAAAAAATAATTTTAATATCTAGCCAATTAAAACTCCAGCAGTTTATGTTACATACGAGAAGAACTCGTAAATCGAATTCCACAACATTTGCAAACAAAAGAAACTAACGTTTTGAAGTACTCGTGTCTGTAGACTACGATTAAAAACACACAATTAAAGTCTATTCCCGGTTACTTCCAACTTTTCTGAAGCCTTGCTACAGTTATACTTTCAGACTATTCCTCCGCCTCATGCAAACGAGACTTGTCTAAGTCTAGAACATTACACCAAATTACGCACCGTGTCTGTGCGAACTCAGTTTAATAACTTTTTCCATGAGAACTATTTCTTTTTAGGAATTACCAACACAACATTTCCTCTCTGTTTTTATTTGTATTATTTATAAATGAGATACTATTATTTACAGATGAAATAAAATTAAAATTTTAGTTTGACCAAAATTAAGGTAGATTTGTATTAACAGAAATAAAAAAGGCTTGTGAAAGTGAAATATTTAGAAAACCATTAAAACACGTCATAAATGGGGTGATTTTTAAAAGGTTTGATTCCAAAAGTGTGAAGTTACTGGGAATAGACTAGACGGGGTTTGCGGCTTTATTTAGCCTCTCTCTCCAATATATCGTCAAATTGTGGTCCAATTTAGCACTGAGCTGGTTATGAATCCAGTCAACGTGCGTTTATATAACATGTTATTAAAATTTCACTTAGCTAATCGAGTTTATAAATACGGAGTCAAAGAGATTTAAAATGTATCTGGATTTCGTGAGATTTTTTTTTGCACTACTCGAGTACACGATTGGTGCATCGCGATAAGAATTGGTTACGTACGGAAACATAGAAACAGATACTGAAATACACGCACAAGATCAAATAAAATTTATGAATAAGATGGTTTTATTATATTTTTTTTATTGATAAGTAAAATTATACTAACTGCAATTTTTTTCTAACGGTACGTTACTGTACCGCTCCTTTTATGTAAAGAGGTTTTTATTAACTGCAAGCCGAAACGTACGGTTTCGTTGGCTAAGATTCGAAATAACGGACCGCATGCCCTTCGAGATATGCGGAGGAGTCAAAGATGCGAAGCAACTTCTAAAATAGTAATCACGAGCTCTCGAAGAGCGCCATGCCACACGAGTGATAATTGTCCGCGGACGGCTAACGCGCATCTGAGCACGTAATTATGCGCGCGCAGCAGTAAATCTTCGACTTGTGACGCCACGAGCAGTGCGGGACACGGCAGTCCTGCGTATCCCAGTTTCCTCACACTTTTTGAATCAAACCTTTGAAAAATCACCCCATTTAAGACGTGTTTAGTTGTTTCCTAAAAATGTCGTAAATAACAATCATTTTATACCTCTGTTGATGCAAAAGTAATTTATTTTTGGTCAATTACAACTTCGACTTTTATTTCATCGATAAATTATAATTTTCATTTTAAAGTTTTATGAATACAAACAGGGATAAAATAGGTGTGTTTGTAACGCCTAGTAACAAATAGTTCTTATGCAAGATATCATTAAACTGAGTGCGCACGAATATGGTGCGTGGTCCAGTTGGTGTAATTTTTTTTAGGCATAGTTAGGCTTTGTTTGTACGAGGCGAAGGAATATCATGAAAGTAGAACTTTAGCAGGGCTTCAGAAAAGTAGGAAGTAACCGTGACTGGACTATAGTCTAGGCCTCGTGACATGTTTCCGTAAAAAAAAAAATTGATTCCCAACGAATATGATTGTTATTTTTGTGTTTTTGGATCATTAGCTTAGTAATTTAGTTTTCTCCGAGCCGAAGTTCCCTGAAAGGCATTTTAAATAACGGAAATGTTGCAGTCATAATGTAATTAATTTTGAGTAACTTTGAGACCTATAAACTTCCATTTTGTATCTAAACACAGGTATTGGAGTCAAGTAGGCTTTTAGAACAGAAGCAACCTTTCTATCACTTCCCAAGATGGCGGTTATATAATGATTTTTATTCCCATCATGATGTGCACTTACTTTAATTGTGTTTTTGTTTTAGGTTTTCCGCTGTTTTTAATTCGTAAGCACGAGCGAACCAGACGGTAGCAGAGGATCTCACGGAGCGATGTTAACTGTAAAATCTGAGGCCTCCTTCAACAAAAAGCAAAAGTGTGTCATACGCAAAACTGATAAGGAAAAAAGCGTTAACCTCGAGATGCTAAAGAAATATGGCAATAAGTTCACAAAGGACAGGAGCTGATTGTGAAGAGGATAAAAAAACTTTAATAATTGCCACAAGTATAAGAAATCTTATACAATGAAAAAAGGCCTGGAGAAAATCATTGAAAAATAGGCAACGAACCACAAAAACTCCTAGACTTTTGAGAATGCGATGATAACCAAACTCAATGCAAATCTACATAAAAGACTTTAGAAAGGCCCAGCTTCGGAATTTTTCCCCTCCGCTGGATCGTCAGGTGTTGATTGTGCTCCTGCTGACGGACCTTCGCGTGCTGTGAATGACAATCCCCCCACCTACCCTGCATCAACAGCTGAACTATTTGAGGAGGATAGTGATTTCGTAGACATATCGAGTCATTAGTCACAGCATTCACAGGATCGCACGTTTATGTGAAAGCAGTAGTGCGAGACGTTATGTAAATTGTCAATTGTTTTTCGTCTTTAACCAACAGCTGATCGGAATGCAGAGGATCTTAATGTTCACAATTTGTAGTTTAGCCATAAAAAAAAAAGGGCAAAAAAAATTATTGCGGAAAGAAAAGAACAAAGTAGAGAATACGTGAGCTTCAAAGGACAAACATATTTTTATATGTGGCTCGATATATTCTCGCATTATTGCGAAGAGGTGGATCGTCTCCCAATAAGTCAGCAGCTACCTCATTGACAGCAGCTGACAATTTTCTCGCCCTGGACGATCAATCTGAGAAACTCTGACTACAGCGGAGTATTTGAATGTTAATATATATATATATATATATATATATGCGGCAGAACTGTGTGCCCACCTGAACTGCATGCGCTGGTACATCCAAAAAATATATATGTGCAACGAGCATATAATAGCAACATAATCACCAGCTTCAGTAAAATTTGCACTCTGGCTAATCAAACAAAGTTTTACAGCCACTCTTATAGCAACAAGTTCAAACTCAGTGACATCAGAGAAGAAATGGTTAACACTGATGAAAGAGCTGTTCGAAAACAGATCATCTGACTAATTCTGGAGGACTCTCTAAGTGAGTATTAAAGAGCAGCCGATGAAGAAACGAATCGCGTACAGCCCAGTCAAGGGGGAGATTGGCTCCTCGTAACCGCAGTCAATCAACACGTGATATCGGTACGAGTAGAAAAATAGCTGAAAAGTCTAACCTACTGTTAACCATTGTTACGAATGAGCTTTTGAGCCATTCATGCGTGAAAGGTGCTTAAGGGCGTAGCTCAATAATGAGTCATAATTAGGTAGAGCACAATAGTATTAGATGAGGTTTATTGAACATAAGGATTATACAATAACTATTTACGTGACTATTGATTCGGGGAGCTTTAAATGGTATACCAAGATGCTAGTTAATTATATTAACTGTTATTATCTCACGCCATTACTATTACAATCAAATTGGAAAGTCCCCACCTTGTTCATGTTGCCGGAGGCTAATTCTAGGAGGCGGTTAACGACGGCCGTACACATCCATCTTCCGTGGCTTCTCGTTTCAGTAGCCTGACGACAAAAGACGCCGCACCCGGGGTTACGCTGGCCTATATCGGCGCGTTGTTTAATATTTTCGGCCTCGTTTACTGACCGGTGGAGGGGGTTTCTGCAACTGTCTTTCGCAAGGTGTTGTTGCAATCAAGCTCATGCCTTGGTTTAATGTTTGAAGGTGTGATCAGGCAGGCCGTTCAGCTAAGGCCTGATCACATCATAACACTATACGTCGCCTTACGTTATCTGTGCGTTTATCAGCCGTGTTCCTGATCCCACAGACGCGAGGGACGATGCGTGGGAGTGCAGCGAGTCTACGAGCGCTGCGTCGTAGTACTGCAATCAAGTCGAGAGGTTTTGTTCGGCGTTTGAAAGCGAAGTCTTAAGAGCACATGAGCCCGTGACTTAAGTATGTTTTTTTTTCGCGTTCGAGGCACAGCGAAACAGGCGACAATAACACCCGCGCCCGGCGCCCCATCGCTCATAACGTGTAAGGCGTTGAATCGGCGTGCAGTGCCACCGTCGTCACGTTTTACTGTACACATAAAAAAATTTTAATGTTAAAATTTTGGCAAAAAATATTAAAAATATACATTTGTAAGACTTCTCTTAACGTGGCAGTATTCCTGGAGAAACGTCAGGTAGAATAATTCTCGTTTGAAACGGTTATTTATTTTCAAAATTGATGAATTGGAAATTAATTTATTTAATATAAATTCCCCATTTTAATTATGTGTCCTTAGCGAATCTAAGTCAGCTTCCATTTCGTTGTCGTCGGGTCTCAAACATATACGATTATACACTGCTTCTCTCTTCAATTAAAGTTGTACTTGCCACCTACAACCTGATCAGAAAGTGCTAGTATATTTTACTTTTCCTGGCGCCCGCCTATCTCCGAGATGTTATTCATACGCCGACGTTCGGTTTGAGAAGTTCTGGGTTCGAATCACGGACGAGACAAAAGCGCGTCGTTTTTTAGGAAGAACCGGCGCCGCGTTGGCCTAGTGTCTCGTACACCTGCCTCCAACCACGGTCATTTGTTATATTCCCTGCGGCGGGGCCACGCCCTGATAATCGCACGGAGATAGCGTGTTTTCTCGGAGTCATCCAGTTCCTCCCCCGCTCTTGCATTCTGTAGCCCACAGGTTCCCCCTCGAAATCACGTCAGCAGGTGTTTCCGCGCCCTAAGCTACACGTCTTCATACAAATATTACGTATTAATAAGAATAAGTCAAAAATCGCCATAATTTATAACATGTTAACGTCCTGCGTAAGCTCTAATTTTACTTCTTCTTTTTTATCCTTCTCCCACGTGTAAAATTTACATTTTAATGTGCTTGTAAACTTTGTCAATACGTCATCCAAGCAAAACTGTGAAATTGTCAGAAATTTAAATGTGTTACAAATGTGCAAATTATTACTTTAATGTGTATAAAAAAAGAAAATATTCACTTCAGTGACACTTGCAATACCATATTAAGTCTTATGAATTATTTTTATTACTTCGCTGCTAACTGAACTATAAGCCTGTATGCCAGTGCCTAATTATCACATGCTATATGTAGTTATGGAAAGTGATTTTTTTTCAAATGTTGGTTGCAAAAGTCCTCGCTTTACTGTGAGCAGCCTGTATGCACTGGCCGTGGATTTCTCCAGATACGGACGTCACCCGACATATAAAAAAAGTCAAGTCTACCAGGTGAGCTCCTACACCGGACGCGCGTCCAGACACAGAAACGCCAGACATATGCGAAGAAGGACGTGTGCGTCTGGCCAGACCAAGCGAGTTCGTTTCGAATCCGACGACGGCCCCTACCTGTTATTTATCTTTAGTCTTCAATTAATTATGAGTGGGTAAAACAGTGGGACGTACCTCGTATACACTCGAAATGTGAAACAGTGAGAATCGAGCCAAATCAGTGAAAACAGTGAGAATTGAGTGACTGATGATCAGTACCTGATAACTAATTAGTATGATGGCCGAATTTCACTGATTTATCTTTGATTCCCACTGAATTTTGAGAATTCCCGCCGCCATAAGTCACTTTTTCCCAGTTTATTTCCTTTATTTGCCAGTCGGCAGTAGCTTATCAACTGACATTCAGTGGATGTTATTTCACTGATTGATATCACTGATTCGAGCTTAGAGTGTAGTAACTGCTAAATTTACTCCTGGGCTTACGCATTACCTGTGGTTGCAGGTAGTCACATAGATGGGTTTTAGTATGTAGTCACACGTTGGTTGGTTCCAACAGAAGAACGCTATCGTATAGCATCCCAACAAGAGGTTCTTCCTCATAAACCCTCACGTCCACGCCACATAGTCACGAAACTGAGCTGGACAAAATCACAGCGAACATCCGTGCGCGATGTTGGATGTCCGATCGAACGTTGTCTGACGCGACCGGGCGAGTGTGTCAGGAGCCGGACGCGGAGATACCTGCCGCCAGTGTACCTGAGCAGCAAGTAAGCCGCCTCCGTCAGCTGATAGGCAAAACCATTCGTAAGCATTAATAAAAATTTAAAAGATATACTAGTGGTTCGTTCTTATGCCGAATAGTAGCGGGGATCATGCAACGCTCAGAACCTGTGTCTCCCAAGTCCTCAACTGGACATTGCCAGCGAGTTAGTTGTGTGACTTATGTGGGTTGCATGAATCTACTATAGTCAATCAACAATGCTGCGCGAGTTTGTCGACCATCTTAGCTTTACATGGCTGACCAGTGGACGAACCCCAGTTTCTAGATCTGGGAAGACGGTGTCGTCATTTCAAATGTAGCAATAGGTCTACATAATCCCTCCCTCCCCCATCACCCGGTAGGAATAGTTTAAAAAAAATTTCCGGTGCGGTTTCTATGCGTATTCATATTTTAAGCGCAGAAGTTCGATTCGGTGGCGATAAATTCACGGATGTCCCAGCATGAAATTATTCCAGCGATTGGAATCGCGAATATCGATACTAGGGTTCGTGTAAATAAGTCAGCAAATATGGCGCAGGTACCCGACGTCTAGAAAAAAAAAACGACAGCGATCGGGAACGTTCTGATAACAGCGGACCAGACACCAGATGTCGTGTGACTCATACGAACTCGCGGCTACACAAGCTGCTTGACCAAGACAGCCGACTTTCCTTTGATCGAGGCCCACATTCGGTACAAAAGAGGCAAGGTCGTGCGGCCATTGAATATATAAATAGATACCTATACAACGTGTGTAACTGAAAATCACCGACAAGCTCCGGGAGGTGATTCGTGTCGGAAATATAAGACAAAAATATATGTACAATTTTTTTTTCTCTTTCTAAAGCGATTAGGAAAGCTATGCGCCCCCAAAAATCGAATTTTTAAAATTATTTTTGTTACAAATATCAGGAATTACTTGCGATGAAGCAACAAATCTGTGAGTAGTATTTTGTAGAATAGAGATCATACCCGTGTGAAAATGCGGTTGGTATATCCCCCATCATCAGGACGATAGGGGTTGCCACCCTTCTGATGAAGGGGGATGATATTACCCACCGCACTTTCACTAGTGTACGATCTCCGTTCTACAAAACACTATTCATCGATTTGTTGCTTAACCGCAAGTAATTCCTGATATTTGTACCGAAAATAATTTCAAAAATTCTATTTTTTTTGGGGGCGCATAGCTTTCCTAATAATCACTTATGGGGGAAATAATACATCAGTTTTCGTCTGATATTTTCGGCAGAGATCGGCTCTCGGAGTTTGTCGGTGGTTGTACATATTCAACGGTAGGCGGAGCTGCGTGGCCCGAGTCTATATTGGCAGAAAAGCAGTCCAATGTTGGAACACGGAAGAGTAGTTATTGCGCAGCTTACATGCACACTTTACCCCCCAAATTACATCGACTCGTCGAGGTGTAAACCAGGTTTTCAGATGGATTCACAACCTCCAAGTAGCGTACGTGCGTATGAATAAAAGTTGAAACCTGCATGTAGGTATACATGACTACATTCACAACCACACTTAGCGTACGTACGTACGTACGTAGAAAGGAAAGGCAGAGTAGCTCAACTTTCGACTTCTACGTACGTACATACGTCTGAACTCTCGACCAACATGAATGTCCGATTTAATAAAAAAATTTATTGTTTTATTTGACCAATGTTTCTAAATTGTTCAAAGTTTTGCACAAAGCCTGCAAAAACAAAACACAGCACGATAATATCGCTTCGCAAAGTTGCGTTTTTGTTTGAATGCATGTCAACAGGAAACGTACGTACGTAACGAAGAGATTGTGAATCCGCCTTTAGTCTCCTCGCCTCGCGGAGGTGACTGCCAAATGAGTCGGCGGCGGCCGCCCCGACACGCTCGACGCCGACTTCGGGAGGCCGGAATATCATCAGCGCCTCGGCACCGCGGGAGCGTGTAATAATGTCTCCAGACGACACCTGATCCATTATTCAGCGCGAGGGCAACATGAGGGAGGGAGGGAAAAATTTTCCTTAGTGGATTTCGTGGGTCTGACGCGAACCGGTAGGGTACTCGGAGGAGCAACTGGTCTACATCACGACCACGGCACAGGCACAGAGTATTTAAGAATGCAGAGGTGAAATGGCGGCGCAACACCGAGAGAAAGGTTTGGTCGAGTCAACCAAATATTTGTTTCTATACGGCCAAACAAATTTATACAGTTGATTCAACCAAATATTTTGTGGTCAGGCAGATTTTGTTGGCTCGAAAACATTTTTTTTTTCAAGTGCATGTTTTGTTAGCTGAACCAAATCAGTTTTGTTGAATGTCGTATTTGGTTTACTCAACAAAATATTTCATTTCAGCAAATATATCTTTGTTTGGCCATATACAATAACAGGTTTGGTTGGCTCAACCAAACTTTTTTTTCTCAATGTAACTGAGAAGTCCATCCACACTCTCCAGCAATATGGCGTCACCAGCCAGCAATATGGCGGAACGTCTTCACCAGCCAGCTCCTGGAGACTTACTTGCCAGACGGCAGCCCGACCAATCAGTAGCCAATCAGACGTGCAGTAGCCAATCAGGCTCGAGGCCCGTTTCCATGCCAGGCTTCGCGCGGCCAACGAGCGACCGAGTTTGCTTACATCAAAGGAACCGCCACGCAGTTTCGTTTCTGTATACTTACCTATTCTGTGGCGCAGTGTATGTAGGTACACAGAGAAGAAATACCGTGGCGGTTCATTTGTCTGATTGGCTGCGCGAGGCTGTGGATAACGGGTCTTGCGTCTGATTGGCTACTGCATGTTGCGAAAGGTTCCCTATTGGCTGGGCTGCCGGCTAGTGGGTAGGTTAGCAGGCGCTGGTTGGCAAACGGCCTTCCGACGTGTTTCTGGCAAGTGAAGCCATTTTGCTGGGTGTGCGGCTGGAGTTTGCAGGGTATGTGGCTGTTTCACCTGTTTTCTTAAGTATAGTCCATTCATTTTTACTTCCAACGTTTCTGAAGCCCTGCTAAAGTTTTACTTACAAGATATTCCTCCGCCACATACAAACAAAGCTATACCGAGTATAAAAAATTTTAACCAAAGGGGCAGCGCACCGAATTCGTGCGAAGTCAGAGTAATATTATTTTGCATATGAACTATTTCTTACCAGGCTTTGCCAACACATTTTTTCTCCCTGTTATAATTCATATTAATTATAAATGAAATACTATCATTAATAGATAAAATACACGTACAAATTAAATTTAACCTAAAATAAGATAATTTTATTTTAACACAAAATAAAACGTTTGTGATACACGACATATTTTGGAAACTACCAAAGACGTAACACATGGGGCGATTTTTCAAAGGTTTGATTTTTAAAAGTGCGAAGAAACCGCGCGTAGACTATACAGCAGAATGTTAGACCTTAAAGCCAGACAATATTCATCCCACCAGAGACGATAGATAGCTGCAAAACAGGTATAAATATAATCCGCGCAAAAATGTAAACATACACGTGGACTACAAAAAATTATCTCTATTGTACGATATACATACTTCAGTGTAAGCTCCATGCATACACTGCAAATATCCACAATTAAACGATAATTAGTATCACTAATTGCAGAACGATCATACTTCAATATTTAACCACTTGCTATGCAACTCCGCATGCATTCTGTTTCGGAACGCGTTTGTTGGTCAATTAATCCTACATCAACAAATACCTATAGCTAATTCGTTACTTTCGGGCGAATATAAATATTACCTTGTGCTCATTTTATCTCCTAGGCTATACGTAAACACTACTGCGCAACTGCCAGGTTGGATATTGCATATAAACTGAAAAATACAATTACTCTTAAACAGTGAGGTTTAAAGTACACCACAATTTTTTAAATTCTGATTAATATTCTATCACTGAAAACCCAATTATCATTCAGCGTCACGAAATTTAATACAACATAATATAATGACGGCATCCCCCACTTCTTTGCAAAAAACAATTTTTTTTTTTGCAGAGAGAGGTTTATTAGTGTTGACATCGTCGTTCAGTTTAAAACTAGACAGAAACTTTTAAAGTGTTACTTCTTGAATACTTAATTGAACACATGCAGTTACAAAGTGAACAAACATCATCGTCAAAGGCGTACACAACACTTAGGATTAACTTTGGAGTCTAAGTTGTAGCCAAGGGTTTTATTAATATGTTCATAATGAACCCATAGACGCAGTTTATCAGTAGTATCCAGTTGCAACCGAGTGTGCGATATATGTATTGTAGGTATGTATGTATGCATGCATACAGGTGTATGTATGTGTGTTTGTGTGTACATAGACACACGCATGTATAGACAGGATGTATCACCTAACGCTGCGGCCTGGAATAATACCGAGACGGAACAAAATATTGCCAAGCTGTTTGCACAGGATTGCTTCCAGGTAACGGGCTCACTAATTGAGAGGATAAACACACTCCTGAAACGCATGAAAGTACCACTTTCAACACAAAGTGATATGTATTTAAATGGAACGTACATAGTTTCCCTGCTGCATTAGAAACTAGGAGCGCAATTGTGAATAACGGAAGTGGTTGCAGGTTCCTAAACCCAATGCTTGCTGAGATATCACCGACGTAAGTATCGGTAGGCTGCGTCACCGCTGTGACGCACATGAACACGTGACCTGCAGCGGCTACAGCCACCAAAGAAACAGACGCTTGTCGTGAACCACGAGAGACACATAAAGGACTTTCATAGTTCTGGTCGAGTCCACAATCAGATGTACCTACAATGGTATACCCGTGCGGAACACTGAAATGCCAACACAAATACGCATGTTCGCGAACATTGTATCGACGGTACTGTACAGCAAACTGATCTACCAATACGGACTTATGGACATGACAGAATACACATATTATTGTACCGTTCACAGGATTGTTCTCACGCAAGGGGCTCACAGATTGAGAGGATCACCTCACTCCAGTAAACTATCCACATGCCCCTGTCAACACAACGTGGTATGTCTTTAAATGGAAACGGCATGTTCCACTTGCCCTATGAGAAACAAGGCGCAAGATTTCGGATAACAGAATTGGTTGCACATTTCTATCTACAGTACGTCGGAGATAGGAACGGTGGTAGTGGGGAAACAGTTTTTGACGCGTGCATCAGCTGTGAAGATACGTGTCGGTCAGACACACAGTCCAGTGCAGTGCTCGAGGTTGTTGGCTGTTCCAGAGTAGTCTAATATCTGTGCTCGTACAATACGGCCAACAGTTAGCNGCAGTACAGTGCAGTGCTCGAGGTTGTTGGCTGTTCCAGAGTAGTCTAATATCTGTGCTCGTACAATACGGCCAACAGTTAGCAGTTGCAGTAATGTACAGAAACAAAGAATAACTGGACATGCTCTTGCTGTACGGTGGGTGTCATAGAAACGTTACCGATTGTCCAGCGTGGGTTTGCGACGCTCCAGTAGTGCATGTTCCGTAAGTTTATGTTGTAATTTTTTTCATGTGTACAACGTAGTTAGTATTTGTTATTGCAGTTTCAGCAAAACAGAAAAATTTTGTTTTTTGGCACTAAATTATTCAAAATATATAAAGTGCAAACTTTGTTTTTATTCGAGTAAAATGTCATTTCATGCAATGCGTACAAGTTGAATAATGTTTGGTACAAATACATTTTATTAATTTTGTGGTATCAAAACACCCTTAATGTTAAAAATTTTTGCATATAAACAAAAAAAATTAAATTTCATGAAGAGTAGCAAGTTCTTCACTACCCAACACGAAGTCATAGCAAATACAGTATTTATGGTATCTGGAAAAAACATTTGAACCATTAGATGTAATAATAGCCATACAAAATATCCATGTAATTATGTCCTTTAGTGTACTTTATATATTGTAAACATTTAGCAGCCATCAGTGTGACAGGGTGCCATAGAGGCTGCCATAACTATATTACCAAGAAACCAAATTGCTGAACTAATTTATGTAGATCTATGTTATATTAAACATATGTTAGATATTCATGTAAATGTAACTATAATGTATAGACAGAAACACAAAACAGATAATAACAGTTTATAAATAATTGATGTACACGTAATGTACAGCACTTCATAACATTAATCGCGATTACCTTATCATCTGTTATATACATGACATATAGAATTTTTAGAAATTAAAAACTTGACATTTTTGTAAATCAATATGTAGGCCTATCCTTTGTAGATCCAATAAAAATATTCTTTCGTCATTTACCATATGTATCTATACTATACATAGTAATTGTCTCGAAAAAATTACTGGGCCGTAATAACAAATATGTTGGCAAGCTTAACGAAAAGACAAAAAAGCTGTATCGGAATCAGTTCAGAATATTCTTTGAGGCGTTGACGACAGGTTGGCTGTGAGATAACATGCCAATATAAATTCGGTGATATCCAACCGTTATCCTAAATAATGCAGTGGGGCATTTTATTTATCCTAACGGCTAACACTCTGGCTCAAAAAAGACATCATGCCATTAACAGCTAACTAACTTCTTGCATATTCAAAACATTTTCCAACAGTTTGTCGGCAAAAAGACATCAGATAATTTTTTTTATTTTGATAAAGAGCATGGTCTCTAAAACGCTACTGGTCCGTAATAAATAAGATGGTGGCCAGTTTAACGAAAAGACAAAGACACTGTATTGGAATTGGTCCAGAATATTATTTGAGGTATTGGCGACAGGTTGGGTGTGAGATATCATGCCGACATAATTTCGGTGATATCTATCCGTTATCTTAAATGATAGAGTGGATCGTTGTCTTTACCCTGACGGCTAACACCCTGTCTCAAAAAAAAGACATCATGCCATTAACAGCTAACTAACTTCTAGCCTATTCAAAACACTTTCCAACAGTTTGTCGGCAANGTCGTTGTCTTTACCCTGACGGCTAACACCCTGTCTAAAAAAAAGACATCATGCCATTAACAGCTAACTAACTTCTAGCCTATTCAAAACACTTTCCAACAGTTTGTCGGCAAAAATACATAACATGGATATCTTTATTTTGATAAAGAGCGTTTTCTCGAAAATGGTACTGGGCCAGAATCAATAAGATGTTTGTAATCTTACTGAAAAGACAAAGATACTGTATCGGAATCGGCTCAGAATCGTTTTTAAGATGCTGGCAACACGTTTGCATCATGGCGACATAATTTTGGTGATATCCATCTGTTATCCTAAATAATATACCAGGTCTTTGTATTTATCGTGACGGTTAGCAAGTTGTCTCAAAAAATACATCATAC
Organism: Clitarchus hookeri; assembly: GCA_002778355.1. Classification (NCBI taxonomy): domain Eukaryota; kingdom Metazoa; phylum Arthropoda; class Insecta; order Phasmatodea; family Phasmatidae; genus Clitarchus; species Clitarchus hookeri. The sequence goes on from NQII01003950.1 coordinate 150,465, forward strand.
TGTTGTGTCAGATGCCTATATTATTGCATATAAACGACAGTTGCCGACAGTGCCGGTATCGGGCCGACAATTTGCCGATACTTTGCCGGCAGATTGTGTTTGTTGGGGACGGAGCGCATGAAGGGAACGGTTGTATTAAATTTATTATGCAGAAGTTGTTTATTCAACTATTAAAATGGAGGAACATAGTTATGCTGCAGAAATGAATAAATGTCGCAAGTTATAAATTTAGAAGAAAGTCAGGTGACAGTGTACTACAGATGTTTTTAGAGGTTATACATATTTACAATCGCAAATGCAAATATTTTAAAGATTTTCAAATGTGGTATTTCTTTTTAGTCATTGCCCATTTTTAACATAATGTCACACTAAATGTTACTATAATCCGTTTTATGTATTTCAAGATAGCAAAAACATTAAAATGTTATATTCCAACGCTGTCAACTGGCATCAAGCTCATTGCAGAATTTCAGCTACTAAAAGTAATGCATAAGTAATGGATTGTAAATAAATCTCGCATAACGTTTCTGGACGTATACACCGTTCCACGGTTATGTCCTATGCTCTGTGCCTACGTTTTATTTTATCGTGAACTCGCCATTGGTTGCCAGTCGTTGATAGCCGAACGACGTCGCGACATACGTACCGCTGGCGCTTGCGGCTGAGTTCGCGATGCTCCCTGCTGCTCGCTTCTGTACCGCTCAGTATTCTGTGCCACGAAGCCGCCACGGCTGCCTGTTGGCGGCGCGCAGTTCGCAGTTGGCGGGGCGTGAGGAAGTATGTTTGCGGAACGCGTGTACCTGTCGTGCGGCGGGTTGCCATGGCGACGACGCTGCCACGTGACGCGCGAGCTGCCCGATTGCAGGCCCCGGACCGCCCCTCCAAGCACTCCTGACCTTGTACGTGCCAGCCGGCTAGCTTTCGCCCCTCGGCGCCGCTGAACGCACCCCTTGAGCCAGCTGCCCAGATTAGAATTCTCGCGCTGCCCAGCAGTGGTGTGGGGTCGAATCCAGAAGGGAGTGCGCTCACAAGGGACATAACCCCTCCTCCCCCCGTGGATCGTTTCAAACTGAAATTAAATAATACCACAACTGTTTAAAATGCAAATTTTGTTTAATTAACTTAATATTGCTTCCCAAAATTATTATGAGAGAGTGCCTTTCTCCCATGCCACAAATGAAAGTCTAAATATGCAATTACACAATGGGATAATTACCCCCTCCTATCTCCAACCCGAAATTATAGATCCTTATAGGTTAGTATGGAAGGTAACCATGGCCCGAAACGAGGCCATGTTTGTCTAATCCCAGTAAAGCCGTGAGCTTGTGCCATTTAATTGGAATTCTCCCTGCATGCCCAGGAGTATGGGGCTCGGGCCCGAGACACACTTGTTGAATTTCTTCAATTTAATTTTCTAACATTAAGTGGAATCATAACACCTATACTCAGCTTCTTAATTTTTTGTTTATTTTAACAACATAATGGTGAAAGTTTTATTCCTTTTAGAACGCCAATGACCGAACAAACAAAACAGTGTCTATGGACATCTTACATAGAGGTATGCCTATTATCTGAATACTGTAAAGACTACATTCAACAACACTCAGGTCTCATCACTACCCAGGACCTCTCCGACTCTCCCCTTAGTTATAGGATGGGTTAGAAAAAAAAAGAAAAAGATCCGTTCCTGTATGGGTAGTGCCTCGACGAGAAGCAGTTGTCGAACTGTTGGAGAGTACACCGCAGCAGAAACCAGCATCCATCTTGGGAGCCTGCGGAAACAACTGACCGTATCGTGACAACTCAAGAGCCAACTGCCAGGCATCCATTACACACGCAGTGTGGCTATTAGCGTCTTCCAATTACTACGCCGGACTGCGCTCAGTGAGCACTGCACGAGTGCCGCGACTTCCAGCTGCCGGAACTCGCACCGAGTGCTTTCGTTTTTCCACGTTCCAATTGTCTATTGCATTGAGATAGTGCGCACTAAATGCGATTTTAACCGCACTGTCTCCAGGGTCGGTGCGGCAAATCGATTCTAAATATAAGCACTCGCTTGAAGCAGTCACGTGATAATTGCACTTAGTGTAATCAGTTGGAAAGCGCCATATGTTTCAGTGGTTCGTAGTGGAGTGGAGAGATGTGGGCTGCTCTTAACGTCGAGCTCTTGAGAACCGATGAGGGTGAAGTGAGGTGAGTGTGGAGCAGCGCCGGAATACAAAGGGCGGGGGAACCGGGAGGTCCCCGAGCCGGCCAGCGGCAATAGTACGGCGCGATTCCCACATGCGAAAGTCCGGGAAAGACCCTGCCGAAAATCGAACCCGGTTCGCTTGAGTGGGAGACGCGTAGTCTGACCGCTATACCACCGCGGCCCCGGCTCGTAAGTAATAATTGTGTGAAGGGCGCTACCAAGGGCGGAGGTAACGCCTACTGAGTAAAGGAATTTCGACACGGAGCCCTAAAGGGTGGCACGGGACCATAAATAGTGACACGGTGGATTACAAAGGCAGGGCAACATCCACCACATTTCATCATATGCGACGAGGAGGCGGTATAAGTGCTACATAAAGTCAATAATTCGCTTTGGGGGTCGTAACATTGATCGGCTATATAGCCAATAAAATATAGAGGTGGGGGTTCAGAAGTCTGCTGGTCGTCGTACCAGGGAGTGGCTGTGTTCTGCCATCTTTACGAGAATCGAACTTTTAGGGTCACACACATCCAACTTGGTTTTTTGTATTAGGTATGTAATTTATTACTCGATGGTTTGTTTTACGTTTTTTGTAATTTTTCGCGATTTTTTCTTGATTTTTTGAGTTCAAGGTCATTTGGGCCACGATCAAGGTCATCAACATTGAACATGGGTGTCGGAGTCAGTAATGTAATATTTTCCTAAACTTGTAATAGTTTTTTTTTTTTTTTTTGCGATTTTTCTAAAAATTGTTATGATTGGTAGAGGATGGGGAGTGATGGGGTGAGTTGAGGGTAATGGTATGAGTGTGCGTTTAATGTTATATGTTCCTGGATTTTTTTATTTTTAGATTTTTGCGATTGTTCTCGTTTTTTTACGATTTGAAGGGGTGGTGGTAGGGAGGGGGTGAGGTGAGGGTGGTGGGATGAGTGTGTTGTTAATGTTGTATGCTCCTCGATTTATAAAATGTTTTAAATATTTTTTTGCGATTTTTCTAGATTAAATATTATCAGCAACCAAAAAAAGTTTGAAAATTAACGACATGGGGGAGCTCTTTGGTGGTAGATGCTAACATAATAAAGAAAGAACTGCCACAATACATTGTGTCCAATACTGACAAAATATGTGTTAAAGTCGTAATTTAGTGGCCAATGGGAATATACCATTGATTGATTGGGATGGGTGGAGCGATAATTTCTTTTATGTAAGGCCAATGATTAATTTTGGAGAGGAGGGGTGGGGGACGAGGTAAATGTTATATCTTACTCGATTTTTAGAATTTTGAGAGCCTGAGGGCATGAAGAAGGGGATGAGAAGGTAGAGGGACGAGGTTTAAAGTTTAAAGTCTAACATGACCCGAAATGATAACGCTAATTTTGCAGGTCTCTATCATCACAGAATATGTACGTAAACAGAATTGAAACGACGTGGTGGTTGCTTTGATGAAAGCGAGCTCGATCGCTCATTGGCCGCGCGAAGCTCTGGAAACAGGTCTTGAATCTATTTGGCTATTACACGTTATGTAATATTCCCTATTGTTCGGGCTGTCATCTGGCAAGTTAGTCTCCACGAGCTGATTGGTGAAATTCGATCCACCATATTGCTGGCTGGTGACGCCATTTTGCTAGCATGTATGGTTGGAGTCTGCAGTTCACGCCACAATTTCACATCTGTATTCTTAAGCACTCTTGTCTCATACCTTGGAACTGGAAAATTCCGCGAATTCGTTTAGAGCAAACTCACAGTTTATTAGACACGCCCCGGTGAACTCTGTGCTAATAACTAACCTGTAAGAAAACAAGCGCCGAATAACGTGTCACCTGGTCTTCGGTAAACTGGCTACAAACTGGGGCAGCAGCCAATGAACAGAAAGCTCAGGCCCGAAAATACATAGGGCAGTGGAGCCCAGCATACAGATCGTTTAAAACAATAGTGGAATGGAGAGATTTGGGTGGCTCTTATCATCGGGGTCTTGAGAGCCGATGAGGGTGAAGTGATGTGAGTATGGAGCAGCGCCGGAATGCAAATGCGGGGGAACAGGAGATTCCCGAGAAAATCCGTTAACCAGCGGCATCGTCCGACACGATTCCCACATGCGAAAATCCGGGAGCGACCCCGCTGGGAACCGAACTCGGTTCGCCTAGGTTAGAGGCGAGTAGTCTGACCACTACACCACCGCGGCCGCCCTGTGCCTAGTCATAGCAATACAACACGAAGATAAGAGATTGGAGAGTCTGTCTTGCCGTGGAACGAACAATCGAAATATTCTTAACTCTATAGTGCTTCTCGCTCTTTGATTGAAGTGAAGAGTACATGGTGCGTTCTGTTGCCAGATTGATATCGATTATCAACAGTCAAGAAGTTTATGCTGTGTTGAAAAAATAAACACGTACATACAGAAATATGTTGACAAAAAATTGTCACTTTGAATAGTAGAGTATAAATATAAAATTGTTTGATTACTACCCACTGCAATTTAACAGTGAGACGCACTATGATAATACTGCACGAATGAGAGCTCGTTTCTAGCGAGATATCGATTGTAGCCAGCCAGACAGCCGCGCAGTACGGGGAACAGCAATATAGGCTTGCGACTCTTAGCTCTGGTGCTCTCAGGTCAACAGACAAGATTTAATTTGGACCNGAGTGACCCCGCTGGGAACCGAACTCAGTTCGCCTATGTTAGAGGCGGGCGAGTAGTCTGACCGCTACACCACCGCGACCGCCCTGTGCCTTGTCATAGCAACACAACACGAAGATAGGTGATTGGAGTCTGTCTTGCCGTGGAACGAACAATCGAAATATTCTTAACTCTATAGTGCTTCTCGCTCTTTGATTGAAGTGAAGAGTACATGGTGCGTTCTGTTGCCAGATTGATATCGATTATCAACAGTCAAGAAGTTTATGCCGTGTTGAAAGAATAAACACGTACGTACAAAAAAAATATGCTAACAAAAATTGTCACTTTGTATAGTAGAGTATAAATATAAAATTGTTTGATTACTACACACTGCAATTTAACAGTGAGACGCACTATGATAATACTGCACGAATGAGAGCTCGTTTCTAGCGAGATATCGATTGTAGCCAGCCAGCCAGCCGCGCAGTACGGGGAACAGCAATATAGGCTTGCGACTCTTAGCTCTGGTGCTCTCAGGTCAACGGAAAAGATTTAATTTGGACCAGGTGGAGCAGAAATGGGGACAGCCGGACAAATAAGTGTGGACGATATCATCGCGTGTCAGCGAGCATTTAATCGGACGGGACATCTTCGATCCTGTCTTGGAGAAGAACGGGCCTGCNAGACAAGATTTAATTTGGACCAGGTGGAGCAGAAATGGGGACAGCCGGACAAATAAGTGTGCACGATATCATCGCGTGTCAGCGAGCATTTAATCGGACGGGACATCTTCGATCCTGTCTTGGAGAAGAACGGGCCTGCTATGAGACAAATGTATTTCTCGGCATGTCCTCGAAACATTCTCAAGACCGGGGCAGGTCGGAAATACCGCTGGAAACGACGAAAGACACGCGAGAGCTTTGCTACCGTTACGTGCTAGCTTTCACAGGAAAAAATACCAGGAACTTATTTTGGACTTGAGACTACAATCGATCGAACACATGGCATACCTGGACGGGAACTTGGAGTGGAGTGGGGAGATTTGGGCAGCTCTTAACATGAAGGTCTTGAGAGCCAATGAGGGTGAAGCGAGGTGAGCACCGGAACGAGGGCGGGGTAAACGGGAGATCATCGAGAAAACCCGCCGACACGATTTCCACATGCGAATATCCGGAAGTGACCCCGCCGGGAATCGAGCCCGGTTCACCTAGGTGGGAGGCGAGTAGTCTGACCACTACACCACCGCGGCCCCTCCGGACGGAAACTGATATGTAACGTCTGCATGGTGATCCATTCCGACACTATAACTTCGTGACTAATAACACGATAGAAATAAATGTGGTCTCGTTCGTTCGGGTATATGACTACGATGCGAGCATGACCTTGGATTGTCGCCACGCATGCGCGAAGCGCAGGTGGGGACCCGCGGCAACTGGCGGAAGTTTTGGATGCGGGCTAAAATTTCCAGGCAGTATATTTTGCGACTCCGACGTGCTAGCACGATCATTTTGATGCAAAACGAAAAAAATAGTCCAGATTGGTAGATTTAAGTCATAAAACCAAGCATCATTTTCGTTAGTTTCAATTCATTCCCATATTCTAAAAAAATTACTACCCGCTGACGCATACACATTCACGTAAATCACACGACTGTGAACCCGAAACAGGTACTCTCCATTTTTTCAAATTTCATGTTAGCATTCTTGAGGCCCGTGAATTTGGCCGCAACTGACTAGTAGGATATTCTTTTTAACAAGTGGTTTTTCACGATCATTACCGGCAAATATTGCTGCAGTTCTTGATATGAACCTTATTGAAAACAACCTTTACTATGAGATGCAGATTAGCTTCGCAGCACAAAGAAAAGGTATTTTAGCATTAATTTCCTACTACTGACTGAAAAACCGATGATAATGAGAAACATTTTTAACGTTTAAATTTACAGCTTCCATCAACAGCTATCAAAACAACGGTAATTTAATTTCTAAAAAAAACGTGTACCTCCATTTTTATTTTTATGTCGAAACGACAAACATTTAGGATCCCTCTCCCAAAGTCATATACGCATTGTCTTATAATTTTAATTTGATCATTGTGGGCTCCCACGAGTCCAAAATACTCATTTCTGAAAACAGTAGAAACATTTTTTTTTTTAACATTGAGAAAAAGAGACAAAATTTTCGTTTCTACATAACTGAACACTCAATACAAGCATTAATATAATTTCATATTTCTAAAACAACTTCAATAACGGGTTTAAACTCCAGAGTTATTAAACATATAATGTCAAATTAAAATACATATAATAATACATATTTTTTCACATTGTCAAATGTTATATACAGACAGAAGTTCACTACTATGACACCGAAAATGTGGAAAACATATTTCACCCTAATTTTTTTCATATTGATGAGAGTTCGCCTGCTGCGTTAGATGTTTGTTTTTCTCCTGGAATTAATGCCACATCATTCCGGAGAACACATTTTATAGCAGTAAGCGTAGTCAGAGTTCTGACAATGGCGGTGCGGAACTAAAAAAATTTCAATGTTTTTTCAATGGGATTTAACCTAGTCATAGAAACAGAGGCAATAACTCAACTCCTCTATAATGAAGTCATTTGATATGCTTGCCTTGTGCGTATTCTAATATTCCAACAGTGTTTTAGCTTTTTCTCCAACCAGAATTGACAAAATATTAATTTTTTTTCCAATTATAAATTTTTTCTCTGCTAACTTCAATAAAAAAATCCCTAGCGTCAATACGGTAAGGTTGGAACANGCTTATCCCGTCCGCCTCTTAGGAGCAATTTATTCAAGCAGACTTTCCTCTAAAATTAAAAAAAAAATGCTAAGATGTAGTATACCGTATACGTAAACGTTCGATTTATTTCCCAAAGCACGAATTAATTCAAAACAAATATTAACAACATAAAAGTAATGCAATGGTTTTGCGCAGTGTGGTTGTAAATAAGAACACGTTACCAATCTGCCAAGAACGCAAATACATATTTTTTTTCTTGGTCCTATAACAAGGAATACAGAGCTGAAATGGAGGCGTAAACTGCGAACTGCAGCCACGCACGCCAGCAAGATGGCGTCACCGGCCAATAGCATGGCGGAACGTCGTTCGTCTGTCAGCTCCTGGAGACTAACTTGCCAGACGGCTGCGCAACCAATAGGGAATATTTGATAACGTGCAACAGCCAATCAAGGTCCGTTTCCATAGCTTTGCGCGGGCCAATGAGCGACCCAGTTCGCTTACATGAAAGGAACCGACGACCCATTTCGCTTCTGTATTCTTACATATTCTGTACCTCTAAAGTCCGTTCACGGTTACTTACAAATTTTTCTGAAGCACTGCACGAGTTCTACTTTCACGATATTTCTCCGCCTCATGCAAACAAAGCTTAGAATATTACACCACGCATACGTGTGCACTCTGTGTAATACTGTTTTGCACGGTAATTATTTCTTACTAGGCGTTATAAACAAACATATTTTCTCTCTGTTTTATTCATATTAGTCATAAGTGAAATAATATAATTTATAGATAAAATATAAGTAAAAGTTCAAACGCTTGTGATACATCGCGTATGTAGGAAAGAACCAAGCACGTCATACATAGGGTTATTTATTAAGATCTTGATTCTAAAAGTGCGAAGAAATAGTGAATATATATCAAAGCAGTGCAATATCTAGGATCCCGAAGACAAGTCTGTGCTTTGCGCCAACGGTTCCAACAAAGATGAAGTACTGAAAGTAAAGCTTTTAATTAATTAACAACAAACCATTAGTGTTTAATACATAGCAGGCAAGGAACTCTTATCTTAAAGTTGAAACAAGCACGATTACGATGTAACGACAATTTTTTTCGATAAATCAGAGCACATGCATAAATGTTCGCTGTTCGTATCCTTAAGCTGAAACCTAAGGCATTCCCAGAATTTTCATCACACCACAAATGAATATTGAATTTATTTGTAATATAGTTTGATGTCACGCCCGCTTCTAAAATTCTTTCAAAACATCCGCAATGAATCAGTTAAATAACACAAATCAAAAAGGCGTAGGCCTACTTGTGCCGTCAGTGTAACATGGATGTAACTTGGAGATAAAACTCGCATGTAGAAGATAAAGAACATTTACGTAATATAACCAAATAAGAATTTTTATGACTATTTTATTAATTTTTAAATCTTTCAAAAAATACCCTTGTTCACGCAATTCCCGTCTCGAGTACGGTGCTTTTAAACAGTTTAAACTACAGTAAAACCATGTTCTACACCCCTTTATTTTTCACTTTCCTGCATTTTACAACTACTTTATTTGGTCTCAGTTACTATTTTCATATCACAAATTTCCCTATTTTACAACTTCATCCTGCATTGTGTAACAATTTCCCCTGGTCCTCTGAAAAGTGTAAAAAAAGGCTTCACTGTATTCAGTTTTTCTTTTTATCCCGGTTTACAAATTAATATACGGCTGAGGGTCGTAAAAGATTCTTGGAGCAGGGTGGACGCAGATTTTCATTTAGTTGGTTGTGTGAAGGGGCGGAGGGGGGCGGGGGTAGAACTTAAAACCACGTCATACATCAAAATTAAATATTACTCAGCAATCAGGATATGGGAATTCTATATACACCCACCTTTTTACATTACAACTTAGAAGACAAATAACATAATTTTGGTTTGTTTTGCTAGCTGATATTACGACTGCGTTTGTTTTCCGTTTCTCCTCTTCTCTTTTATTGGTGAGAATGGTAAATTGTTTTAGGGTTTCAAGGCGGGGGATGGTAACCCTCCTTCCCCCTTTTATCAACCCAACGTACGCCATTGCCCGGGACTTCAGCGATTGCAATAAATCAGGCGATAGGCGTGAAATAATGCAGTTCTTCAACTCACATTAAACTTGAGTCCCGTGGCGCCGCGGTGGTGTAGTGGTCAGACTACTCGCCTCCTGCCTAGGTGGACCGGGTTCGATTTCCGGCGGTGTCGCTCCCGGATTTTCGCATGTGGGAATCGTGCCGGACGATGCCGTTGGTCGGCGGGTTTTCTCGGGAATCTCCCGTTTCCTACGTCTTTGCATTTCGGCGCCGCTCCATGCTCACCTCACTTCACCCTCATTGGCTCTCAAAAGACCTCGCTGTTAAGAGCCGCCCAACTCTATCCACTATCTACTCCACTTGAATCCCCGTGGCAAAAAAAAATCAAAGTCTTTTTCCCCTGAACTTAATTTAGCCGGGGAAAAAACATATTCAAATTCAAATATAAATCGAGGGAGCAACAACTAGGTTAAAAAGTGTAAACCGATTTTTAATTTTTGTGATTTTTGTGACTTTTTTTCAAGATAATGATGATTTTTAATGATTTTTCTTATTTCAAAATACTTTTAGAGATTTTATTGTGGTTTCCAGACATTTTAAGGGATTTCCAAAGATTTTTTTGTGATTTTTTAATATTCTAAGCGATTTTTAAAGATCTTGCGATTTTCAAAGACTTTCTATTTCTTTTACTAAGATTTTCAGTGATTTTCAAAGATTTGTAATGATTTTTTATGATTTCTTTGAGATTGTCAAAGATTTTCTGGCGATTGTCATAGATTTTTTAACGATTCAAAAATTATTTTTTATATTTTCAAAGATTTTTTTTTTGCTATTTTCGAAGATTCTTGTTACTTGTGAAGAGTTTTTACACCTGCAAAGATAATATTGACGACTCTACGATTTTTTTTTGTAACTCTCGAACATTTATTTACATATTAAGGTTCTTATCTTTAAAATATTTCTCAAATTTTGGGGAATTTTTAGTACATATGGAGTTTATTAGATTTTTAGAGATTTTTCATGACTTCCCGTGAGTTTTAAAATTATTCTGAAAATTTTTGTTTTTATGGATTATATTTCGGTTTTCATGATTTCCCATAATTCTGTATTCAAAAGTTTTTTGTTTTGTATTTTTAGGTTTTTTTTGTGAGATTTGAGGGTTTCCTGCAACACTAATATATATATATATATATATATATACATTTTTTTTTTTTACATATGCATTATGATTCTTATGCTTTTTCATAGGGTACGAAGCTGGTTAAGGGATTTTGAGATGTGAATGCGCCGGATCCCAATAACGAGTACCGACTCTCGGAAGTGTTTCTTCACCTACTACTCACACAAGGTTTTTTTTTTCCTTCGTTGACTCTGTGGGGCGGGTTCCATTTTACGAAGTTATCGCTGCTTACTACTGTCCGCCATTTTACAACGCCAAGTCAGTGTAAACTTGTGTTGGATGGACATTTCTTTACTGTCGCAGTAACACGAAATATTGTATTATTCCCGTTATTTTAAGCGTCGTACAACTTTTGGCTGCGGCAGCATTGCTTAGAGGCTTTATCAACATTAACACTTGAACAGTATAGTTGCATTATAGACTTGATAAATGGTCAACATTGATAACGTTTTCACATTATTAATTTTACCACAACATAAATGTTTTAAGAAATGTCTCAATAGTAATTTATTTTGTTGCAAGAACATTAGAATTTTTTCGTGTAGCAAGGAAACATCCCAGTGATTTCGGGGAACCAATAAAAATCGGAATCAGGAAGACCATATCGGGATTCGAACCCAAATCCCCCCCCCCCGTATGCGTATCCGAAGGTTTACCAATGTGCCACCTCGTTTGGTGCGTCTGTGGGTTGCTCAGCATAGTTGGATTTTATTATTGCTGAAACAACACTGTTGCACAGTAATTGTCCCTCTCTCCAAAATCAATGGCATACTTGCTGCGATACTGTTACAGTTAGCTAGTATCTAAATAGGTTTAAATAATCAACTAATCCTCTGTGTAGTAACAAGTGCCTAATAAGCAAGTGTAACGAGGTTACGCGGTCCTATGCCCAATTTCAAACCAAATACAATAAAATAGGATATTTGACAGCTTTTCATTATTGCAAAACAAGTCAACAGCGCTGCTTTCATGCGTCGTAGTGTTATGAAAGTATTATGTGCAATACTAATATGTAAAGTGTAAAGATTTTAATTTAATATTTTCATGCAGTTACAAAGAATATAATTTTTTGAGCAAATTATGGCAGATGCAGAATATCATGTACATAATAACTTCAGAGAGAAATTAAAAACTATATAAAAAAAATATGATTGGTTTTTCAGGAAAAAATAATTCTGAGATACCGCTTTACGGTTATGACATTCATACGTGTCTTAAAAGTGTAAGGGTTGGATATAAAATGAAAATTTTTAATATTTACTATTTTTCAAGAGGGTACATGAATGTCAACACACGGAATTAAACAAGTTATGCAATACATCGATTACATTAAATAATGATGTCACTTAATGGTTATGCTTGGAAAATGTTTTGTTGGCCTATGCCAGAAGAATTTTTACAGATACCAAGTCATGTTAATGCAGCCAAAAGAATATATTGAGATAAGGCAAGTAACTGGACATAACTAAGTAGAGCGGAGAGAGTTTGGGCGGCTGTTACCATCGGGATCTTGAGCACCGATGAGGGTTAAGCGATGTGAGTATGGAGCAGCGCTGGAATGCAAGGGCGGGGTAAATAAGAGACCAGAGAAAACCCACCGACCAATGGCATCGTCCGGCACAATTCCCAAGTACGAAAATCCGGGAGCGAACTCGCCGGGAATCGAACCCGGTTCGCCTAGGTGGGAGGCAATCGCTCTAGCCGCTGCAACATCACGGCCCCCAACATTACAAAGGATTAATCATACAATACACAATTTATTAGTGAATGTAATGCACTCAGCAGTCACTTCAGCAGCCTAATTTTAGTTTAAATTGACGTAATGGTAACAAACAAATCCCTTCCTTCGCTTGTGACTGCTGAAAATGATTCTTGCTTGCCAAATGTGTTGGGACTGTACATATAAGAGCTAACTTATATTATGATATTTAAGTTTAAAGTTTTATTTTCCAGCATGGCGGATAGAGGAGGTTTTCAATATGTGTACATATTTAATGCAAATAATAAGTTGCTCCAGCATTCCACGTTGGGTACAAATATGTTAGTAGTTCCTGAGATGTACAGTAAAATGTATTTTTTTTCTTTCCAATTTGAACAATATAAAAAAAAATAGTCTGACCAGCGAGATTGTTATTTAACTTATTTTATTTTCGGGGTAGCCACTGCCAGCAAACTAAATTTTGTTTTAATAATGTCTAATGGGTCCACAGTTACGGCATACTAAAATAGAATATTCATAAAACTGCAATTTTGAAATGTGTACAATTTTCTCTAATTGTGTACTCTATCATGTTAGGTGGCCAACTACGGAAAGTATTTATATGTCGAAGTTTGCGGGAATCGATTGAGCATACGGAGATAAGATGTGGTTTGTTTCAGACAACACTATCTTACAAAATAGTCTACATAAAGACATATTGTAGCATAATTCCTGTTAGCTTTAGGTATTTTATCAGAGTACCAATTTTGGTTTAAATAGTTAATTTGTCAAATGTGGCACACTTGTCATAAATATTTATAAAGAAGTAATTTTGAAAAGGTGCCTAATACAACTAAATCACGTAATTTTAAGTGGCCTGTAATATCACTACTTATATGGCAAATTTGACAGTAACTGATTGAGTAATTCTATAAATATTGTGTAAAAGCATTATTTTTCAAGTTGCAACGTTCCAAAATGGGAGACCATTGGGGATTCAAGTTAACAAATTCCATTCTGACTTTTTGAATATTGAACATACAATATTTGGTTCAAATCGGATGAACAGTTCGTGAGATATAGCATAGAAACCAATAATTAATAGCTGCAATTTTGAAAAAGAAAATATTCTGTGCGGAATTACTTACGGAAGTAAGCTATCGTTACTGCGTTTCATAAGTTGATCGAGTCAGGTAAAATTCAGTGAATAGTTTCAGAATTTTTAGGTAAGTAGGCGCGCGCGCGCCCACACACACACACACACACACACACACACACACACACACACACACACACCACTCACAAACGCACTCTTAGTCAAGACACGCACACACAGGCTGGAAGGTTATCACATAAGCGTATCTTTCGCCGACCTCCGTAGCGTAGTTGGTTACACGCAGACTTACGGCGCAAGGAATTTCGTGTGAAACTTGGATAAAGTACCGGTTTCTTTGTGTTTGGTTTTAATTTTACATAAATTACTACGAATATTCGACACTTACTGACTTGGATGTTACATTGTTTGACGCTGAAATCACATTGTGGCTGTGCGTTTCTCAATGTCATTTGTACCAGAGTAATAATAATAATAATAATAATAACTATCTTTCCTTGGGAAGGTAGGCTAAAAATGGAGGGGAACATTGCAGCTTCTGCAACTCCTATCGTTTTGCAACAAATTCTCGGGAACAGGAAATTTTGTGTAGTTTACAAAAATCGTGATTAGTCTGCGGACTTTATTTGAAGGTTGCATTAATGCATTTTTAAAATACTTATTAGGTGGTTATCTTTTTATTTCTGTTACACAACGATTCTTGTTCACGTTTATAATTTTACGAAATTCTATCTACAAGGGTTTGTTAGATTAATAGAATTGTATTATGTTTTGCCATATTTTAAGTTTTTGTCGAACCTTCATTTTTGTTAGTAATTTAAACCAATTTTTTTTTTTTTAGAAGTCCATGGCTAGTTTTAGGGTTTTTCAGTTTCCAATTTTTGTGTAGAATTTTCGAGATTTCTAACGATTTTGTTATGTTTCCAGTGATATCCCGAGATTTTTTTTTTTTGTGGTTTTATGGGACTTTATGCGATTTACAGTGATTCTCTGAGATTTTCTACGATTTACAGAGATTTAAAGAGATTTTCTGCGAATTGTAGGGATTCTTAGCGATTTTTGAGTGATTTTTTTTTCAGCGTGAACACCGATTTTCTTAGGTTGTTGCCCCCTCGATATAAATACGCTGGCCGAATACATGAACTATACTTACGCCAGAAACATCCATACGCTGTAGAAAATTGGGGCTCCTCACTTTTTTTCATGACAAATATTCTGCATGCCAGCCGTTTAGTTACGCGACTGTACAGCAACTACTCCGTGAAAATTCGTGCGCACAGAGAAAAACTGCCAAGTTAGCGCTACGAGAAACGGGAAATGCGAGTCTTGAACTTTGTCCTGCTGCGAAGAATTCACAGATACGATAAAAACTTCATAGTCTCTGGAAGCGTGACACCTTCCACCGAGAACGCGTCTCCTGCCAGCCTTAATTTTGCGTGACGTGACATCTGCGTGTCTCTATATTTGTGGTCTAAATAATGCATATTAAGAAATGAGACGAATTTAATAAAGAATTCCTCACAACTTTTTGAGAAGATATGAAATGGGCACCTTTATTATATTCGACGTTGAATTGCAACATGTCATGAAACGGAACAAAGGAATATGGCTTTTCAGTGGAAAGCTAATACTAGGAAATGATTTGAAAAAGAAAATAATTTTTATATGTAGGGTTACATATTTACGCGAGATTTCCACGATTTGTGTGTCGTATGTGGTTCACTTTGCATGTGTGTGTGTGTGTCCTATAGATCTCAGACTTAAAGAACTCTCAGNGTTTGACGCTGAAATCACATTGTGGCTGTGCGTTTCTCAATGTCATTTGTACCAGAGTAATAATAATAATAATAATAATAACTATCTTTCCTTGGGAAGGTAGGCTAAAAATGGAGGGGAACATTGCAGCTTCTGCAACNTAATAATAATAATAATAACTATCTTTCCTTGGGAAGGTAGGCTAAAAATGGAGGGGAACATTGCAGCTTCTGCAACTCCTATCGTTTTGCAACAAATTCTCGGGAACAGGAAATTTTGTGTAGTTTACAAAAATCGTGATTAGTCTGCGGACTTTATTTGAAGGTTGCATTAATGCATTTTTAAAATACTTATTAGGTGGTTATCTTTTTATTTCTGTTACACAACGATTCTTGTTCACGTTTATAATTTTACGAAATTCTATCTACAAGGGTTTGTTAGATTAATAGAATTGTATTATGTTTTGCCATATTTTAAGTTTTTGTCGAACCTTCATTTTTGTTAGTAATTTAAACCAATTTTTTTTTTTTTAGAAGTCCATGGCTAGTTTTAGGGTTTTTCAGTTTCCAATTTTTGTGTAGAATTTTCGAGATTTCTAACGATTTTGTTATGTTTCCAGTGATATCCCGAGATTTTTTTTTTTTGTGGTTTTATGGGACTTTATGCGATTTACAGTGATTCTCTGAGATTTTCTACGATTTACAGAGATTTAAAGAGATTTTCTGCGAATTGTAGGGATTCTTAGCGATTTTTGAGTGATTTTTTTTTCAGCGTGAACACCGATTTTCTNAGAGATTTTCTGCGAATTGTAGGGATTCTTAGCGATTTTTGAGTGATTTTTTTTTCAGCGTGAACACCGATTTTCATAGGTTGTTGCCCCCTCGATATAAATACGCTGGCCGAATACATGAACTGTACTTACGCCAGAAACATCCATACGCTGTAGAAAATTGGGGCTCCTCACTTTTTTTCATGACAAATATTCTGCATGCCAGCCGTTTAGTTACGCGGCTGTACAGCAACTACTCCGTGAAAACTCGTGCGCACAGAGAAAAACTGCAAAGTTAGCGCTGCGAGAAACGGGAAATGCGAGTCTTGAACTTTGTTACTGCTGCGAAGAATTTACAGATACGATAAAAACTTCATAATCTCTGGAAACGTGACACCTTCCACCGAGAACGCGTCTCCTGCCAGCCTTAATTTTGCGTGACGTGACATCTGCGTGTCTCTATATTTGTGGTCTAAATAATGGATATTAAGAAATGAGACGAATTTAATAAAGAATTCCTCACAACTTTTTGAGAAGATATGAAATGGGCACCTTTATTATATTCGACGTTGAATTGCAACATGTCATGAAACGGAACAAAGGAATATGGCTTTTCAGTGGAAATGATTTGAAAAAGAAAATAATTTTTATATGTAGGGCTACATATTTACGCGAGATTTCCTCAATTTGTGTGTCGTATGTGGTTCACTTTGCATGTGTGTGTGTGTGTCCTATAGATCTCAGACTTAAAGAACTCTCAGNATTTGTGTGTCGTATGTGGTTCACTTTGCATGTGTGTGTGTGTGTCCTATAGATCTCAGACTTAAAGAACTCTCAGAAAATGTTTAAAGAACAAGACGTGCGTTGAACAAAAAAAAAAGTGTCAAGTTCACGACCAGCGTACTCCGACTGCTTCAACTAGTCCGAACAGAAACGACCGTTGAAACGACCGTTGAAACGAGCGACGGCGGAGAGTCGTAACGTTTTACGATAGCTTGAAGTGGCTTAAAATAGCATCTCTCCTGCGTATTCGAAGCGAGAGTCGTACCGAACGATACTTCGGTTGCTGTGACCGACTTAGAACAAACCTCCTGGAAAACGTCCTGTTGGCAACTGGGCGTGGTGCCACGCGCCTTCGACGACACGTACGCCACAAGATGTTTGATAGCACGTATGATGGTAGGATAAGAACAAGTCCTTGAGCGCGTACTTCTAAATTCATGCTAATAACTGCGTACACAGCCATGTTGCATTTTCAGAAAGCCAATGAATGTACAGTCAGTATAAATAAATGAGAATGATGTAATGTTGGGACGATACAATAAAAATGACGCATCTGAGTCGTGGACCTGGCATGTCTGTATACAAGCCACGATCACACGTATTTGTCTATAAACTGTCACGTAACTTAACAAGTTTCCCCTCGTCAAGCGATTTTCGCCAACCGCTTAACGCACTTCCCATGCAACAGTGGAGTATGAATGCGGAATCGTTTACGGCTTATAAAACTCACCTTTCGGTGTTATTTTCCGTACTCCTGGGACCCTATTCTGTAACTTTTTACTGTCTTTAGTTAAATGAAGAAGAAAGTTGCGGCGCAACTGTCTTTACGAAGTTAAATGGTGGTCTGTTCGTCAGTATGTCACGATGGCTATTTTAAGAATGCTACGTGACTCCTTGCATGTAGACAGGTCCATACAGTTTCTTTACGAACGAGAGTGCGGTGAAAATGGCCGGTATATTGAAGTTACTAAAGGAAACACACCCGAAAGACAAACAAATACGAAACAAAACGCCCCTGAAGGAAAGAAATGTTCTGTTTTATTTCCACAGAAAAATGTGCCGTATCGCGCACGTTTATCTTTCGCTAGCATTAACCCTCTAACGTAAACAAGATGCAAACAACTAACTTCGNTAACCCTCTAACGTAAACAAGATGCAAACAACTAACTTCGACACAAAGCACGGTCCTGGCTATAATTAATAATGCTCTAAATTCTGCGAAGGATTTATTTTTTATTTTAGAACAGAGCCCGCGGTGTTTCCAAACCTATGCGCCACGCAAAGACATCTTTACAGAGACGCCGTATACTGTACACAACGCCGCATAAAGATAGTTACTAGCAGCGGGTGTTCGATGCCGCTGTCACAAGGAAAGGTCGCGGCGAATATCTTCAAGCAAGCTGAAGTTCCAGACTACGGTGCCCGGCCGAGAAGCCCAGTGGAGTTTCGTGGGCGTTTTGTTTACTACTGGCCCAGTGACGACATTGAGACGGGCGGTCTGCAACATCGCTTTACAATTAATGCTGGCTTAGCTACAGAAACAGGCGACCACTGAGCGAAAAGTCACGGACCCTGTTGTACCCAACAATAAATAAATACCAAAAATTTCGGACTCACTTCAATTTAACGTTTCAGGTATTGTGAACAATATTTTATTTTTAATGCCTGCTGTACTTGTTTGCAATACTTGTTTAGTTTTCACAGCCAATGTGTTATATTAGAGTAATACGGACCATTCGTAAACGTAGCATGGTTTACGAATCATATCACCCACTGGGAATATTACTGGGTACTGGGTCTCCTAAATAGTTTCATAGAAGAAATTTGGTAATACAGTATTTATTGGCTGTGTTTTTGTTTTGTTTTTGTTTCTTCTTGTTATCGTTTTGAACCATCTTGGAGAAGGCCCCCGTTGCGGAGTTCCAACCGAATGCGGTCACGAGTCCTAGGCAAAGTTGGGAGACGGCAGTTACGAGAAGCTACTGTATATGCACAGTAGTTTGTATTGAGGTCAGCGGCGACACGAGCAGCTCGACACGTCATCGCACCTGCGAGGCAACAACGTGCAGAAATAGGAATCCGAGGAATGCGCCGGCAACAGCCGCTGGGCGGGCGAAATTGAGGGCAGATATGGCGCAAACAAACACACGGCGTGATACGACTCACGCCGTCTACAGCCCTGCACTACAAACAAAACAGAGGATTTTATTGAACCCTGTTCCCAGCCAGTGACCGTTACAGAGTTTGAGGTGAAATACACGAAGCAATGATTGAATACGTGAATTATGATTGATATCAGCAGGGAGAGACGGCACCTGAAGTGGGTTTGAAAGAGTTTCCCAGGGTTTCACAGTTGTAGCGCCAAGTGCAACATGCCTGGGTCTCGTCGCGATTCCATACCAGTCACGGATTATAGCTCACTCAGTGATACCAAATGTATATAATACAAAATTATATGAAAAAAATTTACATTATATAAAAATATAATTCCCACACCTGGGGTGGTTTACAACAGAAGGTATGGTAGGTAAGAGTTTCTCAGGGTCAAACAGCCGAAGCTGTACTACAGAAGGCAGCAGTTGGTAAACCCAATATTCTGGAGAAACCTACACTGAGTACGAAACGTAATGACGAAGTATAGTCTATTCGCGGTTTCTTTACACTTTTTCAATCAAACAATTGAAAAATCGCCCCATATATGACGTTCTTGGTTGTTTCCTACACATGTTATGTATCACAAGCGTTTTCTACTTGTACTGACATAAAAACTTCTCATTTTTCATTACATTGAACTTTTACTTATATTTTGCATATAAAGTATATCATTTCATGCATAATTAATAAAAAAAATACAAACAGACACACAATAGATGTGTTGGTAATGCCTAGTAAGAAACAGTTCCTCTGCAAAATATTATTACACTGAGTGAGCACGAAAGCGGTGCCTTGTCCCCTGGTGTAATGTTCTAGACTTGGTTAAGCTTTGTTTGCAAGTGGCGGGGGAATAGCCTTAAAGTAGAACTCAAGCACGCCTTCGGAAAAGTTGGAAGAAACCGTGAATGGAGTAAACACAGTGGACCAGCCACCGGATGTCAACTAGTAGCCAGATGTCCATAAGAGGTGCCAGAAGGGTAGGAACTTCTCTGTCATCCCCGGACCGCNGACACAAAGCACGGTCCTGGCTATAATTAATAATGCTCTAAATTCTGCGAAGGATTTATTTTTTATTTTAGAACACAACAGAGCCCGCGGTGTTTCCAAACCTATGCGCCACGCAAAGACACCTTTACCGAGACGCCGCATACTGTACACAACGCCGCATAAAGATAGTTACGAGCAGCAGGTGTTCGATGCCGCTGTCACAAGGGAAGGTCGCGGTGAATATCTACAAGCAAGCTGAAGTTCCAGACTACGGTGCCCGGCCGAGAAGCCCAGTGGAGTTTCGTGGGGTTTTGTTTACTACTGGCCCAGCGACGACATTGAGACGGGCGGTCTGCGACATCGCTTTACAATTAATGCTGGCTTAGCTACAGAAACAGGCGACCACTGAGCGAAAAGTCACGGACCCTGTTATACCCATAAATAAATAAATAACAAAAATCTCGGACCCACTTCAATTTAACGTTTCAGGTACTGCGAACAATATTTTATTTTTAATGCATGCTGTACTTGTTTGCAATACTTGTTTAGTTTTCACAGCCAATGTGTTCTATTAGAGTAATACGGACCATTCGTAAACGTAGCATGGTTTACGAATGATATCACCCACTGGGAATATTACTGGGTACTGGGCCTCCTAAATAGTTTCATATAGAAGAAATATGGTAATACAGTATTTGTTGGCTGTGTTTTTGTTTTTTTTTTTCTTCTGGCTATCGTTTTGAACCATCTTGGAGAAGGCCACCGTTGCGGAGTTCCAACCGAATGCGGTCACGAGTCCTAGGCAAAGTTGGGAGACGGCAGTTACGAGAAGCTACTGTATATGCACAGTAGTTTGTATTGAGGTCAGCGGCGACACGAGCAGCTCGACACGTCATCGCACCTGCGAGGCAACAACGTGCAGAAATAGGAATCCGAGGAATGCGCCGGCAACAGCCGCTGGGCGGGCGAAATTGAGGGCAGATATGGCGCAAACAAACACACGGCGTGATACGACTCACGCCGTCTACAGCCCTGCACTACAAACAAAACAGAGGATTTTATTGAACCCTGTTCCCAGCCAGTGACCATTACAGAGTTTGAGATGAAATAAACGAAGCAATGATTGAATACGTGAATTATGATTGATATCAGCAGGGAGAGACAGCACCTGAAGTAGGTTTGAAAGAGTTTCCCAGGGTTGGACAGCTGTAGCGCCAAGTGCAACATGCCCGGGCCTCGTCGCGATTCCATACCAGTCACGGATTATAGCTCACTCAGTGATACCAAATGTATATAATACAAAATTATATGNCTCGTCGCGATTCCATACCAGTCACGGATTATAGCTCACTCAGTGATACCAAATGTATATAATACAAAATTATATGAAAAAAATTTACATTATATAAAAATATAATTCCCACACCTGGGGTGGTTTACAACAGAAGGTATGGTAGGTAAGAGTTTCTCAGGGTCAAACAGCCGAAGCTGTACTACAGAAGGCAGCAGTTGGTAAACCCAATATTCTGGAGAAGNAAGAGTTTCTCAGGGTCAAACAGCCGAAGCTGTACTACAGAAGGCAGCAGTTGGTAAACCCAATATTCTGGAGAAGACTACACTGAGTACGAAACGTAATGACGAAGTATAGTCTATTCGCGGTTTCTTTACACTTTTTCAATCAAACAATTGAAAAATCGCCCCATATATGACGTGATTGGTTGTTTCCTAAACATGTTATGTATCACAAGCGTTTTCTACTTGTACTGACATAAAAACTTATCATTTTTCATTAAATCGAACTTTCACTTATATTTTGCATATAAATTATAACATTCCATGCATAATTAACAAAAGCAAAAACAGACACACGATATATGTGCTGATAATGCCTAGTAAGAAACAGTTCTTCTGCAAAATATTATTACACTGAGTGAGCACGAAAGCGGTGCGTTGTCCCCTGGTGTAATTTTCTAGACTTGGTTAAGCTTTGCTTGCAAGTGGCGGGGGAATAGCCTTAAAGTAGAACTCAAGCACGGCTTCGGAAAAGTTGGAAGAAACCGTGAATGGAGTAAACACAGTGGACCAGCCGCCGGATGTCAACTAGTAGCCAGATGTCCATAAGAGGTGCCAGAAGGGTAGGAACTTCTCTGTCATCCCCGGACCGCNCCGGATGTCAACTAGTAGCCAGATGTCCATAAGAGGTGCCAGAAGGGTAGGAACTTCTCTGTCATCCCCGGACCGCTCTCGTAAATCAGGTAATTAAGAGTGAGTGAAGAGATTTGGGCGGCTCTTAACATCGCGGTCTCGAGAGCCGACGAGGGTGAAGTGGGGAGAGTATGGAGCAGCGCCGGAATGAAGAGGCGGGGGGAAACGGGAGATCCCCGAGAAAAACCGGTACCAGCGGCATCGTCCCGCACGATTCCCACTTACGAAAAACCGGAGTGAACCGGCCGGGAATTGAACCGCTTAGTCACCTTGGCCCCTGGTAATTAAGAGTCACACCTGCCTGCAGCTATTTTACACGTTCGCGGCTTCGAAACGTGTGAGGTGTAATGCTGACTCTCGTTCACTCACCATTTGCCTCATCGTCTCTATGCTTACGGCGCTCAACTCGCCTTCAATCTTTCCGTCGACGACTCGTCCGAGCGGTGACCCTATACAGGGTGTTTGTAACCTTTACAGTCAAAATAATGCAGATGGCAGAGAACTTTAAACTAAGTATTTTGAGACGGGGAACCAATTGTCGGAAATGCATATTTCAGGCGCAACGAGGCATTGAATGAGTAATACGTGCGGGGAACGTGTATGTAAACTGGTTTAGTTTCCATAACAAACAATTTGAGCTAACAAAAATCGCAAATACTTTCCGTAAGGTAGACATTTACATATAATGCAGTTCCCAAAAAAATAAAGATTTTCGGTTCTATATACACTTGTCATACATAGCCCTTAAAAAGTGCTCACTTTTCCTTGAGTAGTTTATAAGAACAGATAATTTTGCCATTCTCACTTATCTGGTAGGTTAACGAAGACATCCCCACCACGCAACTGGAACGAGCGACGGAACATAGCCAGGACATAGCCAATTTAAAGCACAATGATATGGACTAATTAGTTACAGGTAAGCTATTCGTCTCCTGTCCGCGGGATGTAAATAGAACTTCTGCCCTTGAACTCATAATGTGTGCCATTCCGTTTGACTGACTCCCGTTTTCATAAAAGTACTCAGTTAACTGCAAACGGCCTATAAAAAAATGTACAGTTAAGTTCATTGTATTGAACTTCCACAGATATCCACGAAGATTATTTCAAGATCCAGCAGTCTGAAAATACAGAATCCGTCCATGTTGGTTTNTGGGCTTTAACTGTGATAAAAATATATGGTTGATGGAAACTAAGATACTTTTTCTTATATTGTGAAGCTAGCAAATGTTTTCCCTATATTGTCCTCAGTAACACACGTGTCAGTACCCCTAATGCCAGTGCGACCTCCACCCCTTCACTTCAGTCAGTGTAGGGGCCGCGGTGGCTAAGCGGTTAGACTGTTAACCTCCCACCAAGGCGAGCCGGGTTCAATCCTCGGCCGGGTCACTCCCGAATTTTCACATGTGGGAATCTGCCAGACGATGCCGCTGGTCAGCGGGTCGTCTCGGGGATATCCCGTTTCTTCCCCCGTCCTTTTATTCCGGCGTTGCTTCATACTCGATCACCTTCATCAGCTCTCAAGACCTCGCTGCTACGAGCCGCCCAAATCTCTTCACTGTCTTCACTCATTCAGTCAGTGTAAACTTTCGGTTACGCCACTTCTTCAAAATAACGTTTGCAATATACAAAATGTGCTGAAAGTTGAATTCTGTTCAAGTATGGACTGTGTAATTAGGTTGTTTTAAAATGTATATTTCAAACGTATTGCACTGCAATTCGCGTGCCGGGCAAGCAAGCTACCAGCATAACTTTGAAGGGGGGAAGACAGGGGAGTGGGACAATTTTTCATTTCTTTATACCTCGGAAACCGTTATAAATGCAACCGGCCTACTCACCTTTCCACCCCATTGTCGACTTCAATGTTTTTTTTTACCATCGCCGGTGACATCAAAATGCAATTTGCAGACCGTTCCTATCTCGTTCCTATCTTCTGCCACTCCTCCTCTAACCGACATCACACAATATTTGTAAGGATGTCTGGCTGCCTGCGATGTTGTTTGCTAACAATTCTGTATACCATGTTTACAACATTTGCCGTACAGCAGACACTCGTTCAACCCTTTTATTCAGTACCCAATTTCTTTTACAAAACGACCATAACTTCATTTCCATAGGCATAATTTCCTTTAAGCATATAATACAACCATCACAATACCGTTTGAGCTAAAGAACTCATTAGATTTGTATATATATTCATCTTAGCTTCATCTTAATAACTACATTTTACATAGCAACGTCATAAAGTAAAATTCTAGAAACATTTTCTGATAAACATGCCTACCTGACATTTGCATATTGTTCCAAATAAAGTTTTTTTTTTTTTGCTTAAGTTGTCTATTCCTTTGCCTTGTTTTGCATTTATCTACTTCTTCACAATAAAGTCTTAATTATAATTCTAGAAGCCTACCTTTCTATGGGCATAAATTTACACCACATCTTTAGTGATTAAGGGGTACGACAGTGATATTTAGCACATATCAAAAACCACTGAGGCCGAATCTTCTGTTAAGTCACCTGATGTAAGAACATTAGTGCTTAACGTTACGTACGTATACAGTTTAACGAGTGATAATTCTCAAATACCAATCCCCCACTGAGTACATTGCTATTTTAAAACATTTTCACAGAAAGAGTGTAAACCATAAGTTATAAAACACTCGTAACTATCACTTACCAAGCATTTCCCGGTTAAAGAATAATGTTTGTGATATATATCATATACCAGAATTACACACTTATATTATTAAATATTGTGCAATAAGCAGGCGCCATGTAATAACGTATGGATAGACATTTATTAATCCTATATACGTATAACGAAAATAATCATTACATTCGCAAACAGGCATGTCACAAAACTAGAATTTTGTAAACTAATACAATAAGAATATTTTTGGATACTTTGAAAATAAAAACTGACGAATAGGAGCCTAAGAGTCAAAGCTAGTTCTTATTGTGATAATTTGTAACTTCCGCTTTGAAAGAGATAATTCATTTGTCAGATGAACTTCGCGATGGGAAACAACAGCTCGAAATACACATAAAACTACGCGTGTAGATGTAACATGATTTCACCAGTTTTTAAAACAGAGAGTTTTCTTTCTCCTTTGGGAAATCAAACGAATCGGCGCATTCCTCGTGTGCTGTAATTGCGGTACGAAACACATCGCTGTTGCCTCAGTATATAGGAGTGAAGATTAGTTCGAGGCGAAAAGCCACTCTGGCTTGCCTGCTGCGAAGGACCTTGACCTGGATGATTTCAAACTTACGTCATCGAACGGAAAGTTGTACTGGTATTGGCTACTATTATGTATTCATTACACATCAGATGTTTTATACGTGCTGACACACGCGCACTAACATTTACGTTTACTAATGTATATAAGTATGTGTGTTTTTTTGGGTACGTGTGTGTGTGATTACAAATTTTTTTGGTCGGTTGTACAATTTAGTCTAATTCTGTTTAAGTATCTTCAAATATACAATTAATAATAATTTCTGTGGTCCGTCATCAAATAATCGTATCTCACCGTATTATATCAATCTTTCCAAAAAATCTAATTACTAAAAAAAAAATATTATAACCGACCATACATAAAAAGCGTTTGTAAACGCTTAAAACTGTAAACAACAGATAATTGTAACACAATATATAATTAATTATTAATTCAGTAAATATTTCGTGAAAAACCAAGATGCTAGGAATTTTTTTTTTGCGTATTAACTTTTTAGAATTATCCTAACNGTGAAAAACCAAGATGCTAGGATTTTTTTTTTTGCGTATTAACTTTTTAGAATTATCCTAACAAGTATTCGCTGTAAAGTTATTTTTCGTTATTACTTTACTTTTCATAACAAGGTCGAAAATAAATCGAATCTAACACGTCAGCGTTAAGAATTCTTGGAGGTTGGATTACACAAAAATTCAGATTCTATTCATCAAATAAAACCCCCGACAGGCGATTCCAGGAAAGAACACTGATACATACCTGAACAGGCCACACTTTCCTTCGCCAAGGTGAGAGAAGATGCTACAGCCGCAGTGATGAGACGGCAACAAGACCCACGTTCCCTGAAACATAACAATCGAGTCTGTCATAATCCTGCGTAGAAGTACCTGAAGATTACGTAGAAAATAATATGCGTATTGTTTTACAGGAACTAAGCACTGGATACGTTTTTCATTAGTGACAATTAAACTGTTAATAACTAGTACGACTGCACACTGTCTATGATTTACAAATTCAGCAGTATTAATGGTGTTTTTTTTATTTTTTTATTTTTGAAATTTCTGAAATCCCCCCTTTTTGGACGCATACGATAAACACTTATTTTAAAACTAGAATTTAAGCATGTGATATGCAAAGAGAATCACTATAATTACCACACCCGTGACTGTGTGTCATAGAATAGCACATCTAAAAAATACTGAATGAGATGGAACAGAACAAAACAGGTCAATGAAGTGGTTACTGGTGGAAGATTATTTATTGCCAACTCTAGTTGATTTTTTTAAATATTTTCTTAAATAAACCATTTGAATAAGCGTAACTATGTTTCAGGAAATATTTTTCATGTTCATAGGGAACTACTATTTTATTATTATTAATACTGCTTAGATCAAACCACTGCAATAAGCACAGCTATATTTTAAAAAAAAATTGCAAGTTTTTAAAGTTTAAGTTCGCATTATTAAAAAAAGCACTGGTAAAGAAACGTCACACTACTTCAATAACTGGTACTCACATTGCTTGTTTTAAAATCTTACAGTTTTGTTTTAAGAAGCTCATTCTGTACAAATCACGTAACATAATTATAACTAATTACCATCAATTATTTAAATAGAATGGAACACACGTTTCTCAACAACTTATCGCTGTACATTTGTACAAAAAAAATGTTGTGGTTCAGAATATGTTAACAGGAGATACCAATATGTTTAAATCTGCTTCGCTGTAATTACAGGCGTATCGAAAAAAATGTATTTGTGAAAACGAATATAGAATGATAATTTATGTATATTTTGAAAGTCGTTATAGTTTCAAGACGAGTGCATAATGCATTTGTGAAACACATACGTATTTTAACGGTCGCGCTGAACTAAACGTTATGAAAAAAAAAAATCCTTTTCAGGAAGAAAAAGTTACATAACAGAATAGGTACGTATGCAGAAGCGGAATGGCGTGGCTGTTTCTTTGATATGGACGTAACTATTATCTGATTGGCTGTGCGATGATCTGGAACGGACCTTGTGTCTGATTCGCTACTGCGTACTGGGAAAGATTCTCTATTGGCTGGGTTGCCGGCTGGTAAGTAAGTTACCAGGAGCTTATTGGCGAACGGCGTTGCGATATGTTGCTAGCTAGTGCCGCCATTTTGATTTGTGTGGATGGAGATCACTATGCAAGTTTCATTTCTATATTCTTTAGTATTCAGCGATAACGGTTCATTGAACACGTCCTGAACGATTCTGGGCGAGTAACAACCCTGAGAAGATTAATTCTTCGTTCAGTGGTGCACTGTAAAAATGCAAATTTCCTTCATAGATGGGGGGGGGGGGCACGATAGGTGTTAACAGTTAAGTATTTTTATACAGCCCGTACGATTTTTTTCCAGTGTAATTTTATTTTAAAACATTTTTCTCGGCTTTGCTACAAAACAAATGATCTGTTTTAGTTTGGTGATATGTCCTGTCCAAGGTTATTCAAGGTCACGGGCATGGGGTCAAGGTCAATGTCATGGGTCAAGGTAAAATTCAACCAGATACAAGATGACGGTTGGGTGACATCATAACATGACTGTCGGCCGGACGGTGCCAGGTGCCCGTTTTGTCCCATTTAAAATACATTGCCCCAGACTTCCCATAATAATTCTACTGGCAACTTTTGGAATAAACTACCGTGCAAACCAAATACATAAAAATGTACTCAGTTCTTTCATAGTTTACAAAAGTATTTAGTGAGGTTGGAGTAAACACTGATACCTCCTGGAAAAATCACACACGTTAATGTAGTATACAAAGAGGCCCATTTTCTCCACGATAGGGCCCCATAAAAAATTCAACTGAGAGTAGACAGGGTACTAAAATAAAATATTACCATATTACTGACGAAACGTTCACCATGCACAAAAAAATGAAAGAACAGTATCATCGTGCTTATGTGAAACTGTTGTTAACCACATTCTAAACTTGAAACAATGAGAATTTAGCAAAATCAGTGAAAACAGTGAAAATTGAGCAACTGATTATCAGTGCCAGATAACGAATTAATATAGTGGCTGAATTTCATTGATTTATTTGTGATTCCCACTGAATGTCTAGAATTCCACTGCTATAAATCACTTGCTCCCAGTTAATTTGCTTGATTCGCTGGTCAGCAGTAGCTTATCAACTGGCTTTCAGTGAATGTTATTTCACTCATTGATATCACTGATTCGAATCTAGAGTGCAGTTACAGAAGTGAGTATTCATTTGTTAAAAAAAAAAATATCTGGCGGAGCTGAATGTAATACGGATGCCCACTGTTAAGTGCTTTACTTAGTGGGATGTTTGTTTGAGTGAGCGAGGGACAAGTATCAATGAAGCGATTAGGACGATGTTAGTTTGCGCTTGTAATATGGTGCATCGCCTCTAGGCGCAACTCACTGAACTGGCGTGCAGAGTTTTCGTCGTGCAGTGTAAAGCCACGCGAATTTGGGCGATGGAAAAACTGTCTCAAAGTTCAATACAGTTGCATGTTTCGCATGTAGCTGTGCTGCTTGGTTATTATACTTTGGTGTAACAGCAGTCAGACAATGTCTTGAGCTACGTTGGAGAGCTTCTATTACGTGCGAAGTCTTGAAATTACCATTACTTAGTCATCTGAAGGACCCGTTCTGTTTGAAGATAAATACACATGGAACACACGTGATAATTTTTTTTAACGCGCATCTCAAACATACTTACACTTAGTGTAAGCAAACGCCTCAAGCTTTAAAACGTGATGAATGCTGCTCTGTAAGATCCCAGTTTCCAAGTGCGTATTTCGGAGTGACTTCTACATCGAGTCGAGCCATTACACACGGGTGTTTTACCGAGCCAGTTTTTTTTTTATTTGGATACAAGCTTGCCAACACAGCTGTGTGTGATTAACGAGAGGCCTGGATCCAGAATATTAAATACTTCTGTCATCTCAAGTTGATTGAAAGTCCCGGCCATCAAAATAACTTGCAGTTCTTCTTTACTAAGAGCAACATTTCACGTTTCACACGATTATGGGACATACTACGTATTAAATATTACGTGCAAGCAGCAATATGATTTGAAATAACTCCACCTCATCGTCCCAACCAACAAAACGACTTATTAAAGGTAAAGTTACAACCCCAGATCACGCACATATCATTTGCGTCCACTCTACAGTAATTGTTTGTCAGTGAACATAATATTTCCTGATAAAAACGACCGTTTCAACGGCCAGAACAAAGAGCTGAAGAATTTAAACTTTCTGTTTAAAACATCNTATTTCCTGATAAAAACGACCGTTTCAACGGCCAGAACAAAGAGCTGAAGAATTTAAACTTTCTGTTTAAAACATCGTTTGTATGATTTGCAATAAAACTAAAAGTCATTTATAAGGACAACCCATAAAAAATTGGATAACTTAGAAACGTAGATGTAAATAACATTGACGAATTTTTAAATCGTAAATTGAATCTTCCCAAGTAGACTCTGAGTTTGTAAATGATGATTCTTGGAGTGTGTAGATGAGCCATTTTTATTGGCATAGCTCTTAAAATTTATATAGAGAAAAATCGTTAGTAAAAATGGAAACTATTAGTAAAATGTTCCTTTTGAATGTAGGTATGACAATCAGTTCTTTAATGAGGCAAGTACAAAACCATTAAAAATATATCATAAAGAGTGAACTAAAGTCATTTGCTATAAAATTGCATGTCAAAGTCATAACTTTGCGCTGATATGTCGCGCTAGTAAAAATAAATTTACACCACAAAATGAAGAAAGGAAATCGGCACGTAGACGTGGGTATAATACTTCATTCCCAGACTATCACACTACAATAAAAAGGTTTTTAAAAATGCTAACATTTCTTTCAACTTATCAATTTAAAAATTGTAGTATACAAACAGTTTGTTCGGTGCATGGCTGTGTACATGATAATCGCGTTTTTTTTGGCAGGTTAAAGTCCATTACTTGAGTAATACAAGACCTATAAAACTATAATCTTGATAAGTAACTGCTCAAAAACTTATTCGAATAAAAGATAATATTAGCTTCGAATTACATCGAAGTTAATATTTACAATCTTAACGGTGTTTGGCGCAAATATGATGATACGATTTTTTTATACACAGCATTGACGCAACCAGTGGGGCGGGTGGAATAATTTTAGAACATATTTTAATGATCAACATTCACAAAATAGTTTTCGCAATTTCACAGTATACAACATTTCATTAACGTGTGATTCCTTTTTGGGTGAGTTAATGGTTGCATATACGCCGATTCCTTGTTTGAAGAAGAGGAGCAGATCCCATACTTTATATAACCATACTACCGTTCATTATAATCTTAATCACTCTCTATCTCGCTCTCTCTCCCACTCTCCCTGCTGTGAACAGCTTACTTATAAAATGTTAAATAAAATGTGCTGAACATTTCTGTTATTGGTTACAAAATACCTCTAAGTAGCACACATTTTAAAAAGAATGAGGCAAGTAGTTAAACATACGTTATAAATACGTATAACAAACAGAAGTAGTTACCGACCACCATCTATTAACACAGGGGGGTGGGGACGCCCCTGCTGGCTGTAAAATAGAGGGGGTGACGACCCCCACCCTTGACCAACCCCCTTGTCACTCGGCGAGTGGCTGGTGAACTTACGGTGTTTACGTAATGCTATAATGGCACCACCTACCTTTTATGTCTGTCGCGAAGCTGTGCGATAAAAGACGAAAATATTGGCGACATTAAACGTTCACACGTAATGCCCTCGAGCTCTACCGTGCAAACACGGTGTCGTTTTAAAACGAGGACGCGACCTGGACGAAAACGAGGACGTGACACATATTTGTTTTTTTTTAAAGACGTACGGTGAACATGTTCGTCCCAACGACCAATGCTTACCCCGCAATACGCCCGGCAAGCGACACTGCCGCGGTACTTCGCTTTGCTGTGAGCAGAGATAAGGTACACAGTGCAAGCGCAATCCATGACAAGTGTTCCGTTATCCAGAGCCTCGTTGGCCGAATTCTTCAAGGCCATAAAGCGACGGGTTCAAAACATCAGGTACGTTTGAAAACCACTCCCAAATAAACATGGCAGCTTAACCAGGGGGGTCAATAAGAAACTACAGAGATAAATTCATGTGGTGCAGGTCTTAAAAAACAGAACCCTATTTTATCGTTTCCGTACTAAAATTCACTGCTCAGAACGCTAGTGGTCAGGTTTAAAACTAGCGTCTAATAATAACCCTTAAAAAAAATAAGGCCTATGTAATAGTTTTTGAAGATGTCTGTACAAATGATGCCCAACAAGAAACATTTTTGTAGCTAAGAACATTCGGATTTATATATGGCCAGGCGAACATACAAGTGTTGCAATAAAATATTTTGGCTAAAAAAATACAAGGGTAATGACACTGATTAGACTGCCAAACCAAATTTTACGCATAAGCAGGCAAAAACCTTGTCTGAGAAACAAAATCTGTCCTAAAAAAAGGTCGTTGTTTCAGTTCCACGTGGTTGTTTTCACTGTATGAAAACAAATATTTGCTGAGAAAAAACATTTTTTCAGCCCTCCACACAATAACTCCTTGTACAAGTGGACGTTGCTTAAGCTTGTTGCTGCTATAACCTTCTTTTAAGTTTGTAAGAGGGTAACTGGCAGCTTTTTGAAAGCCATGCTAAGACCACGTTCGAATTGGCACTTTTAGTTTACTAAAGGTCACGTGACCCGAATAAGTATACTAAAATTATGACGTATTTGATATTGCAGTATTTAAGTTTTAGTATGTAACAAAAATTACTAAACTACTAAATTACCAAATCACAACTATCGCTGAACAAATGACTGTCAACGGCATCTGAAATGAACGCTATTGAATACTAAAATACTAATATACTACATGGTGAATTCGAACATAGCCTTAGTTTTATCTCCCATGCAATTCCACCAAATATATAAATAAACATTTGCATGGACCTAACGACGGTTGCCAGTACGTCGAACAAGTAAGAGTGTCAAATTTTAAAAGCATAAGTATGTTACAAACAAGCTAATTTTTTTTCTAAAATGTGTATAAAGCACAAAAAAATTCTTAATTTTACACTTTTAATACGACGTTAAGACGTGGAACTATTTGTCGTGTTTCGCTGCCAAGATTACTGTACTACTTCAGAGTTTCCGTTAAGAGTACACGCGTAGTTACGGTTATTATTTTTTAAATATGATTTCTAAAGCAATAAATTAATTGGGAACCAGCTACAGCCACTAACTCGGTCCGCGGCGATGAGAATGATGAGCGCCTGTGGACAGTCTTGGCCTCGGCTACTTCGCATGTGTGTGCGGAAACGACCCAATTATCCACATAGTAGCATAACTGAAGTTAGTTGATACTGCAAAAACAATCATTAAACTAGTATTACAGGTTAGTTCATGTTAGTTTATATTGCAAAAAAAAAACACGTATTCACCTAGTGTGCTAGGCTAGTTTAAGTGCCCCACGTTCCGTTAGTTTGGGATACAATGTTTAAAAAGGATGGGTGGAAACGCGCACCTGCAGTAATGATGACTACGCACAGACGCAGCGGCGAATCACAACAAATTTTTTGCTACATGCGGAAAAAACTTTTTGCCCTCCTCCCTCTTTCCACAACCCTCGACTACTATTGATCACAATTCGCCTTTTTTCTGCCTCTATCTCTTGCTCATACAATAATTTTGTGATCGCAATTTCAAAAACACATTATGCATTATAATTATGTTAAAGTCCTCAGGAGAAATTAAAATTCAGGTACAGAATACGAATAATATGTAACTCGCTTTAATTTAACAATTCTTTCAATTTAATACAAATAAATTATATATGTCAAAACAAAAGAACTTTAAGTTATCAGAAGTTAAAAATTGATGTAAAGATTAATTAAATATTGGGATAAAATATAGTGATCAATGAACTTTATCTCCGATTCCTCCGAGAGATAAATTCTATAGTATGATCAACGTCAAAAGCGTTTATCCAATAGAAGCAAATATGAATTTCAAACTAAATAAATCTTTGGTCACAATAATTTTTCTTATGTATTGCAAGACATGATAGTTGAGGCGCTACAGTCCGGCGCACCATGCTACCGCATATTCGCATGGGCCTTAATCCATCCCTGCACAAACATATGTGCAATAACTACTGCCTGGATGATCCAAAAACATTATCGTAGACAGGAGGG
Source organism: Clitarchus hookeri (assembly GCA_002778355.1). NCBI lineage: Eukaryota > Metazoa > Arthropoda > Insecta > Phasmatodea > Phasmatidae > Clitarchus > Clitarchus hookeri. The sequence goes on from NQII01003950.1 coordinate 184,197, forward strand.
CTTAATTTTTCAAAGATTTTGTACAATACTGGTGAAATACGAAAAAGAAACGAAAATTCACTTACGATATAAAAGACACACTGTTTTGATTATTTAAAGAACTTTGTTTTAATATACAAGTCAAACATTACTTATATATATATATATATATATATAGTAAAGCGCAGTAGTTTGTAACTGCTGGCTAAAAACCCTAATATTACATTTGAAAATTCATAGGTGGCAGCACAGTCGCAGGTTGCATGAGGGACCAATGACTCAACATTTGAGTTGCCAGTCTTCCGTGTATATTGCTTCTGTGCAAGTGGAGTAGTTTTCATCACGACACCGCTCGCCGTCAGGCCAGGTGCGGCGGCTGTCGCAACCCGTGAGATACGTGGCGCGGAGCGAGCGCCCCCGACATGGAAAGGTGCAACAAACGGCGCGCGCGAAGAGTTAATATGGCGCGATTTGGAACACGGCCGCGCGATGGAGCGACCCCGTTCCACATCTCCGCGGGGCGACCTCGCCTGCGTGCGAAACTACAATGCGCCGCTGCTCCGGGCCGCAGGCGGGCTGACATCCATCCCGGCTTGGCACACTTCCGTTCCCGAGCGTCGAAATGGCTGACGTCTCGCGTCTGCAGCTCGCACATCCCTCTTTACATATTTACAGAAACAGAGGCACTGGGAGTAACCTTCTTCATACGAATACCAAACAAACGATAGAACGTTTATTGTACACAGCTAGTTTGTTCTCACACAAAGTAACAACTGGTATTATACAGTTCGTTCAAGATAAGCTAGGGGCCACGGTGGTGTAGTGGCCAGAATACTCGCCTCCCACCTAGGCGAACCGGGTTCGATTCCTGGCGGCGGTGTCGCTCCCGGATTTACGCAAATGGGAATCGTGCTGGACGATACCGCTGGTCGGCGGGTTTTCTCGAGGATCTCCCGTTTCCCCTACCCTTGCATTCCAACGCTTCTCCAAACTCACCTCGCTTCACTCTCGTAGGCTCTCAAGACCTCGATGTTAAGAGCCGTCCAAATCTCTTAAGACCCGATAAGTTGAACACTTCCAGAAGCCCTGATTTGTTTCTTATTTCCGCCCACTTTATAATCTTCCACGTCACGTAAAATTTAAAGTCACTATGAAGCTATTCAGTATTTAAAAAAAAACAAAAATTACTCCTTGTGTATATCATACAGGATAACGAAATGAAGATTTTTCGTGAAGGAACCCATGTCCGGAAATGATATGGGACGCTATGGGGCGTCGAAGTGTTATGGCTCTTCGGACATATGTTAGGACGTGCACTATAAATTTAATCACCAAGATATCTTCATCAACACAACAAGAGTATAGCGTCATGAATTACAAACGGGGTTCTAATTGTTGTCCTCCAACTTCGTTACAAAGCGTGCATCGACGGTGCAAAGATCGATGCACACAGTCTACGACGCCTGGTTGTGTGTTGAGTATTTCAGCTATGGCGTGGATTCGTGCAATAAGATCTTACTCAGATGCTACTGGATACACCATATTTTTCATAGTACCCCAAACAAAATAGTCTAATGGTGTATAAGATCTGGTGACCGTGGCGGCGACGGTACAGCCCCCTTCCTCCTTCTGGCAATTCATATTTTCGAACATTTTGCATACATGATGGTCCTGCACATTCCTGTCAAAGTGTACTGTAGCTTCAACGTCTTGCAGTCACTCTACCTGACGAACCCACAATGGCACCTCGTCCAGNTCCTGTCAAAGTGTACTGTAGCTTCAACGTCTTGCAGTCACTCTACCTGACGAACCCACAATGGCACCTCGTCCAGTAGTGACATCCCTTAGGAATACGCGGTATTGTGGTCAGTATTGTATGTTTGGCAGTAGATACGGCTCAGTGAAATGGTTCCCTTTCGCAGCTAGTTCAATTCGTTGCCCTGCAGTGGCGTTTGGTGAACTGTTGCAAAGTGCTTGCTCACTACTGTACATTCTCGGTGCAAGCAGCAGGAGCCAGTAGCCACAGTGCAGCCGAGGGAAACTGAATGTATTCCGACCAGTCACAAGCGAGCAGCAAGGGGTCCATCACACGCGTCCTGTGGCGTCAGCTGCCGAGATGCATTTTAGTAGTGGAAGAGTAAACTAGCAAGCAACAGGGTACAGCACAGAACTAACGCCAACTTACCCTGCAGCAGTTCACCACATGCCACTGTTGCCCTGTATCACACAGCGCACTTTGTCAGTGTTTTTTTTTTAACCAGTTCCTACGCGTAGATCAAACAANAGTGCTTGCTCACTACTGTACATTCTCGGTGCACGCAGCAGGAGCCAGTAGCCACAGTGCAGCCTAGGGAAACTGAATGTATTCCGACCAGTCACAAGCGAGCAGCAAGGGGTCCATCACACGCGTCCTGTGGCGTCAGCTGCCGAGATGCATTTTAGTAGTGGAAGATTAAACTAGCAAGCAACAGGGTACAGCACAGAACTAACGCCAACTTACCCTGCAGCAGTTCACCACATGCCACTGTTGCCCTGTATCACACAGCGCACTTTGTCAGTGTTTTTTTTTTAACCAGTTCCTACGCGTAGATCAAACAACACTACGCCAATTCTTGTTCCAGCGTATACAGAGAACAAAAAGAAACCGAGTTCAGTGACCAAAAAAATGTTCACAGATGGCATATATTGAACCCGGCTAGTTGTTTCATCTCACGCAGTTTTTGACATTTTACAAATAACTACTACTTCTAATTCCCAATTCCCAAGGGTGTCTCAACCCCTACCCCCCGCCACCGCAATTAATCACGTTCCGTAATAGGTCGTATTATATTTTCTACCCCATTTTCTATTCCAAAACATTTTACAAAGTTTGTACCGGGATGGAGTTCAGGATAATTCTGTATAGTAGAGTACTATGAAGTCAAGTCTGTTGGCAAATCAGTTCCCGAAATACTCAACTTATTAGGATTAAGATATTGAATGTGGGTGCCTATTCGCTCCTGTAGTGCCTGCACGTTGATTGGCGGATGACCCAGCATAGCTTTGCTAGGGTACCCGGACATTTTTACGGACTGCACTGCCGGAGTCCACGACACACGCGCGCGCACACACACTCACGCACACACACAAAACAGCTTCGCTTCTGTAAATTTAGATATTCTGTCGTCACGAGAACAGCTTCCTTTTTTCTTCAAAGGATAATTTTAAAAGTGGCCAGTTAACTCTGAACTAGCTGACCACACAGCGAAGGAAACGGATAAAAAAAAATATCCCTGAAATAAATTTAACGACGACAGAAAAGTTGGGACACGAGCCAAATTTCAATCCCAGAACAGATGGGAGACACGGTTAAGTGACAAAACCTAACTGGTTGGCAGGCGTCCCAACTCAACCAGTCGATGATAATTAACTCGGTAATCGACATCACCCGAACTCAGTCGATGATATTATATGTACATCGCTGTAAATTGATACAACAATGATTCAATTACAGGGGCTTCTTTCATTTTTGGGTCTCGGTGGAAAACAACTTTTGTGTAATCAGCGCCAGTTTTTACGTTATCCGGCAGTACGTGTTGCTTTTTTAGGTAGAGCATATTCAGGAATATTGTAATAAGAGAAAAACTTAAAAAGAGTGCTCGCACATTATACGAATGTTTCTGCCAGGCAAAAATTATTATCGTATACCAGCTATAAAACAGAGACAATTGTGGTTATATGGGCCCTCATATCGGCCCTGATTGCTATGGCGCAACGCTCATGTGGCGGAGAGGTAGAACAGAGACGTGGATACTGCATGACACAGAATTTGAATGTGCCGAGTCGTTCAAAGCCCGTTGAAGTCATAACGTCACGTTATCTTTCCCCTTTCTGTAACTGTACGATATAAAACTCCAAAGCAACTGTAAACAATACTAAAACGAAGGCGTTATTTCAATTATAAGTTACTAAATTACGGAAAATACATTTTAAAATAAAAATATATTTCTTATAAACACATCTGTTTAACACCGATCGGATGACAGGAAAAGGAGGGGGGGGGGCGAATCAAACTAACCCATTCACACATCTAAAAACTGCATACACATCTGTATATTACTAAGAATTATAAAAGAAATCTCATGATCTGAACAGCCTGAAATTTTTTATCGCATAAAGATGGTGTAAAATTATTTACCGTCAATACTGGTTGTCGTTCCGGCTGCACAAAAAACTGGCAATGGAAATCAACATAGCCATTTTTTTTTGCGGAGAACGTGTTACAAAATAAGCACTATTATTCTCTTGCAATCGCTAAGAAACAGTTTAGTGGTGACAGCAAAATAACTGTGTGTTCACAATAAACCAAATTTAAAGTCTGAAATTAGCAAAAATAAATAAATGTCGCTACCAAACATTAGTTTTAAAGTAACTTGGTTCAGTTGTCATAGGTTAACAAGTGGTCTTCAGTACAGTTCAACCTAAATATAGGCTGTTCACCGTTAATTAAGCATAATTTAAAACAACTGTTGAAAAATAATAGTTACTGCACGTTTTTTAACCCATTCAAACCCAGTGTACACAACCAATTGTGTATATAATGCAGAGGAAGGATATTTTTGATCGGTTCTGTAAAATGCGAGGCTTAATGCCCAGTGTGGGTACCTGGTTCGTAAACCGTACTGCTATTCTAAGTTATGATTGGTTTATAATGTTATGTGTCGCTGGTCTGCGCCGCTGACCTTGGCCCGCCCCACGCGAGCGGGCAGAAGAGAAGGACATAGTAGTGATGATAACGGGACGGCGAGGCAATTGAATGTGCAGAATGACAGGCGAGCGATATTCCTACGAGCATTTTTAGTTTTGAAGGCATTCTGCCACGATAACCGTTTGACGGCTCGCCGCTCCTAACCTTCGGCGGGTAGGATTTCTGCGTTTATCTGAAGAATGCTCTGGATTACTGACCTCGTTTCTCTCAGCGTGACTCGGGTGCGTTGTTGAACCTTCCAGATGGTCAGGGCGAACAATATAAAAGTGCGGCAGGTCTCCGAGCCAGGAGTTTTTGTTGAAAGGATGAATGGCTGAGTTCCGAGCGATAGAAGACGAGCGGCGAGAGAAGAGACCAGAGGACTATTGGACTAGATGCGTGAGTGAAAGACATTACAAATACTGGCAACAGATAGAATGAGCACGTGTTAATGAGGAGTATGAGTTAATTAACTGTAACCAAATAGAGACATTAATAAGGACGTTACTTAGAGTTGAAATATACATTAAATACTGCGCTCACTGTTAAATAAAAAGAGCAATAGTAGAGACAGATAATTCAATCCTCTAAATAATAGTTGTGTGAATAAATTAGAAATGAAATTTAGTTCTTTTATTTTTATTAAGACCTCCATCCCTCACGAACTAGATATGCCCCCCAAGCATTCAGTATAACAATATTATAGCCATACTCATACTCGAAGATTACACCTCATTTGTTGTCATAACGAAATAAATACTCTTTCTACTTTAGTACAGTACGCATCGACAAATTTATTATTTTCAACACCTGAAACCATAAATTAAATAGGGACCGAAATTATTAAAGGTTAAATGGACGGCCATTTTCTCACTTCAGTTGGTAACGAGGTAGGAAATATAGTTCCATGTATTAACTTCGTATTATAAGCGCAATTTAAATGTGTGGACACCGAATTAATTTAATTTAATTTCTGTTTGCTTTATGTACGTAAGGCGTAAGCATTATATTTGACATATCGATAACGTATTTACGTAACTAACAATTCCACAGTTTCACCAGCTACTGCATGGTGCGGAAGTTTCCCTACTGGCTGGACTACCGGCTGGCAAGTAGGTTAACAGGAGGAACTGAGTGAGTGAGTGAAGAGATTTGGGCGGCCCTTAACAGCGAAGTCTTGAGAGCCGATGAGGGTGGTTGAGGCGAGAGTGGAGCAGCGCCGGAACGAAGGGGCGGGGGAAACGGGAGATCCCCGAGAAAACCCGCCGACCAGCGGCATCGTCGGACACGATTCCCACATGCGAAAATCCGGAGGTGACCCGGCCGGGGATCGAAGAACCCGGTTCGCCTTGTTGGGAGACGAGCAGGCACCGCGGCCCCACCAGGAGGAACTGATCGGCGAACGGCGTTCCAGCATTTTGCTGGCCAGTTCCACCATTTTGCTCGCGTGTGCGGCTGGAGTTCACGGTATAATCGACTGTGATATACATATAGGGTTACTTCCAACTTTTATGAAGCCCTACTAAAGTTCTACTTCCAGGATATTCCTCCGCCTCATGCAAAAAAAGCTTAACAAAGTATAGAAAATTACACCAAAGAACAACGCACCGCACTCGTGCGCTCTCACTTAAATAATATTTTGCATAAGAATAATTTTTCACTAGGTATTGCCAACACATCTATTTTCTCCCTGTTTTTAATTCATATTAATTATATACTTAATGTTATAATTTATAAACACAATATTTCATTAAGTTAAATATAAATAAAAATACGGTACTTTTATGTTAACAGAAGTGTAAAATTTTTGTGATAAATGGTATACTTAAGAAATAACTAAACACGTCATACATGGGGTAATTTTTCAAAGGTTTGATTCAAAAAGTGTGAAGAAACCGCGAATAGGCTATTCTCACCTAAACCATGTCAATGCAATTGCAACATATCGTGGAAGGATACAAAATGGCTTAAAATTATATCCAAAGCAGGGCTTTCAAAAAAGCTCAGCTATCAATGAACAGCCTATAATTTTATTAATTAATTCTAAAAGTAGGGACATGCAAAAATCACGTTATTTTGTGGCTGCAGACAAAACTCCAAGACGTTGTATGCTCGTATGACATCTACCACTGGCTGACAACGTGTGGTGCAAATCCCAAGGACGCTTTTAGCCAATAGTTAAAGCTGAATGGCAGAGCAACTAATTTATAGTGAAGCTCTCACATATATTACTTACGACGCAGAAGCCAATGAAATCACGAACTTCGCTCAGATAGTTATGGTGCACATTATAAGCTGTACATGGTAAACTGAGCACTTTTGAAAGCTTTGCTTAGGACCTACTTGCAGGCAATTGCGTATTATTCCACCACATGTAAAATCATAACTGTCATCGCTTTACGTATGTTTCGAACAAGTGATACAGTGAAATTATTAGAAAAGTAAATATGTAATGAATGTTTGAATTATTACATACCAACTTTACAGGACGCATGCCAGACAGTGTGTACCCATTAAGATGCATGCAGGTAGGAGAAGCGACATTTTTCCTAGGTTGATTTCAAAAGTTAACTACGAACAGCCCTTCGCCAAATATTAATGCGCATTTTGCAGGTCTCTATGTCTATAAGACTGGATGCGAACTACCGACCGCTGGAGAAGTTCCTGCAGCAGAGTTTGCACTACCGAAACGAGCTGCCTAAAAATTTCCGTCGCTGATCCTGTTAAGGCGGATTTAAGCCTCGGTCCGGCCCACGCATTCTTCGACGGCCGGCGCGGCGGGAGAGAGAGAGAGAGAGGTTTATCTAGTTATCTAGTTGTGTGTGGCGGCGGCGTGCTTAGAGAGGCTTCTTTCTCCCTGCGGCCACGAAGCCCCGCGCGACCAGATGCCGGCAAGCGTGCGGATTTACCGATCCACGCTGCCTACATTACTTTCCTTTTTGTTTTCCCCGCGCTACTGGACGCATCAAGTTTTCTTCCAAGAGGGCCACCAGACGTGTCTAATCGCTAGATTATAACATATAGTTAGGGGCAGTGATATTTCGCGAAAAGATTTCGAGACAAGATACAGTCCAAAGCACTGTAGGGTCTTCCAGCTCCTTTGATTGGCTAAAAAATGTTCTGGCCTGTGTTAACCGTTTGCGCACGAATCACGAAGGTTCAGTGCCGGAGTTACTTAGTCCTGGAGTGGCTTGGTCAAAGACGGACACGGCACCAGCAGCCAATGGAGGTATAACAACAGCTGAGGTGTGTTTATAGTATTGAAGTCTACTGTGTGCTCCGATTTTTACGCGAAAAGTCACTGGCCCTACATATAGTCTATTCGCTGTTTCTTAACACTTTTTGAATCGAACCTTTGAAAAATCACCCCGTGTATGACGTTTTTGGTGGTTTTCTAAATTTGCCATGTATCACAAGCATTTTATGCTCGTGTCAAAAAAAAAGTACTTTAATTTTGGTTAGATCGAACTTATACTAATGTTTCGTATGTAAATTTTAATATTTCGTTTATAATTAACGTGAATAAAAACTGTAAGAAAATAGGTGTATTGTTAATGCCTAGTAATAAATAGTTCTTAACTAAAATATTATTACGCTGAGTGCGCAAGAATGAGGCGCGTTGTCCCTTTGGTGTAATTTTCTAGACTTGTTTCAGTTTTGTTTGCACAAGGCGGAGGAATATCCAGGAAAGTAAAACTTTAGCAGGGCTTCAGAAAAGTTGGAAGTAACAGTGAATGGACCATACTTGCAAAATGCACGTTTTTATTTGGTAACATGAGAAACTTCACTGCACCGTACTTATCTGAGCGCAATTCGAGTTTTCATTACCCAATTGGCAACTATACGGCGTTATTAGCCATGCGTGACAACTTCGCTACAGATTAATTGCTCAACTGTCCAGCTTTAACTTGTAAAATGGCAATTTTTAGGGATTATGTTTAACATTAGGCATATATATTTGAATTATATATGATTACAGAGTACTTGCTTATGTTGTCACTTTCGTTAATATCATTTCAAAATTACGTTTTATTATATGAGTTAACAGCATAATCCTTGGTTATTTTAATAGTTTATTTATATAGAGATCATGTGTAAGTATTTTTCATTTGTTTCTAGACAGTATTCAGTATTAATTTTTGTTTGTTATTTTTCATTTCGTTCCTAGAGGGTGGTCAGCATTAAATATTTACTAAACAAAAGTACTAAATAAAATTACCCTGGTTATCTCTCGTTTCGCTATTGCTGATTGGAGGATAGATGTGTCATGGTCAGACGACAGCCAATCGGAGAACAGGAGACAACATAAGTAAGGCATAAGAAAAATAGAACTAATTTTTTCTGACAGAATTTTTCTCACCACGGCCAAAGATGGGCGTGTGTACGTCAAAAGAAGTTTTAATGATATAATAAGGAATAATATATGTGAATATTAATGAAATAATAGCGGCAAGATTTTTTAAAGATTAATTGTTAATAATTGAAAAGAAAGAAGATTAATTTTATTACATTTGAGAAGATTGATTAATAAATTGTTAAATGTGCTGAAGAAGAAAACGAGTTTAATAAAAATAATTTGAAGTTGATAATTGCTATATTATAATTTTAAATTAAATGTCATAAACGGCGCCCAAAGCGACAATTTTACATTTGTGATTTGTATGAAATGTAACAAACTATTCGTTAAAAGCGTCTTTAGGACGTACCACACACTTTGTTAGCCAATGGTAGATGCCAAACGAGCATACGTCTCTGCAGCAACAAATAATGCGAATTTTGCAGGCCCCTCCCTACACATTACCAGAGAAAAGAAATGTCGCGACCTGTATTCTAGACTCCACTGTCCTGTATATTCTCGTACATCAGATTTCTGTTCGTTGGCTGCTGTCCCAGTATGCAGCCAGTTTTACCTCAGACCACGTGACACGGGATTCGGCGCCTGTTTCCTTGCAGATCTGTTAATGACTCAAGAGTTTACCCAGGGATGTCTAATAAACTGTGCTATAGCTGGAAACAGGACAAAAACTTACATGTGTCTGAAGTCTAGCTGGTCCTAAAATGAATTCGCGAAATTTTCCAGTTCCTAGACATTAGACTGTTAACAGTCACCAACATAAACATATAGTCAAAATATGTTAACATCACTTTCAGTGGCACATGCAGTTGCGTGCATAGGTTCTTTGTTCTTTAATTTATTTTACATTTCGTATCCTTCCGACTATGTAAAAGTAACACTGAAATCGACCGTTTCACTTTATTCGAGCATCATCCACGTGAAAAAGTGAAATTTTCACTGAAGAAAATGTGTCAATAAACCGCGAATTCGTGCTCATGTGTACAGAACAAAAACCACTGACTGACTGACTTCGGTAGCCATAAATTTAAACATCAGACTCACCAAACAACGCCAAGTAATACGAATATTTGCATTAACTCGTCACCGCCTTTATAATTGGGAGCCTTCAATGCCGCTAGTCTCTACTGTGGCATACTTGAGGTTATGGGCAACCACTTTGGTCTCGAAAGTGCTCACTTTACCAGATAAATTTCCTTGAAGAATACTTGTTTCCGCTGAGCAATGGTTTGATCACACAACTAATCTGTTCGGTATTTGTTCCTTTGCAGCAAATAAAACGTTTAGAAATAGTTTGCAATACGTGTTTGATGCTCCAACGTATCCTATAGGGGCAGTGATATTTCGCGAAAATATTTCGAGACAAGATATAGTCCAAAGCACTGTAGGGTCGTCCAGCTTCTTTGATTGGCTAAAAAAATGTTCTGGCCCGTGTTAACCGTTTGCGCACGAATCACGAAGGTTCATTGTCGGAGTTACTTAGTCCTGAGTGGCTTGGTCAAAGACGGACACGGCACCAGCAGCCAATGGAGGTATAACAACAGCTGAGGTGTCTATATAGTATTGAAGTCTACTGTGTGCTCCGATTTTGACGCGAAAAGTCACTGGCCCTAGTAATGTACAAACACGCAGCAGCTGGTGACGTGACAGTACTGTCGATGGCGAACCAAGAAAGACCCAGAGTAGATATACGCACTGAAACAAATTGGCGTGACGGTTCCTTTGACGAGGGCAAACCCATTCTGTGATTGGATGAGCGAGGCTCTGGGAACGGGCGTTGTTTCTAATTGGCTACTGCGTGCTGCGAAATGTTCCCTGTTGGCTGGGCTGCCAGCTGGCGAGTATGTCACTAGGTGCTGATTGGCGAACAATGCTTCACCATGTTGCTGGCCAGTGCCGACATTTTTCTGGAGTGTGCAGATGGAGTTCACTGTTTAAGCGGCTGATCACCTCTGTAATCTTAAGTTCTTTATTACCTAAACGTCTCATTAGAACGTAATATTCAAATTAGTGTCACCTGTAATCAGGTTCATTCACACAGGAATAATAATCGCCATAATAATAATAACACTAGCGGCATATTTGAACACGGATTACACTGTCACGAAATCAGAGAAATAACTAAACTAAACGGATTAAAAATTTATATTAACAAACCCTTTTCATTATTATTTGAGCTCTCGTTTCGGTATCTAATTTAAAACTTTAATTTTTTTTTTTCATTACTGTGAGTATGTACAAAACTATTTCGCAGAGGAAAAAAATTCAAGAAATAAATGAAGGAACACTAACTACTCCAATAGATCTTTTTACAAGAATGTTTAATGTTTTCACGTCTGCGGCGATTGTCAGAGGATCAGAGGCGATCAGGAAAGCAGCAACCAAATTCTGGTCGGCCCAGCCAAGTATGAAACTCTCTTCTCGCCAAGACACGACGAAGGTAACAACGAAAGAAGAAAAAAAATTCTGCAGGTCTGCAAGGGAAATTTTTTGAGAAAAATCAGGCGTGACATACGTGGGTGATGTTAATTGGCCATACACTCACTACGCGATAGTGTCTAACAATTCAACAAAGAAAATTTTTACTCTAAAGAAAAAATATATGGTGACTAGTCACAGGAAATTTTCACCATTAGAACGATTTGTAGGGTAGAATCCATTGTCCTATGTATTTTAAATGCCTAGACTATTTGTCCATTACATTTAGCCCCCAGAGAGTAACCAAGGTCTGTTACTGGCACAAAATTTCCCAGGGCGAGGTTAATAAACTGCGGTCATGTCACAAAACAAGTAATTATACAAAAAAGTGAAATAACGTGCCGGTTCCTTTGATGTGGGCGTACCCGTTCGCTAATTCGCTGCACGAGGCTCCGGGAACGGGGCTTGAGTCTGATAGGTTACTGCGTGCTGCGGAAGATTCCCTATTGGCTATGCTGCCGGCTGGCGAGTAGGTTACCAGGCGCTGATTGGAGAACGGCGTTCCAACATTTTGCCGTGCAGGAACGTCATTTTGCTGGCGTGCGCGGCTGAAGTTCGCGGTGTAAGTAGAAGCTTGTCTTATAATGAATTCCAGAAATTTTCCCGTCGTTTGTGATCAGTCATAACCGCTGAACAATGTAATCTAAAACGCCTACATTCCTTGCGGATAGCAGAATTTAACCACTGTAGATAAGGAAGCATTTACAGTAGCGTGAGGATTCCAGGTATTTTTATACAGGCGTATTTCCCTTATGACTTCATTAGGGTCGACAGCGCATCCCGCTAGTCCATTCACGGTTACTTCGAACTTTTCTGAAGCCCTGCTAAAGTTCTACTTCAAGGATATTCCTCCACCTCGTACGAACAGAAAATTACACCAAAGGGACAGTACACCGCATTCATGTGGACTCAGTATAATAATATTTTGCATAAGAATTATTTGTTACTAGGCATTACCAACACACCTGTTTTCTCACCGTTTTGAGTCATATTAATTATAATTGAAATATTATAACTTATAGACAAAATATAAGCAAAAGTTCAATTGTACCAGAAACAAGGTATTTTTTATATTAACACACGTATAAAATACTCGTGATACATGAGAAATTTAGGACGCAATCAAACACGTAACGCATGGGGTGGTTTTTCAAAGATTTGATGCAAAAAGTGTGAAAATACCACGAATAGACTATACAGTAATAGTAAGCCCGCAGAATAGATAGGAATACAGAGACGAAACAGCTGCTTGTACCACGAACTCCAGCTGCACGCGTCAGCGAAACGGCGTCACTGGCCAGCAAAATGTCGGGATGCCGTTCGCCAATCAGCGCCTGGTAACCTACTCGCCAGCCGGCAGTTCAGCCAACATGGAATCTTTTGCGACATTTAGTAGCTAACCGGGAGGGACTGGAAATTTTCGCAAATTCATTTTAGGACAAGCTATACTTGAAACACATGTGTATTTCTATTGCGTTTGCAATTGGATCGCTGTTTGTTAGACACGCCCAGGTGAACTGTGAGCCAGTAACGGACCTGCGAGGAAACAAGCACCGAATCCCGTGCCACCTGGTCTGAGGTAAAACTGCCTACACGCTGGAGCAGAGGCCAATGATCAGAAAGCTGAGCCTCGAGAATATATAGGACAACGGAGTCTAGCTTACGTACGGGCCATTTAAAACGCGAAATTTTCCTGTCTCAGCTGATCGGCCACAAGACCCGTTCCAGAGTCCCGCGCAGCCAATCAGAGAATAGATAAAAGAAAACGTCACGACATTTCACCTCTGTACATGCTACTTACCTGTATCATATTCGCGGTTTCACCAAACATTATGATTCAAGCCTTTGAAAAATCATCCCATGTATGACGTGTTTGATTGTATCCTTAATATGTTATGCATCACAAGCGTTTTATAATAATGTTAACAAAGAATTAAATTTTTTATGAATTTAAACTATTACTTATATTTTATCTATAAATTACAATATTTCATTCATAATTAATGGGAATAAAACAGAGAGAAAATAGGTGTGTTGGTAACGCCTAGTAAGAAATCTGATTGCGCACGAATGTGGTCCCTTTGCTGAAATTTTCTTTTGCATGAGAAATAACAGTCTGAATTTGGAACTTTGGCAGCGCTTCAGAAAAGTTGTAAGTAACCGTGAATTGGCTATATTGGGTCGTAAGGCGTGAGCATGTGAACGTCTGACAGCCGAGGAACATAATGAATGATTTGCTCATGGGTTCCTGTGCGTGCCTGTACTAGACAGAGGGAATCCTCGCATTTGTTAGGCTTATCGCGCCAAAGCGCCGTGCGGAACATTTCCGTTTCCTTCCTGTGGAGATGCGTCCTTTGAACAGAACGTACTGAAATTACTGTTGCCGAACCCGTGTATTGGTTCCTGACGCAGAGGCAAGTAAGAAAAGACCTAATAAGCACGGTTCTTAAGCCCCCGCCAGTCTCAGTCTTTTTTGTAACGCATATGGTTCACTCAAAGCCCTGCTAACGTTCTACTTACGGAAAATTCCTCCGCTCCATGGAAANCGCGTCAGCGAAACGGCGTCACTGGCCAGCAAAATGTCGGGATGCCGTTCGCCAATCAGCGCCTGGTAACCTACTAGCCAGCCGGCAGTTCAGCCAACATGGAATCTTTTGCGACATTTAGTAGCTAACCGGCAGGGACTGGAAATTTTCGCAAATTCATTTTAGGACAAGCTACACTTTAACACATGTGTATTTCTATTGCGTTTGCAATTGGATCGCTGTTTGTTAGACACGCCCAGGTGAACTGTGAGCCAGTNACATGTGTATTTCTATTGCGTTTGCAATTGGATCGCTGTTTGTTAGACACGCCCAGGTGAACTGTGAGCCAGTAAGAGACCTGCAAGGAAACAAGCACCGAATCCCGTGCCACCTGGTCCGAGGCAAAACTGCCTACACGCTGGAGCAGATGCCAATGATCAGAAAGCTGAGCCTCGAGAATATATAGGACAACGGAGTCTAGCTTACGTACAGCCCATTTAAAACGCGAAATTTTTCTGTCTCAGCTGATCGGCCACAAGACCCGTTCCAGAGTCCCGCGCAGCCAATCAGAGAATAGATAAAAGAAAACGTCACGACATTTCACCTCTGTACATGCTACTTACCTGTATCATATTCGCGGTTTCACCAAACATTACGAATCAAGCCTTTGAAAAATCACCCCATGTATGACGTGTTTGATTGTATCCTAAATGTGTTATGCATCACAGGCGTTTTATAATTATGTTAACCAAAAAATTATATTTTTTTAGGAATTTGAACTTTTACTTATATTTTATCTATAAATTATAATATTTAGTTCGTAATTAATATGAATAAAACAGAGAGAAAATAGGTGTGTTGGTAACGCCTAGTAAGAAATCTGATTGCGCACGAATGTGGTTCGTTGTCCCTTTGGCGAAATTTTATTTTGCATGAGAAATAACAGTNGTCCCTTTGGCGAAATTTTATTTTGCATGAGAAATAACAGTCTGAAAGTAGAACTTTAGCAGCGCTTCAGAAAAGTTGGAAGTAACCGTGAATTGGCTATATTGTGTTGTAAGGCGCGAGCATACGAACGTCTGACAGCCGAGGAACATAATGAATGATTTGCTCATGCGTTCCTGTGCGTGCCTGTACTAGGCAGAGGGAATCCTCGCTATTGTTAGGTTTATCGCGCCAAAGCGCCGTGCGGAACATTTCCGTTTCCTTCCTGTGGAGATGCGCCCTTTGGACAGAACGTACTGAAATTACTGTTGCCGAACCCGTGTATTGGTTCCTGACGCAGAGGCAAGTAAGAAAAGACCTAATCAGCACGGTTCTTAAGCCCCCGCCAGTCTCAGTATTTTTTGTAACGCATATGGTTCACTCAAAGCCCTGCTAACGTTCTACTTACGGAAAATTCCTCCGCTCCATGGAAANTTTTTTGTAACGCATATGGTTCACTCAAAGCCCTGCTAACGTTCTACTTACGGAAAATTCCTCCGCTCCATGGAAACCATGCTTAACCGAGGTTAGATATTTACACCAAAGGGGCAACGCACCGCACTCGTGCGCACTAAGTTTCATAATATTTTGCATAAGAACTACTTCTTACTAAGCATTGCCAACACGTATATTTTTTATTCATATTAATTACAACTGAAATATTATCATTTAGAAATAAGATGTAAACAAAATTGTAATTTTACCAAAAAATTAGGTACTGTTAGGTTTTTTTTTTACGTGACACAAGATAAAACACAAAATCATTAGAAAAAAAAATTCAAATACGTCATACATGGTGTGATTTTTAAAAGGTCTGATTCAAAAAGTGTGAAGAAACCGCGAATAGACTATAGCTGAAATTACGAAAGCATTGCTTTGTATTAGCAACCGCGCGCTGCCGGACGCCTCAAATCCTCAACGTGCACCGCAAAAGTGGCTAGTGCATTGCCTGTACTGTAGGCACGCCAAATAACGCCATGCAGACTCCTGTAGGGGAGACCGAGGAGAGTTGTGACAGTTTCATATAAACCAATTCCCCTCCCCCTCCCCAATAAATAAAGATTCCTAAACTTCCTTTAACCGGTAATCTCACAACAAGCCTTTCATATAACCGCTTTATTAAACTATCGTTGTAATATTCATATCAGTATTCTTCATGCGAAATGCCATGAAAGTAACGGTCGTCCAAGTCCTAAAAGGCGTTTCCCCATAACGGGATAAATTATTTATGCACCTCGCACGACTCTACTGTAGCATGAACTCTTATCGATACTGGGGTACTGTCACAAATAAAGCTGTTTCGTTTTATGAATTTTACCTGTCATAATCTTAGGAAGGTAAGTGGCGTTGGATATGAGTTAAGTTACTTGATTCTCTGCATGATGATACCTTGAGCAGCTGGAAGCGATCACAGAGCTGCCTTGTTCAGGTTAAGTAACCAGTTTTAAAAACCGCTGAGAAAATCTCTTACTCCTTCGTCCCTTCTGAAGTAGTATTCTTCATATTCAGTGGTCCTAAGGTGAGGCGACCTATAGCTAGGGACTAGCAAATTTTGCAAATTAATTTGAGGACAAGCTAGACCTCGGACACAGGCGTGTTTCTGTCATGTTCGCGATTGGATCACAGTTTATTAGACACGCCCAGGTGAACTCTGAGCTAGTAAGGAAACAAGCACCGAATCCGTGCCACCTGGTCTGAGATAAACCTGGTTATACACTGGAGCAGAGGCCAAAGAACAGAAATCTAAGAGACGGAAATACATACGACCATGGAGTATAGCCTACAGGTCGTTTAAAACACGAACTCTTCATGTCCCATGCGTATGGCTCGTTGCACGCGGGACGGACGCTGCGCGCGACTGTACACCTGAAGGCGGCGCTACGCGTAGTTATTTAACCGACGAGGATCCAGCCTCTAAAACGCGGCCCCGCATCTGCCTCGGCCTCATTAGTGAAATGGCTGCTTCCGAGGCCTGCGCACGAGAACGGCCGCAGTTGCTGTTACCGTCCACCCCCGCTTTCCCAGCGTGGTCACTGGACCCCGTGGCGGCGCGAAGCGTGATCAAATGTTTGGAGAGCCCTTGATTCATGCACCCTATTTACCGGACCACGCTCGTATCAGGTTTCGGAAGATAAATGCAACGTGCGTAGGCGTGAACAAGGACTGTTCCGGGTGTAGGTTGTCCACGGTTACTTCCAACTTTTCTGAAGCCCTGCAAAAAATTCTACTTCCAGGATATTCCTCCGCCTCGTGCAAACAAAACTTAACGAAGTTTTGAACATTACGCCAAAGGGACAGTGCACCGTATTCGTGCGCAAACAGTGTAACATTCATATTAATTATAAATAAAATAATATAACTTACAGATAAAATATAAGTAAAACTTCATTTTAACTAAAAGTAAGATACTTTTATGTTAACAGAAGTATAAAACGCTTGTAATACGTGACATGTTTAAGAAATAACCAAACAGGTTATACATAGGGTGATTTTTCAACGGTTTGATTCAAAAAGTATGAATAAACCGCGAATAGACTATATGCAAAGACCGCCCATTAGGAAAGTCCTAAAACAAACTAATATTTTCCCCCGGCTTACAACACCAAAACACGAGATACATAAAGTGAGGTTCACAATATTTTTCGTTTCATTTGTTGAAATCATTATACCGCAGATATATCTACTCTAACCTTGTCCACGCTTAATGTTAGATTAAGGGGTTGGGTCTTAGGTTCCTGGGAACGGGACCACCCGTTAGAAGTGAAATACAAATGAGAAAATAGTGCGCAGAAGTCCAAAACGCGTCGGGCGAGTCGGAAGTGTCAATTGTCGCTGCACAAAGGGGTGGGGTTGTTCAGGCCAGTACTGACAGCGGCTGAGTACGGTTGGGCGAGAGCTGCTCTGCATGTGCATATTACGTGTCGAAAAAACGTAGGACACGTCTGCGGTATTTAACCGCGGGGTACCAGAGAGCGATGCTATCAGTTTAGTAAGTACAGAATGAGTGTGAATTCGGCCGACAAACTTAGTGGGGAGGTTCCTTGTACAAAATGAGGTAGGGTATACATTTAATAATGTGGCCGAAAGTGCATATTAAGGGAGGCACGAGCACGTGAAAATAGATTTTGAGCATGGATTTAATTAAAAATATCACAAACATATTGAGATAAAACAATAACGCTATGGATACGGTTCGGTCGATAGAAGACCTCATACCCCACCACGTTAGGTTGGTAATTATCATCCCCCTTCATCAATAAATTAGGGTTGCTAGATTCCGATCGCATGGCATATCGTAACTGTAAGGTTGTATCGTAGTTTGATGATTGTTTATGGAAGATCATGCGTAAATCAAATTTATTACATCGTTAATTAATTTAAGTAGTTATAATTTATGTATGTATAATAATAGCGTTACAACATTTTAACTAGTATTTTAATTACTTGTGCAAAGCCAAGTTGAACTCATACACAGGATTTCCACGCTATCTGTTTTTTTCCTGGTTGTAGCAGTTAGGCTACTGAATTATGCTATATTTCGCCATGGTCACCAGATCGGGTCGCCAATAGAAGTGGAAATGTTCCTGGTATAGTTCGAAAGCAGTTTGATTGAATACTGTCACAAGGGTCGCGTGCGTCCCCAGGGAAATTTGCACAGCGTATTTATTCACGGTGACGTGGTGTATAATGACGAAAAACAAAGTTGGTATCTGTACTTGTCAAATACGGAACATCATCGGGCGTCAGCGACAAGCATCGCCGAGACTGCACGAAGCGTGCTTCCCTGCTGTGAATCGAAAATAACCACTGCTGCGGCAATTGAGATATTTGCACCACTGGCACCGAACGCCAAAAGTAAGCACGAGCCACCTGTAACAAGTTTCAACGTTTCAAACCCTTCAGCAGCATGGAAAAACAAACTATGCATGCGTCACGTCATTGTAAATTGGCATTTACCAGCCAATGCACTACGTACGTAAATCCGACAAGTGAGTGCATGCGGTCTTAAGCCAACATATTCTTTAGTTAGTTTTCAAATCTCGCGCCAGAACAAAAAAATAATTGTTTGGTTTCTAAAAGTACACTCTTACATAACGAAAATAAGTTTTTTTCTTGACACTACACCATAAACCAGAAAAACTATAAACATATTAACACATATACGTAAAGTTCCGCAAAATGCACGGAAAGTACGTAACTGAAAAAACTACGTGTTCGTAATTTTACGAACATTTAAGGATAAATTGTTCGCTGCCATGCGTGATTTCATGGATTTTTTATTTTATTTTACAAAAATGATGTCTATATGTAGACTTAGTCAATTTCAGTCACTTAATATTATTTCCCGTCCACGATTGTGCTGTATGAAAATATATTATGTTTAACTGTGGAAAGATAAGTGCTTCACTAAATACTGAGTTCCTTTACAAATAATTTCAAAAAATTCTATAAATCAATTAATTTTTACAACTTCTTTTTCGCGTCTCTAAAATCCGGGTCCCGTTTTGTAGCTCTTTCCCCATTTCTGAACTCACATACCACTACACTCACACTGACGGCTTTGAAATGTCTCGTAATCAGACCTTTTTCTCCGTTAGTTGAACAATATAGTATCTTTTGGCGCAACGGAACCTGGGAAAGGAGCTCGGAGCTATTCGTACTCTGTCATTCCGGTCGGCAGACGGCCATCTTGGATCCATGTGATCTTTGATATTCACCTTTAACTCCAGTGACCTTAGATCCAAAAAATATTAAATATTCCAAAAAAAATATTAAAGAATTATTTTTAAAAATATTAAAAAATGTATTTTTAAAAAAATTAATTTGCGGAGGTTCCCCCTTACCACATCCCCCTTACCAATAATTATATCGTGTACGCCCATCTTGGTTTTTTCGTTTTTCATTTGTTTATACATTGCTGGAGACGGCATCTTGATTTTTCGTTTGTCATTTGTTTGTACATTGCTGGAGGACGCCATGTTGGTTTTATTTTTTATAATTTGTTTTTACATTGCTGGAGGACACCCTCTTGGATTTCATATGTTTTCATCACCTAGGTGGCGCTACTGTATTAATTCACCCACCAGGCGAGTTGTCGATTTAACCACCAGGCGGCAACCATATTTGTTTATGTTTTTTAGAGTGTAGGCTGCGCTGTCGGCGCCCTCCATGTTACATTCTATTCTCAACAAATTAGTAACATTAATTTTTCAATTCAGCCACCAGGTGAGCTGGCGGCACTCATATTTATAGACATAGGAAAAATCTGTACTTATTTATCTTATTTTAAAAAAATTTCAATCAACAGTATACCTATATGCATGATACGAGACTTTGACTACACACACGATTTATTAAATATATATTTTTTTTATTAAAAATTTAAAGTTGTTCAATTTAAAAAGGATTTTTTATTTAACTATACAATTATACATATAGCAAAACGGTACTTTATGCAATAACTTTTAAATACAATTTACTTTATTTCTCTACCTCTTAAATCTTAATCATATCCTGGCAAATTAGTTAAACACGAAATAAAACACAAATTTATTTACATGCATTTTTTTATTCAATTAATTTCTACAGTCATTAATGCCCTCGAAAAAAATTACTATATTCTTCAATATATGCATCTCAATCTATGCAACTTTGTTGTAGGTTATAGTTTTTTATGCATCTCGCTTTCCACACTCGTGCTGTCCTTGTGCGAAAATACCGTGACATTTATTACACTGACACAATGTGCAGGGCGGGTTGTGTAGGAAACTGCAATTTTGAGGACATGTACCGAAGTCACAAGAGACCTGCTTGCAGTAAACCGGGTACCGAGGTACTGAAGAGAAATGCACTTCGCCTTTTCAGGTCTTTGCAATTCTACCACATCTATCACACAATAATGAAATGCAACAGGGATCCTTGGCACAATTAAAGTGCTCATGTCACCGTACATTGCGGCCGAAAGCAAATGTCATATCACAAAAGCGACACTGATGACGACGTAGTGGTTCAGGCAAAGACTCGGACGGACATGTTGGAGATGTAGGTGCTGGAGCTCAAGAAGCCGGTAACGCCGGCAATTGTGTTCTAGGTACCTCAGCCGAAGAGTTCGATGGTTCCATTAAAGATTTCGTAGGCCTAACAGCTGAAGAAGTCGATGGTAATGTAGCATCTGTATATGATCGTGCTGCGCTGGTGGAAGTAGATGCTGCTAGTGACCGCAGCTGACGAAGTCGATGGCGCTGGTAGAACAGGAGACGTCTCACTCGAAGAAGATATCGATGGCGAGAAACCATTGGCGGGCAATATCAAATCCATGGATTACCTGGTGTAGAAGCTAGCCGAGACGACCCACCTTTCAAATTAGCCGTTATCAAACTAAACCTCGTATCTGACCCCCCCTACTACTTATAATATACGCGTATGCAAGCCCTATGACGTCATATTGACTTTGAACCAATCGTATTACACCATTAATACAAATGTTTTGCTGAGAGGAGCAAGCACGTTGTTTAGAGGGGAAGGGGCACTCGGTGATTGATTTTTCGTTAAGACTTATTCCGAAACACGCTGTTTGTATGCTTCATTCTTGTGACGTATATTTACACTATGAGGTTTTACAGTATTTTCGACATCTTGCCTTTCGATTCGAATACCTTCCTTTCGTTGAATGGGGTCGGTTTTGCACAGCTGCGTTCGAGCCGTACATTACATTTTATTGGTGACAGGTTTGTGTGGAAAGCCAACAGCGATGTTTTATGAAATCCAAGTTGGCGTCTTCCATAAATGTATAAACATATGACAAACGAAAAAACCAAGATGGCATCCTCCAGCAATGTATAAACAATTGTCAAACGAAAAAACAAAATGGTCGCACACGATATAATGAGTATATGTGAGAGGTAGTGGGGTAAGCGTAGTTCCGTAAATTTAAGTTTTAATAAATCATTTTTTTATTACTTTTTTGGTTTTTTTATTTTTTGGAATCTTTTAGAATTTGTTTGGGTCAGAAATCACTGGGGTCAAAGGTCAAAGGTCATCTGGGTCCAACGTGGCCGCCCGGAATGAAAGGGCATGAACAGCTCCGAGCTCCGGTCCCAGGTCTCGTTGCTCCAAAACATACGATATTATTATACTTCCGTTAAACGAAAAATACTTTTGAAAACAGTCTGAGTGCAAGAAGTAGTAGGCTATTGGCAGCGATGCGTGAATTACAAATGAAAGCCGCGAATAATGATATGAAAAAAAGAAGGCGTTCTTTAATTCGCAAAGCGGCAGAACAGCCAGAGAGATCTCGTGAAGGGAAAACTGCGAATAATAAAAGTGAGTTTAATGCATGATAAATTACGGACTTTTTCAATCTTCGAATTTCATTGAACTGAATAAAAGCTTTATACGGCGCCAGTTCGAATGGCGAGGCGCGACTTAATAAAAACTCTGGAGCAGTAAATATTTAAAACACCAGTTAAGTTTATGTCTGCAATCCACCAGCAAAGTAACTAACTTTGTTTTAACAGACGCCTTGAACAAAAAAAAAACGGCGAAGTAACGCTTTAATATAAGTTGTAGAATCTGAGTAATATGGTCTAGGTGCTTAACGTTTTTGGACTTATAAATTTTGCGCCCAGAAATTTTATACTGTCGTGAAGAACAAGCCATTTCTCAAGTTTACAGCACAGTTTAGCGATGGGTTTAGTTGTTGATGGTATATCATAGCCGAAGCTCTCTGTAAAAATGTCAGGGAAACGAATAAGTTGGTTTAATCTACGGGAAAGTATAGGAACAGAATGTATTTCGGTGCTATTGCATACTTAGGGCCACCTGTTTTTCGCGTAAATATTTACGCGAAGGATACACTGCAATGTCCTTTGACATACGTGCAGTTTTCCTTTGGTTATTGGCCACGTGTCTTTGTCGGGAGACAGTTCCTTACCTGGCTGGGCCAATCAGAATTATGTAACTCCGGCACTGAGTGTCCGTGATTCACGGGCAAACACCTGCAATGTGTGACAGTTAAAATCACCCAGTCACGAAAGTGGATCTGAGTTCTAGTGTTTTGGAGTACAAGCAGTCCTGAAATCTTCTCGCGAAAAACAGGTGGCCCCTATGCATAATGAAGTATTTTTTTTCCTTGTTAGAATTTGTGTTTTATTTGGAGATATTAGTTTTGAGTTTTACTCTCTCGCCTTCTACTCTCTCTTTTTATATATATATATACATATATGTGTTAATTTTCCCTGTGTGCACAGTCGAAAATCAATTAGGCCTACAGTGACACATACCTATACATCGCTAGGAGACGTGCTTTCTAGAATTACAATTCAATTAACTTTTTTGCAATTTTACGGACACTGCGCGCTTATACGTGCTAGGAGCACTAATTTTTTTTGTATTTTTACAAGAAATTCGTTGGGAACTAGTTATCAAAGATGTTTTTTAACACCACAAATAAATTAGAGCAAATTTCACAAAACCTTAGTGTGAAATGTCTAAAATGAATATTGAATTTTAACAAGCGAGTGTTATAGACTTAAAGTTTATTACAAATACCGAGATACATAAACAATTTTGCATGTTTTATACAATAATGTGTTGCAAGTACTGTTTATAATCCATTCACGGTTACTTCACACTTTTCTGAGGCCCTGCTAAAGTTCTACTTCCAGGATATTCTTCCACCTCGTGCAAACTAAGCTTAAATAAGTCTAGAAAATTACACCAAAGGACAACGCACCGAATTCGTACGCACTCAGGTGTAATAAAATTAGAATGAGAACTATTTCTTACTAGGCGCTACCACACACACTTGTTTTCTCATTGTTTTTACACATATTTATTAGAAATAATATATTGTAATTTATAAGTAAAATATTGGTAAAACTTCAATTTAACGCAAAATAAGATACATTTTATGTTAACAGGGGTATAAAACCCTTGCGATACATGGCATATTTAGAAAATAACCAAACACGTCGTACATGGGGTAGTTTTTCAAAGGTTTGATTCCAAAAGTGTGAAGAGAGCGCGAATAGACTATAGAGGTGGCGGGTGCATTTACGAAGAGCGTAGTACGTCAGGCGAGGGTAGGTACCTGCGTGCGCAGCCTCACTCAACCTGACGCCATGCTAAAAACATTGGTCTCCGTGTAACCAGCTGCGCGTTTGCCGATGCGCGCACAATATTTTTGTGACAGTTAGTACACAGCCGGACCGTCACTAATTTCTGCTGCCCGCACACTGGGCCGTGCCGTTGGCTCATGCAGTTCTCCAGCACTTGTGGCGCGCTTACAGTATACAATATTTCAGCTGCAGAGTTACAGGAAAAATCTTCGGCAACTAAGTTATCAAAGAATTGTTTGTAACAAGCACAGAAAGTTTTTACTGTGTGAAATCTTGGCGGTCGTGGGAAATGTTTTTGAACAAGGGCAGCGATGAATAGTATCCAAATGGTGATCTGGAAGATACATTTCTTGTAACACTTGTATACTACTGTTCAGTGTTTACAGCCCAATAGAGGAAGTAATCGGTAGGTATTGCTGGAAAAAATTCATATTCTGGTAACGAATACAATTAAACACCGAAATATTGTAAAAGGGGGGGGGGGAGCTAAATATTTAAGTCAGAATGGGCGTGTAATCCTTACGAAATGAGTACACTTTGAAACGTGTCTATATGTGTTGTTTTATTTGAAATTTCTTTCATGCTTAACAACGTGTGCAATAACCAATCAGCACATGCGCGATATCGATTTTTCATTTGTTTTCTTTCTTAACATCACATATTATGCACGTAGAAAATTCGTACTTGCCTATTTTCGTGACTTCAAATAGCAGTTTTTCATCATTTTGTATTCTTAACAAAACATTCTACCATTGGGTTAGAGCAGAAGCGTAAATGTACCTGTAGTCGGGGAAGTGGTAAATTACGGACACTGCGTTTATTCAAATTTGGTTTATTTTCGAAGAATTCTGAAATACGGGATATATGACGTACTGTCCTGCGACCGTACGGAATAATTCTTTCAGTCTCAGGATACGGGATATTCCTTACAGTACAGGGCACATCTGAAGTTACTCCGACGTCCTTGAACACTGCCGTCAACCCGAGCTCGGAAGCGTAACTCGACTCCACGAGGCGTGACTTCAGCCGATTCGTCAACAATCTCCTTCGTGCGTGCTTGCACGGTGTTTTGTTTCTGGCGTGAAATTACTCTCGATTATCAACTATGCGTCCTCGTGGCACAAAGTTGTGAAAAAAAGAAANGTTTTGTTTCTGGCGTGAAATTACTCTCGATTATCAACTATGCGTCCTCGTGGCACAAAGTTGTGAAAAAAAGAAACCACGCATGGTTGAGCGACGAGATGCAAATAAAGCGTACGGCAGCAACAAATAACTCGAGCGAGGTTTCTGTATGAACTACACTCGAGCCTAGTCCTTAAATGTCTACTATTTTCAGTTGAAATAAGCTGTAAAATTACTTTTTGTTCTGTTGTATTTAGTTGGCTGCAACTGTTTTAGGTAGTGCAGTAACTTCATTTAAATTGTAAAATAAAAGTAGTTTTAACAATTTTCGAATGTACTTTCGAGACAAAATATTATTCGAAGTACTGTACAATTATTCGTCCCCATTCCACCCCCTACCACCTCCAACCTGGTTTTTAGCTTTATGTTTTGGCACGCGTTGACTTCGTACTCGAATCGCGGAAGTGTTAAGCCTACTATGAGCTCATATCGTTTCCCAAAAACCACTTACTCTTAGNGACTTCGTACTCGAATCGCGGAAGTGTTAAGCCTACTATGAGCTCATATCGTTTCCCAAAAACCACTTACTCTTAGCTGCTAGTAGAGAACTTGTATTTTTAATAACAAGATTAACGTCATAAAATCACATGCTCGTTTTATGCGTGTTTTTNCTGCTAGTAGAGAACTTGTATTTTTAATAACAAGATTAACGTCATAAAATCACATGCTCGTTTTATGCGTGTTTTTTTTTTTTTTACCTCCGTTCATCTGACACGCCTACCATAACTCCAGGCCAACGGCGAATATGTAGCACTAGGATGGCACAATTCTAAGTGGCTAAATCGAGCAGGAGAATAACGTAATATTCCTTATACTCCATTCACATTTACTTCAAACTATTCTGAAGCCCTAATTTCAGAATATTCTTCCGCCTAATGCAAACGAAGCTTAAAGAATTACNATTTACTTCAAACTATTCTGAAGCCCTAATTTCAGAATATTCTTCCGCCTAATGCAAACGAAGCTTAAAGAATTACGCCAGAGGGCCAACGCACCGCATTCGTGTGCTCTCAGTGTAATAATATTTTGCGTAAGAACTATTTTTTTTTACTGGGCATTACCAACTTAACTATTTTCTCCCTGTTTTATTCACATTAATTACAGACTTAGTATTACAATTTATGTATATACTAATACGAGTAAAAGTTCACTTTAACCAAAATTAAGAAACCTTTGTGTCAACAGGAGTATTTAACGCCTGTGATACATTACATACTTAGAAAACAACCACACGCATATTAAATTGGGTGTTTTTTCAAAGGTATGATTCAAAAAAGTGTGAATAAATCGCGAATAGACTGTAAGAAGCGATCCCTGGTCAAATGTGCGGAAGACTATGAAACCAAGCATGGCACCATCATAAGGCTTAAATACAGAGTTTCTAGCTATCACATAATAACTCTTGGCTTACCCGCCCTTAAGGCTGCCGCCTAGTGAGGGGGGTGTATGTGTGCGTGCGAGGGAAAAAAAATCGATGAAGATGAAGCGCTACGTACGACGCCGGCCGGCCAATGTAAAGCGACATCGCCTCTAAGCGCAAAGTTGTGATCTTGCGTGCAGTTTTCCCGTCGTTTTCCTGACACTATTGGACTTTAAGCGGCGACCCTGTCATTTTATTGGACGCGAAACTGTAGCAAAGTCCAATGAACTTCGCTATCGTAGTTTCGCATGAATCCGGTTCGTATATCTTAAGAAACAGCAGCCTGAAAAGGCCGTCTTCGGCTACGTTGGACGGCATTAATATAACGTTTCCAATGTGCGTGCATGACGTCTTGAAAGTCACGATCATTCTGGAGAGTGGTTTTCTTTTCATAAATAAGAATTTTGGGGGCACGTTTGTTGGTTACAAAAAAAACGGGATTTGAAGCTAATTGCAACGCAGATAAGGCGTCGGCTCGGCGCCGCCTTAAGGGTGCTGTCTACCAGGATATACTCTGCACGACTGAAGCAAGTGCACAGAAGTGAAATAGCGCTTCAGGTGCTTTGATGTTCGCGTAGACATTCGCTGATTGGTCGAGTGAAGCTCCGGGGCGGGCCTTGTGCCTCATTGGCCACTGCATGCCACAAAAGTTTCCCTATTGGCTGGGATGCTGGCTGGCAAGTAAGTTTTCAAGCGCTGATTGGTAAATGGCTTTCCGGCATGTCGCTGGGCATGAAGTTTTTAAATGCTCTTCGTAAGCATACTTCGCTGGAAAATATCAAGCGGTTTTTCAATCAAACCAGATTTTAAGAAAGCAACGCTCGCCATTTGTGGCGTAGGTAGGCGACAAGCTTACGGAATCGATTACCCGCCACCTCGGATTTACGGAATTTTTTCGCCATAACCTGGCAGTATTCATCTTGTGCTACATTTTAGGAACCGACAGGGCACAGGACATTATCGAATAGATTTTACTCAGTCGCTATTGATTGCCAATAAATAATCACCTGTTTTGTTTTCAGCGGTTACCAGTTAAAAATTAATAAATGCAATGAAGCTGTACAGATTTTTTTAAGGTTGGGAAATCATTAGTGTTTTTTGTAGATACTTCTTCTGAAACGATACCTACGCCAAATAGTGGATAAATCCAGGATGTCAGGTATATATCCTCCTAAAGTCATTAAAGNCCGATGAGAGTGAAGTGAAGTGAGTACGGAGAAGCGCTGGTATGCAAAGGGCGGGGGAAACTGGAGATCCCTGAGAAAACCCCGCCGACCAGCAGCATCGTCCGGCACGATTCCCACGTGCAAAAATCCAGGAGCAACCCCCGCCGGGAATCGAACCCGGTTCGCCTTCGTGAGAGACAAGCAGTCCGACCACTACAACCACTTCCACGATTATGTTTATTTTTAAATAAATAAAATATAAAATAAATAATGGGAAAAAAACGGGCTTTGTCATATTCCTAGGATGTAATATAAGTTTTGGATCTACTAACTGTGGTTAGGGCTCGTGGGACATAAATTAACGCTGTACAGGATAATAGTTATTACAAGGAAAAACACAACAGAGGGAAACTAGGTATGAAAAGGCAATCCTACATAACTGTATTTACTAACTTTGTGAGCAAATAATTCGCAACAGTGACGTGTTTCTGCCGAGCTTTTTTTAAGACGCTGTGAATTTTTACATGTTATTTTTAAACCCGAATCTGTGTACAACAAATGCACCACTACGGGCAAAACAGTTGCTCACAACGTTGGCAAGAACAGATATCTAGGATTTCCCGTTCTATGTTGGCTTTCGAAAACCTACGTACTTCAGTTGGCATATGCGGAGTTTATTTGAGAGCGTGCATCCCAGCTGGCCGAACTCGGCTCTTGTGCGTTCCTAAAATATGCTACAAATGTCTGCAATGCCTTATTTTACGAATGATCATTCGAAATTTTCCGCGATGACAACGGGAGACAAACCAGCAATTTTTCTTATCAATAACGGAAGGCTGGTGCTATTATTACAGAACGGAGATTTTGTCCACGATGCTTATCTACAAAGCCATACCAAAATGGTTTTTAAAAAAAAAACTCTCTTTTTAACGCAGGTTTTGTGTGAATACTCACACAATGTTAAATATTAGGACATTTGTAGACACTTTTTCTCCTTCATAGTCCATTCACGGTTACATCCACCTTCCCTGAAGCTCTGCTAAAATTCTATTTCCACGATATTCTTTCATCCCATGCAAACAAAGCTTAACTAAATCTAGAAAATTACACCAAACGACAACGCACCGCATTCGTGCACGTTCTGTAATAGTATATTGTATAAAATATACACTGAAGAGCCAAAAAAAAAAAAAAAAAAAAAAA
>NQII01003950.1:217599-227924 GCA_002778355.1 Clitarchus hookeri
CCAATGCATTCCGGCGCTGCTCCATACCTCCCTTTACCCTCATCGGCTCTCAAGACCTCTATGTTAAGAGCCACCCAAATCTCTCCTCAATAATACAATTTTGCTTTCATAAAAGTACAGATGTCGGAAAACTAAATTTTAAAAATTCACTTTACTGTTAGACCACATGATTTTGACAGTACTGCTTGCAACTACTGGTAAATAGCAGCGTGAGCATAAGACGAAAATCGACCTAAGTTACTTATTTCCTGGGCCATACGAACAACACAGACAACGATGCAAAACAATACCTAGCGGCTAGATTTGTCACTTGATTTTTTTTTTTTTTTTTTTTTGGAATAACAGTAATATGCTAAAAAAATTAGCTTTAAGATTCCAGAAGTTTCTATTGCAACTTTTTTTTTCAACTGAATGCATTATTACACACACGTGCCACCCCCACTATGGCTGAATGTGATCAGCAGGTTTTCTCGCAGAAACGCAAGACCTTTACACTCGTTAGCGTGTGCAGCCAAATTTATAAACAGACTGGATAGTGAACATTTAAGATCTCGTGGCTATCCTTCTCCTACTTCAGAAACAAGCACGGATACGGAATACCTAACAAAACGAAAGCTAAACAGCGACGTGTTTCGCGAACTCCAATTGTAACAGCCCAAAAAGAACCAAATTGCCTTACCCGCTACTCATACTGTGGAACGTTATATTCGCCATCAGCGCCTGAAGAATAACTTGCCAGATGGCAGCCTAAGGGAATGTTTCCTTCTCATCATGCAACAGACATTAGATTATTATTATTACGAAATACTATACAATCTGTAGACATTACTTACAAGTGCTTTTCTTAGCATGGAAAAATAATTAGACCGCATATGTTTTGCATGATAAAATATCAAAATCACATTTTGTTTTTTTTTTTTACATACAAATAATAAACACTAACTCACTTACCGAAATGAGATAATCCACATTGAAATAATATACAAGTTACTTCAAGGAGTATATAAAATAATGCTACTAAATGTTTCGTAAATTTTAGAAATTGCTCAAAATATGTTTTTTTTTATTTGTAGCAGTCTGAGATTTTTCGTAAAATAAATTTTGTTAAGCGTACCTTCAGCCACCCTTGCTTGCTAAATTATTTGTAAATATTTCCGTTTATTTTATTTTTTCTTCCAAAAACCCTAAAATTGTGATTTTGGCATGCCATAATGCAAAAAATATACGATCTAAATTTTTTTATGAAAGGAAATAGTACTTAAAACTGTCAGCAAGAGAAACAGCATTTCGTAAAAATATAAAGAAATGCATTTTTTTTTTTGTTACCAGTAGTCTTTAAATCCGCTTCCAGAGTAACTAATTTAGTTCATTCGCGGTTTATACTTCCAACTTTTCTGAAGCCCTACTGAAAATTCTACTTCCAGGATATTCCTTCGCCTTATGCAAACAAAGCTTAACCGAATCTAGAAAATTATACCAAAGGGACAACGCGCCGCATTCGTGCGCATTCAGTGTAATAATATTTTGCATAAGAAATATTTCTTACTAGGCATTACCAATAAACCGGTTTTCTCACTCTTTTCATTCACATTAATTATAATTGAAATAATATAACTTATAGATAAAATATAATTAATAGTTCAATTTAACCAAAAATAAGGTACTTATGCGTTAACAGAAGTAGACTCTAAAACAAATTTCTGGTAAACTTCTTAAAATGAATTGAAAGTTTTTAACCCATTGATCGTGTGGAAATAATACCACACATCTGGCTACAAACATGGAATGTTTAGAGTCGCTACTATACAAAGTTGGGAAGCGTCCTACGCATTTGACTGTTTCCTGAGCAAATGTAGGAACGCTAGGAGGAATGTATGGGAAATAACTTTACCATTCGCGCTTTCTCACTCTACGCACACACTCATATAGTAAATTTGCGAATAATTTCTTAAAGTGTATAGAACGCTCGTGATGCATGACATATTTAGGAAATAACCAAACACGTAATACATGGGGTGATTTTTCAAAGGATATATTCAAAAAGTGTGAAGAAACCGCGAATAGATTATATGCGCCTCAGTACGCTTACATAGAAGCAAATGCTTCTGCATTCTTAACTTTTCCAAGCCACGGAGATTAGATACGCATGTTAACGGGCAGGGGCGTTTTTTTCCCCTCTGTAACTGCAGTCGGATTTGCAACCGCAGTGCACGGTGTTCCCAATACATGATGTGTCTTTTACGAAGGTAACGGTCTTTGCTTGCAGCGTCTTGCACTCCTTGAGAGATTGCAGAAAATGTCAATCACGAAACAGGTTACGTTGCTTTCTCCGTTTCCGAGAAGTACTTCGCACGCGCAGATACAGTTAATCCCGCAAGTGTTCCTTTCTAACTATGGGTGCTGATTTTAATGTCTTGTGCCCGTTTCAGGAAGACGGCACAGGGTAGTTAAGAATACAGAAGACGCTTATAGCGCGAACTCGAACAGCACTCGGGACCACGGTGGCTGAGCGGTTAGCCTTTTCGTCTCCCACTAAGGCGAACTGGGCTCAATCCCCGGCCGGGTCACTCCCGAATTTTCGCATGTGGGAATCGAGCCCGGCGATGTCACTGGTCGGCGGGTTTTCTCGGGGATCTCCCATTTCCCCCGCCCTTTCATTCCGGCGCTGCTCCATACTCACCTCAATCACCCTCATCGGCTCTCCAGACCTCGCTGTTATGAGCCACCCAAATCTCTCAACTCAACTCAAAAATTTTACCCAAATAATCAAATTCATTAAAAGCATGGTAGACGAATTGTTAGAGTCATGACTAGTTTAATATTTGTTGTGTTAAATCCCGCTTAAGGACAAAGCATTGTTACATTGACGCTTGAGGGGCGTATCGGAGTTCGTGAGGGAAATAAAAGAACTATAAAAATATGATAACTAAATTTGATTTTTATTTTATTCACACATCTATTATTTAGAGCATTAAATTATATGTTTCCACTATTACTCTTTTTATTTCACAGTAAGCGCAATATTCAATGTATATTTCAACTCTAAAACTAACGTCCTTCTTTATATCTCTGTTTCGCTGTAGTCAATTAACTCATACTCATCATTAA
Source organism: Clitarchus hookeri (assembly GCA_002778355.1). Taxonomy (NCBI): domain Eukaryota; kingdom Metazoa; phylum Arthropoda; class Insecta; order Phasmatodea; family Phasmatidae; genus Clitarchus; species Clitarchus hookeri. Next base: position 220,708 of record NQII01003950.1, read on the forward strand.
CACACGTTCAGTCTATCTGTTGCCATCATTTGTAACATCTTCCACTCACGCATCCAGACCAATAGTCCAGTCTGCAGTCGGACTCTTCACTGCTCTGATGCTCGCAGTCACTGATTTTCCTCCCACTTGTCCTCTCGCCGCGCGTTTCTCTTCTCGCTCGTCATCCTCTCGATGCCGCAGACACTTTGTCCATTCAACAACTGCCGGCTCGGAGGCCCGACGTCCTTTATATACTCCGCTGGCCTTGACCTGGAAGGTTAGCAGCACCCTGAGTCCAGCTGAGAGAAGCGAGGTCCGTAAACCAGAGCATTCTTCAGACGTCTGAAAGACACCCGATGCCCAAGCCGGGAGCGGCACGCACCCTGATAGTAGGTATATAAGGTACGCTTTGTAAACATTCCTTAGACTTGCCGCCGCCGCGTCTCCGGTTGCAACTGATAGTGCGCGCACGTCAACGAATCATCCAACTACTCTGTCCTTCACTTCCACTCGCTCGCGCGGTCCACAGCAGCGAGCGCGTAACAGTATTTTAAATTTTAGAATGTCTTTTTTCGCGTAACAAAAATTGTTTTTCGTCATTTACCTTTATAAACAGGAAAAAGATCAAATAACTCGCAAATTTACAATGAAGTTCACGGAGATTTCTGTGAAATTTTCGCAGTCAGTAATTGAAAACAATTAACGAATTGTTCGTAATACTACGAAGATTTCTGGATATTTGTTTACTAGACGGACAACAATCATCAAAGGGGATCACATACAATGAGACATTAATATAATGCCCATGTGATGCGAAAAATAATGCTGAAGTCCCTAAGATAGAGATTTCGGGCTCGCATCCCAGTTCAGCCATTGAATGTGCATGCGGTTCAGCGTAGGTTAGTTTAATACAACTCTATCTCTCTCTCTCTCTTTGTCTTTTTCTCTCGACCCTTTCCTTTCCTTCATAACAGTATTGCACAATTAGCTTCCGACGTACATAGGACGCTTAAACACAAAGCAGCAATATCAAAAGTAAAAAAATAAAATTGCTGCTTTGCTGACAGTACTGCAATCAAATAGTGGCAAGTGGATTGCACAGTAAAGCAATAAAATGCACTCCTACAAACAGTACAGCAGGATAAATCGTCAAATCGTCATACAGCCCGCAACGAAACTCGTGGCACGCTGTAGGGGAAAAGCGAGTGGTTCGTTTTTGTTTCGGCGCTGCTCGGGTATACTCGGTATTAAATCCACTGACGATTCACTTACAAAGCAGATACTTTCATTAATTATGATTGTGGTGATCTATTAAAGAACAGCACGGAATATTGTTTTATGTTGCGCAGCCATTACATCAGTACACGCTTCTCAACTGAGGAAAAGTCAGAAGACAAGCTATGTTCTGAGATATAGTCTGTTCACGGTTAGTTGAACACTTTTGGAAGCCTTTCTTATTTATTCCCATTTCGTATGCTTCCACGAAATTTAAAATTACCATTGACATTTATCAATCGTCTCTCTTTGTTCGTGCGTCATTCAAGTGAAACCATCCACATTTTTTGGGGGTAAATAAATATGTTAAGGCTTCCACCTACCTGGAGCTTTTGTCCGCGTTTGAGGCGAGAAGCGCAGGAGAGATAAGGGCGACACTACCTCGCGCATCAAGCATGCCATCGCCACTAAGCACAAGGCTCTGAACTGGCGTACAGTGTTCTCGTCGCTCTGTGCGTACCTATGGGACTTTCAGCGGTGACCCTATCATTTTATTGGTGTGAAGTCTGTAGGAAGGTTCATTGCAGTCCCTTGAGTAGTTTTGTATGTATCTGACAGGTATATTTTGAGATACAGCACTTTGAAAAAGCCGTTTTTAACTATTTTGGAGTACTCAAAAATGGTGTTTCTAATGTGCGTGACGTCTTGAAAGCACTCAACAGCCCTCGTCTGAAGTGTGTGTTCTTTTCGTAGATCAGTATATAGGAAGCACGTTTAATATTTTCGCAGAAAAGCGTAAATTATTAACACCCTGTAACGCAGTTCAAGAGCCAGGTAGGCGCTTCATGTGTACAAAACAAGAAACACTGACGTCAGTAGACATAAATCTAAACATTACACTCTCAAAACAACGCGAGGTTTTAAAACAATTTTTTTTTTTAAATTCGCTGCTAACTTGGCCTGGAACATACATGCGTGTGTGGACTGTATGCCAAATAGGCCTATATAAGTTACGGGCAGTGATTTTTCTTTTTCATATGTTGATTTCAAAAGTGCTTACTTTATCGTGAGCAGCCATTATCTGACCAACATCAGTATGCTAGGGATTTACATACAGCCAGGATAACGTTTTTATTCTGGAAAGGAGGGGAAACAGAGAAAGAGAAGGAGAGGGGTGGAGGGAGGAAGAGAGATAAGCGCACTGCGAATCTGTACAGCATAGTCGCTAGAAATGTTTTCAGGCTGCCAGCTGGAACATCCTCACACATCTCGCTACCCTGAACTGGATAAGCATCGTACCGTTACAGCATTACCACGAGACCGAAGTGCTCTCTGCTAGTTCTAGCGAAAATACGCGCGCATACGTCATTCGTAATCGGATAGAGAAACAGGCAGGCTACCGCTAATATGAAAATCCGTGTTCTCATCGACCACTGGGTTCACTGTTAAGTAACTTAAAAGTTTTGAAANAGGCTACCGCTAATATGAAAATCCGTGTTCTCATCGACCACTGGGTTCACTGTTAAGTAACTTAAAAGTTTTGAAAACTTTAAACACTGACTGGTATCCACGCGGAAATTTTTGGTGCCGAATCACGAAAAGTAGATCCGTATGAACGTAAAATGAGTAGATTAGCAACTACTGGAATCAGCTTCTTTTTTGTTTTACGTGCATTCGATTAAAAAATNATGAACGTAAAATGAGTAGATTAGCAACTACTGGAATCAGCTTCTTTTTTGTTTTACGTGCATTCGATTAAAAAAATGGTGGCCTTTGCAACATATTTACGTATCTGACAAATTCATCAGTGTGTCGCCTGATCGATGTATACATAAGCATACGAAAGAGATACAGCGTCAAAAAAGTTTTTTTTCTCACCATTATTATAATAAACAGCGTTACTTTCTCAGGGTCGTTATACAAAGTCGCGGATGCGAATATGTAACACACTACGAGTTCTACGAACAGTAGGACGTATGCGGACCCGTACACGCACACGTAAACGTAAGAGAGTTGGTCAACTCCCAACTCTAAAAGTCTCTGAAATCCGGGTAGCCGGTAGGAAACACGTTTTAGGCTCAATGATCTCGGTTTTTGTGACAATCATGGTTTACAACAAGATAACGACATGTATTTTAGGTGACTATTGTCATTTTTGTGAATAGATTGGGAGTAACATTTTTGAAAAATTAAATATTGTATAGATATTAAAAAGGTTTGAATAGTATAAAGCTTTAATTGTCCATTTCTGTGGGGTAAATTTTGACATTTATAGTAGAAGCAGCGCTGCCACAATGTATCCTTCCGCCACAACCGTTCTATCAGAGGAGAAAATGTCTAAAAACAAATGTTATGAGTCGAGTGCACACTTATATTTTCCTCGTATTTCCTGTCATGGCAGGCACTGAAAGACTGGCGTTAGCTAACTCCCGTCCAGTAATCAATGTAGGATATTATAGCTAGGTTGGCATTCCGCCCTGTTTTATTTTCGTGATGGTCGAGTAAGTTTGCTGGGGCTCTGTTTATTTTATTTCAAGTTAAAATGAGGGAGACTTAAATAATTTAGCATCTTTCGTGAGACAGCATTGTTTTGCGTTCTTCTTACGAGAGTGTGTAATTTTGAACTGCATATCGTTTTATTGGAGCAGCGGTAAATTTTCCTCGTACTGAAATAACATTCAAATTATTATAAGACTATTCATGGTAAAGTGAGCGCTTTTTAATGCCCTCTAATTTGGAATAATAGTCAAAAAAATTATCTTATTTTAGTCTTAGACGTTAACTTCCGAGTGCAGTAGAATATACATACTGTGTTTATTATTTACACGGCAATATTTATTTAAAAAGATGGTTAAAGAGTAAAAAATGGCTGAAAGAAAAATGTAACCAGGGCCTCAAAAGTGCTCATTTTACCGTAAACAGCCTATATAACTTCCAACGTTTCAACTTCAATGAAAGGACAGAACGCAATTACGAATGTCGCTGCCTATAGAGATGCAGCAATAAAAATACAAACTTAGTTAACCGTACACTCGGTGGATTTACAATACTGTCCTATTACACAAATATTATTTTTACTTTACGTAAGAGTTGGTAGGGCTGTTTTTTATAGGCCACGTGCATTTCAAACATTATAATAACTGTTTATAAATACATTATTTAAGAAACTTACTGTTTGCAATTGGTAACCTCTTGAAAACGGGATTTATTTATGGAAATCCTTGATGATTACTTTACTAAAATCACTTTAGTCTGTCCCCAATATGAAATAAATTGTATGTAGGATAATTCATATAAAATCAACACTTCGCCCGTTTCCTGAAACAAACAAATTTAAACTTCAGAACGTAAATTATATTTGTGATGCTACACTGCGGACATCAGTAAGGAAAATGGCGGAACGAGCCGTAATACGAAACGGTAAACACGTGCTGATAATGTTCGTTTCACTCTAGAAAACGTACCAAAAAAGGCACCTACAACCAACTATGCTTAATGAAAGCAAATACAAAAATAATTATACCAATAAAATATTCTGACAACGCAATCAAAATACTCGCACAAACATGGTGAAAAAGAGCACATGCGCTGTGGCATTCACCGGGCTGGAAACGTTTCACTGATCTAAAGTGTCCGCATGCTTTGTCATAATTGCGTAACATGTTTATAAAGCCAATTCACTTAAAGCCAAAAAAAATTTATATTACTGAAAAAATATCATTTGAACCATAAATGTTGTAGTTACAATTAAAGTTTTAAATTACAAATTTTAGTTATGAGTACTATTGTGCCAATCTGTGGCACCATTAGAGTTTTCTTACGCTTTTTTTTTTTGTATTTGCCCTTATTCAGGTAAAGTTCGCTTTTGTTTAGCAAAGTCTTGTCATTCTTAATTTTCTGCTGTTAATTATCTGCTGGCAAACTATTTATTTCATGCTCAAACTTAAAATTTGTATAAAAAAAGTTATTAAAGATTAATTTTGCTATGTAAATTCTTAGAGGGTAATGTGTTTATTTATGTGATTTACTGTTTCATGAAAATGGTTCATTTTGATTTTCTTCTAGTACAAAATAACTGTGTGTTGTCAATTTGTCAATTATGTGTTTTCAAAATGTGTGTTGTGTTTCTCATGTTTTGTGTTTTGTTCAATCTGTCAGGATAGCAGCACTTGTGCTATATTACATTATTTATTTTCATTAACGTAATTATTATCTGCTGTTAGGTCTCCAAAAAAAAAAAATCAAGAACCAATAATTTGTGAAAAACCTTGCATAAAAGTGAAATATTACTGGTCAATCTACTTGTAACTGTGACCACGAGTAACGGTTCCTCTGTCGAACCACTACTCTGTGAATTTATCATTTCCTGTGCGTTGCTCTATGGTGCTGACGTGACCTTTTCCCTTCACGTGAATTATCGTCATGTAGTTGACTCTGCTTTTCTTAAGCTCTGTTAGTAATTAATTAATTATGTGGTGGCATAAAATCTACTACCGCCGTTATGCGTTCCAACTCGTTGGCCAACTTTCCAGCCATTATGCGTTAGCTGACTTTACGAGCAAACTCCGCGTGTTACAAACTGCCATGTAACTGTTCTTACTCCAGTCTGATGGCAGTGGATCTGGCTCGCGGTAGCACCTAGTTTAACAGGAAAGCCTGCATCTTTATTTTTTAATCTTGAATACAAAGAACTCAGAAATTTTTTTTTGTTTTACAGTTATTATTAGAAACGTGTAATTTATTTTCTTAATATTTAGGTATCCTGAACCCAACGAACTCATAATTTTGCAGCCGTTATAAGTACATTATTTATAAAAAAAAATTTGTGTGGATAACTCTACAGAGATGCAAACAAACAAACAAAAACAATTTTATTAGTTATGTAATGTATATTTAACAAATTACCACGAGGTGCACTTCTTTAATGTAAAATTTCTACCTTTTGATAGCACATGTGTTATTGTTAGTAATACTTTCTTTTTAAATCCCTGTTACAAAAAAAAAAAGAGAAAAATTTAAAGAAAGAGTCACGAAGTATTTGTTTACTTATTTAATATTTTTATTAAGTTCAAATTAATTTGCCTTATAACCTTACTCTTGTGCACATAGTTTTAGTTTTTTTTTTTAATGATGGATGGTGGTTAACAGTTTTCCTTTTAAGGATGACTTTCAGACTCGGCCTACTGTTTAACCTTGTTCACGAACACGTACACAAGCAGAACTAGATCCATTCCCTACGTTGGTCACCTTCGGTCTGGCGAATCACGTATTGCAGGGATCATCACGATCACTGGTATGTGGTTCGTGTGATTGAGGGTGGCGCAACGCTATATGCTTGCATAGTCATCGTCAATATCGCCGCCACGACATCACGCATACCGCAGTAATTCATCAGCTGATACAATACTTTGGAAACGATAGCATTTACTGTTTACATACATTGAGGTTGGTCACATTGTCTATCAACACTTATATGAAATGGACAGTATCGATAATTTACAAGAGAGTTTTTATTTTATTTCAAAGGTTTCTTATTGTTACGTTTCGTATATTGTAGAACAGCTCAAATTCATTCCGATTCGTCAGCTCGTTCCGCTCACGCGTTCCGCGTCCGTTTTCTTACGCATCCGCGCATTTTGTAAATGCATTCCTGGTATGTCTGGTAGTACCAACATGAAAAATTTCAAATGACACATTTGAAATAACAGTGTACTGAAGGAATATACAAATGTGCCAGTTTTGCACCAGGTAAAAATACCTTTCTCAGATACGAAAAATACGTGTAAATCGAAAATGGCAATTTTTTTATTTGCGGCGGTATTGTTTTAGGTGAGTGAATTATGTACTTCTATGCTGAAATTATTACAAGCAATATTTATTTTTTTTTAAAGCAAGTGAAATAAATGTAACACATTTATAAGAAATAAAAGGCAACTAAAGTTCATTCACGCGTGATCCAATATATGTATATATATATATATATATATATATATATATATATATATTTTTTTTTTTTTTTATGA
>NQII01003951.1:0-28609 GCA_002778355.1 Clitarchus hookeri
ATTATATATGCAATGGTTAAAATACGAAAAATTAAGAATTATTCGCTATGTTAAATTGTTTCATCACAAAAATTTTATAGACATTAATTAGTTTGTCACGAGCTGTAACTAAGGAATATGTTTATTTTACAGTAATAAATCATAAATAACTGTAAATAAATCCACGTTTAATCGATTTTCTGCATTAGAATTATCAGAATTATTCATGTGCAATGTCTGCGTTAGATATGGCGTTTGACGCTGCAACCTCCACGAAGCAGTGTGCAAACATATCAGAAGTGCTCATCTTGTGATCACGCTGGAGAACAATATAGTATTTAGCGTCCGCAATGTGACGTGAATAGCTGCAATTTATTTTAACGGCCACTGAAGTTAGAAAAGGAGAAGTGGGAGCTCAAACGAATGGAAGGATTCCGCGTAAATTATGGCAATACCTCACGCGACTGCAGACGGTGCAGGAAATGTAGCGAGGCACCCGCGACTGCATCGCGCGTGTACCGTGGAACCCGCACTGCGAAACTCCTCCCACAAAGGCAAAAAAAAAGTTGCCAGTGTCAGGCGGAAGAGTAATTGGCCTTAATGGGATAACTTTCGACGCTGGCTAAATTGATTGATTCAATTATTATTTTCAACGGCGTTTCTTCTTGCGCCTACTCTCTTTCATTGCCATCTACAGAGTTTTTTTTCTCTCATACCAGGAGCAGTTAGCAGGGAAAAACTCAATTATCTCACAAAGAGTGTAATTTACGGGGGAGAAAGGGGTTGTTTCTGACTGCCGATGTAACGCTTCTCATAAAGCTTTGTATTTTTAGTAGACCATGTCTTTGACTATAGATGGCGTCAGAACCTTTTTTTACATCTGAAAGAAAGAGAAAATNTTTTTTTACCTCTGAAAGAAAGAGAAAATACCTCAGTATTTTTACCAACGCACTAACGTAAAATGATATTGCAATATTACAGCAATTTTTTTCATTTATCATAAATTAATATTTAAATTGTGAAACGTAAAACGTACATGGTTTGAAAATGATTGTAACTAAACCCGTTGCTAATAAGTCTTCAATTAAATAATTACTGTTTCATCAAAGCCACTTTGAGGTTAACTGGACATTTTTTAAATGCCGTCATATCATTTCCACCTCCTGGCCCTTATTTGTCTTCCGGCAACACGTTAAAGTCAACACCGCCGTGAACATAATTGCTAGTATCGACGCACTTACAAAGTGTCTTGTAAAACCTAAATATCTTACTACTCCTCCAAATTGTATTCTTAAATGTATAACATCCAAACAAAACTACTGTAGCCAATAATTTTGAACTGCGTGCTGTACTTAAAGCCGACACAACATGTTTTACGTTATCACAGCCAATGAGCTGTAGGCGTACTCCTTGTGTTTGGCTCTAGTAATAGTAACAATTCACAACCTAAAACAGTAGCAAGGTATACAAATCAGCTACGCAAAGTGACATTGAGCATCGCAGTGTACATTATCGTCCAAAGTTACCGTGTATTATGTGCACAATTGTGCACACTGTGTCTATATAGGTATATTACGAAGTTAATATGTTACACAGCACTAATGTTCGCAATTTGCTGCCAACCTTACACATAAACATGTTGACTAGTGTTTTATTTAACCGCTTGAGTGCGGGTCAGATTTACTGACTATTAAGACAAGCTATAAGTGAGTCGTCTATATGCACGGTTTCGTGGCCATCGGTTCTATCGTCTCTGTTTTCCTATTTGCAGTCGTCGTATTAATTCACGCAACACCGGACACGTTTACACAACGTTCATAATTGGCTGGCTCTCTGCCAATATAAGACCGAGTAGGAAGGGTCCTGATCAAATATTCTTTCCCACATAAAATAATATTCTTTACAGCCTGTTCATTTGTGAAATTTACACTTTGAGTGAGTGAGTGAAGAGATTTGGGTGGCTCCTAACATCGAGGTCTTGAGAGCCGATGAGGGTGAAGTGAGGTGAATATGGAGCAGCGCCGGCATGAAAGGTAAGGGGAAATCCCCGAGATAACCCGCATCGTCCGGCACGATTCCCACATGCGAAAATCTGGGAGCGACCTCACCGGGAATCGAACCCGATTCGCCTAGGTGAGAGGCGATAAGTATAACCACTACACCACCACGGTGTTGCTGATGTAATATTACGTTGCAGAGAATATTTCGAAAATTTCTGACGAAGTAATAATTCTTCGCTTGTGTCTGTAAATAATGTGGATGTGACGTAACTGCTAACTCCATACAACTCAGTTAACTTCAGACAACGTAATATTACGTTGGAGCACACAAAGTGTTGAACATATCTGTAAATGCAGTCACGAATAACATATTTTCCAAATATTGAATTTACGTTTGTCAATTTTACCGTGATCCCGCTATATTTAGATACATAATTTATTATTACACGCATCAAATCACGCAAGCCACTTGAGACATTTTAGTACGTGGGCTAAATTAACGTTTGAATTTTATGCCACAACGTTATGTCACTGTTTCAGCCTCCTCACCAAATGAGTATCACAGCTTTATGACCACGGCCAAATGGGGCCTACGTGAATTAGTGATAGTCTGCATTAGAATAGCTCCACATCTTACCACTTTCTAAACGCGTACGTGTCCCTAGTGTAGTGTATGCCACTTGTATTTAAAAGCCTCACATACGATAGTAATAAGTCGTAATATCACTTTATATACGGTACACGGCTACGTCGAGTCTTTGATTATTATCACCTCATGATCAACATGCAGGGGTTATCGACAAAAATTTCTATTCTTGAAAATTTCAGCATTGTTTTGGATATTTATCGCATACTGCGGGTATAGTATGCTTTTATAATATAGACAATGTAATTGATAAGTATCAGTATTTACGTTAACATGTTCCGAATAATAAGAAAATTAATTTTACTAACGAAAATTGCAAGAACCGTTTCCCTTTCGTAGTACTTATTACGTCGAATTGACTTCAACATGAACATACGCATGATCACATTTGCCTTTATATTATATCATGGCGGTGATAACAAATAACTTGTATTGTTTGTGTTTCAAGGTCGTTTATTGCTATTGCTCATAAATCCTTTACTGGGAAAGAAAAATTTTATTTCCTTATATTTCCATGTTGCCTTTTTGCAAATATTTTGTATTATATTTGCTCGATTGCAACAAACGCATGTAAGCCTAGCTCTAGACAACTGATTAGACGCTACAAGCATTTACCTTCTCCATATTAACTAGGAAAATTATTATGATTTACTCCTTTATAAGAACTAGGTAAATAAGAGCAATTTGCTGCTTCACATAAAGCAGGTTTATGCGTGTGGCCCTCCGGGGAGCATAGTGGCACAGATTTGCGTCTAATTAGTTTTCTGGAGCGAGTTGTACTTGCATATTGTGGGGAGGTTGTACGTAATCATTATTTCTACCTTTAGTGTACTTTTGAATGTAGTTGCCAAAAATTTTAAGTATTGTATTTCCTTAGATACATTTTTATATCTTTCGCTACTAAATTGTATTATTTAATTACACTTTAATGACACACTTGCCCTTCTGGAACTCAGATTTTTAATATCATAAAAGTGTACAATACCCCAGACTACCAATAATAACAAATATAATACACGTCTACTTATCATTACACATTGTAGTGTTTGATTTAAAGTATAGTTTAAGGAAACGTTCCCTATGCTGTCCTGGAAAAGTTTTTTTATTTGTTAGCAAAAATGCTACATGAATACAGTTTGATTTTTGCGTGGCGTATAAAATATTAACACGTGATTTCTTAGGCTAAATCCTATGCACGACAAAGAGTAAAAAATTAATTTTGAATCATAAGAAATCTAAAATGTTATCATGTGATTTTATGTTTTAACTGTTTGTGGTGTCTAAAACACTGTCGGTATCGAATAGTTAAGTAAAAAATCTATCTAAATCAGACTTGGAGACGTGAGGCATGGGGCTGTTAAAGGGGTCAATAACGGCTCGGTCAGAAAACAAACGAGTGTCACGACCTGCTCTTCTAAGGTCACTGATCGGACAGAGCAATAAAAGGAACATGTGTTGCGAAAATAAAGATAGGCAAGCGTGGCCGTGTGTTGAATGAAAATGAGAAAGTGCCAAACCGAATTTGGTCATGAGTCATGCGAGTCAAGAACAACTCGTTTCATGGTTATTGTTTATGCTATTCGTGATATCATGGAATATATATAAAACCCTTAAAAGTAATTCTGACTTAAACTTTACGTTTAATTTGCTAGGTACAGCTGTTTATAGGTGTATTACAGTCTTCCGGAAAGCAGTACCCTTATTCGACAAGCGAATGACTACTAAATTATTATAATGCTAAACATCTGTGGATTGCTTGCAAACTGCTAAGTCATTTCAAAACTATATCACTCAATCGAAAAAAGTAAGATGAAAATGAAGCTATACTTCACAGTAAACAATGTCTTGGCACGAAAGATTTTCGCGATGTACTACTGTCTTTAATTATTATTAAACACTATTTTCAAAAACGTACCAGCATCTGCCTAGAATGTAGTTGAAAAATCTAATTGGAAGCATACGTTTCTCAATGCTGATCAGTTACGATACTACGTGACAAAAAGCCCTTTCTAAAAAGCGTTTATTCACTACTATCGTGCCACTAAGCTGACATTGGCGTTCAAATGTTGGTAAATACGCGAATGCCAATTTTATCCTCCATTTAAATATTATTAATTTGTACACTGAAGAGCCAAAAAAACTGGTACACCAGCCTAATATCGTCTAGGGCCCCCGCGAGCACGCAGAAGTGCCGCAAGACGACGTGGCATGAACTCGACTAATGTCTGAAGGTATGCAGGAGGCAATTCACACCATGAATCCTGCAGGGCAGTCCACAAATCCAATCTGCGCCAATTTGAGAAAGGGTTGCACGTCTGTCACGTTTAATGATTCTCGTCTGTCGTCGTTTTTCCCGTTCTTTCGCGATATTTTTCCGGCCGCAGCGATGTTTTACCGGATTCCAGATATCCACAGTACACTCGTGAAACGGTCGTACGTGAACATCCAAATGTTATCGCTACCTCGGAGATGCTATGTCCCATCTCTCGTGCGCCGACTATAACACCACTTTCAAACTCACTTAAATCTTGATAAGCTGCCATTGTAGCAGCAGTAACCGATCTAGCTACCGACCGCATCGCGTTACTCTGATTGCTTCCATGCCTCTTTTATTTGTATACGCACGCCTATACCAGTTNACCGACCGCATCGCGTTACTCTGATTGCTTCCATGCCTCTTTTATTTGTATACGCACGCCTATACCAGTTTTTTTGGCTCTCCAGTGTACATGGCCTTATTCGCATGCAACTGCGCCAGGTAAAGTAAAATTTACCACCGTGAAGGATTTTTTTTTATCATTTAGAAGGTAATGTTTATGAATATGTGTGTATAAAATACATATAAACCGTGTAAAAAATGTATTTTAATCTAATCCCACTTAACTCGAAATTAACGTAACCCAACCTTATGTAACTTAATCTAACATAACATCACTCAAGCTAACCTAACATATAAATACACACACTCTCACAAATTGAACACATACGAGGAGGAGGGGGGTACAGAGAATGTGAAAGTGGAGTGTTAAGTCATGGCGAATTTACTGAAATCTTTTGTATCAAATATGGTCAGTATAGAGAAGAGAAACACATTATCAAAAGCTGCCGCACATTGAGACAGGTGTTATTATCGGCTTGCGCGAGGCAGGTTTGTCCGTGCGTGGTGTGTTGCTGAGAGCGGCCCGCCGGTCGAAATGGTTTCTACATTACGTGCTGTGTGGCGGCGACGGTCAATTGAAGGCACACCGGGTGCACGACCGCGCCGAACAACAGAAAGGGAGGATCGCCGCATTGTTCGGGCTCTACTTTACGGACCATAAAACAACTGCACCAATTCCAGCTATTGTGGCCTGCCAGAACACGACGACAGCTGTAAATCGCTTCCGCGAATCTGGACTCCTATACCCGGTTCGCAGTTGAGCTTTTGAACTCAAACATCCAGGGAATATCCCCTCCTGGCTGTGACTGAAAAACCAAAACAATTTTTTGTGCCACGCTGTCAAACTGTCAAAACCCCGAAGGGCGCTTCCCGACACACACATTTTACTTTAACGAAACATGTTTGGAGTATTAATTCACAGTAATGTTGGCAGCACTTCGTGAAAAGTTGTTGCATTTTATCGTCTTATTAAAGAAGTAATTTTCAATTGGTGGCCGTTGTAATATGATTTATTTCCGTAGATTACAGCAAGAAATGATGAAACGGTAACATATTTATCTTTTTAATTGACGCGCGAATATTATCTAGTCATTACACCCGATGCAATATTAATTTTACTTGGGGCAGATGGATATACAATAAGCTAAAAAAAATTAGATAAATCTTTAAAAAATGATTATTTAACCGTGTACCATCTCTACTCAGAGTTCGTAAATGGCATTGAAACATTTAAACGTTTAATGATTAAGAAATACTCAATGATGCATGTACTCGACTACAGATACAAATGAGGAAAGCAGAGATTCTAAAAATAGTTCGGCTGAGAAGTTTTGCAGGGGCATGATATTCCAACAACCGAGGAAATGGCTTGTTTGATATCCAATGTTAATTCACATATTATTGGGTATTCTATTAAAATATTTACCTTATGTTTTTTGAAATACCCCAGGTGGCACCTGCTATTAACAAAAGAACTGCAACGATCCAATAAGCCTTACGTCGAAAATAAGTTAAAACGAGCCGAAATACTTATTATGTTAGACTAATTATTCAGAGCGGGATTAAGAGACTATTAACAGATTGTTCAAGATATACGTAAGTGTAGTCCAGTGCTCTAAGATCTGTTATACATAAACCATTTATAATTTTTTCCACGAGATGTAGTGATGTTCCTTAGCTCTATTCCCGTACAGATGAGCTACGCGAATTGTAGATGCAGTCCGGCGTCTCGACGAAACAGGAACACGGCTGTTCAGAAACTCCTCTTTGTTATGCGTGCTTGGGATCTTCGCTAATAGGCTCACGGGCCTAGGGTGCCACTAAACTCTCATTTACCGCGCAAAATATAAACGGGACATATTAGTAAATTAAAGGGCTATATTCTTGGTCTTGAGATCGCCGCGTGTCTTGTTTGGCCTGATTAAACACTCACGAACACGAACGGTCTTTAACATAGTTGCTAATCACGGAGGCCGACTTCGACTCCCTGGTCCTCACTAAAAGCAAGATGGCCAAAAACACGGAACCAATGCCAACGTTTGCGTCCCTGCGTCCCCGCGCTGGTACAATTACCTCTATAAGTCAAGAGTATTGTTAGACTAGTCTAGTGCCGCTAAGATTACTTCTGCTACAGGTTTAGAAGACCAATGTTGAAAGTTTTGCAAAGGGAAAATTTTCGCCAGTAGGTAAGCGCTAGTGTCAGAAATGTACCAAATTTTCTCTATTTTCTACGTTAACAAACAGGATAATGGTAATAATCATAAATCAAATATAAAATAACATTTTTATTGTATTATCATTTATTATTCACGTAGTTTAAAATTTTTATGAAAAGTTACCTTTTGTTACACTACGCACCTAGCGGCGGAAATTTTCCCCATGCCAAACTCTCCCTAAAAATTTTCGGTTTGTTCGTGAGTAGAATAAACCTTAGTGCCGCGAGCGTTTAAACTGTGTTGCCGTAGTAACACGATAAATATTACCAAAGATAATTAAACATAAACAGATATAAACATTATACAAACATTTTAAATTAAATTTTTAAAACCACTAGAAATATAAATATTCACATAAATAAAATTATCCTTAAATGCCAGTTATATCCACGGGGTGCGTGGATAAAATCGACAAAGGTAAACAACGATACATTTCACGATATTCCAGCAAAATATTACTGTAAAATCAGATTTTGCATGTATAGGCGTGTATGAGTAAATAAGGTGCCCGAGAATACGAATTTTTTTCCAACTAAAGTAATTCAAATTATCTATAGCCATTATATTTTACTTTTATTCTATAAAATACAGTATATTTATGAATATTTGCAGATATAAAAAAATGTAGTGAAAATTTTTAGAACTAGCATTCTAAGGGCTTTAGGGAAAGAAGAGAATTACATAGCGAGTAATAACATCCTATTGTTACAGATCTGGTTTGCGATAAATTCAGCTTTCCGGGAATGGATATAGCTCAGTCTCGAGAGGGCCCGTCGCAATGTTTTAGTATGGCTAAACGTGACTTAAAGGCGTTTAACATTGTTACTAGGTATGCCCCTTAATATCCGGGAGCTGATGCGGACGACTGGCTAGTGCACCGACCTCCAATCACGACACTCCGCCCGATTCCCGGCCATGTGACACCCGGATCTTCGCATTTCAAAACATTGCAGAGGTTGCCGTTATTTGGTGGTTTCTTTTTCAGGGTAATCATGTTTCCCATTCTATCGCCGCTCAAAATGAGTCTCATTCCATGTCACCTTTCAGCGATAAATGAGAGAAAGGCTTGCTTTAGCCAACAAGATACTTGTGTATATAGGATAAAAAATATATCTAGTTACCCCATCAAAATAGTTTGTTGTGTAAACAAAACTTGAAAAGCAACAAAATTCATATTGTTCATCTAACAAAATATACGCCTGAATAAACAAAATCTCTGTATTGGACCAAAACTATTACTGTTAACAATATATTAAGTTCAATAAACTGTGTGCATTTGGTTGTCTTCGTTCGGAAATACAGCTTGAAAATTTGTTTGTAATTCTTGTGACAATTGGACAGTGTTAGGCATTACTAGGCCAAACGCCAAAAAAAAAAAACTTTGAGTTAATTGAATCTAAAGGTTTATAGTTAATTTAAATTCTATTATTGGTGAACTATGCCAATTCTTTCCCACTAATAACATTTTTTTGGTTGTATTTATTTTTAAAATCTCAACTTACTTGCCATTGAAATACCAATAAAAATAAATTAAATGGCTCTTCGTCTACATATGCTTCTTTAGTTGACTGTCTTTGTCTTTGTTACGCATCACTAGACAACTGACTTTTAATTCTTTTGGTCTAGTGATTCATAGCAATACACTACATTTATAATAAAGCATCAGTAAATTAGCTACATTACACAGAGGTGACAAAAGTCATGGGATAGCAATATGCAAATATACAGATGGCAGTAGTACCGCGTACAAAATATATAAATGGGCAGTCCATTAGTTGGGCTTTCATTTGTAGTCAAGTGATTCATGTAAAATGGTTTCTGACGTGATTTTGGCCGCACGACGGGAATTAATAGACTTTGAACGCGGAATGGTGGTTGGAGATAGACGCATGGGACATTCCATTTCAGAAATGGTTAGGAAATTCAACATTCCTAGTACCACAGTGTCAAGAGTGTGCCGAGAATACCTCATTTCAGGCGTTACCTCCCATCATGGACAACGCAGTGGCCAACCGCCTGCACTTAATGACCGAGACCAACGACGTGTGCGCAAAATTGTCAGTGTTAACAGACAAGCATCACTGCGTGAAATAACCGCTGGAATCAATGTGGGACGTACGACGGACGTGTCCGTTAGGACAGTGCGGGAAACTTCTGCTGTACTGGGCTATGCCAGCAGAAGACCGACTCGAGTACCTTTACTAACATAATTACATCGCCTGCAGCGCCTCTCCTGGGCTCGTGACCATATCGGTTGGACCCTAGACGCCTGGAAAATCGTGGCTTGGTCAGATGAGTCCCAATTTCAGTTGGTAAGAGCTGATGGTAGGGTTCGAGTGTGGCACAGACCCCACGAAACCATGGACCCAAGTTGTCAACAAGGATGTGCAAGCTGGTGGTGGCTCCATAATGGTGTGGGCTGTTTTTACATGGAATGGATTGGGTCCTCTGGTCCAACTGAACCGATCATTGACTTGAAAGGGTTATGTTCATCTACTTCGAGACCACTTGCAGCCATTCATGGACTTCATGTACCCAAACAACGGTGGGATTTGTATGAATGACAATGCGCCATGTCGCCGGGCCACAGCTGTTCGCGATTGGTTTGAAGAACATTCTGGACAATTCCAGTGAATGATTTGGCCACCAAGATCGCCCGATATGAATCCCATCGAATATTTATGGGACATAATCGAGAAGTCAGTTCGTGCACAAACTCCTGCACTGGCAACACTTTCGCAATTATGGACGTCTATAGAGGCAGCATGGCTCAATATTTCTGCCGGGGACTTCCAAAGACTTATTGAGTCCATGCCACGTCGAGTTGCTGCACTTCACCGGGCAAAAGGAGGTCCGACACGATATTAGGAGGTATCCCATGACTTTTTTCGCCTCAGTGTATTACCCACATTTATTTTGTTATGAGTAAAATTGTTTCATATTTTACTATATAAAAATGTAAAAGCTTCAATGTGCTGTCTTTACTTAGGCACACTGTTTGGAAATTTAAATTATGTATAGTAGGAACATAAAAAATAAATGATTACCTTTAAGACTGTTTTGTTTACTACGCAAAAATTCTGGTTGTAAAGGAGTGGCATGAATAAAACATGTTTTTTTTTTAAATTGTGAAATAATTTTGTTGTAGGCTCAAAGTAGATATGAAATGCTGATGCTAGCCCGGGTCCTGGCACACCATAGATTTTAACCATACGTTTTCAACCCACTTTTAAAAACTAATGGATTAAACATAACCATACATTTTCAACCCACTTTTAAAAACTAATGGATTAAACATAACCATACATTTTCAACCCACTTAAAAAAACTANAGTGGGTAGAAAATGTATGGTTAAAATCTATGGTGTGCCAGGACCCGGGCTAGCATCGGCATTTCATATCTACTGCTCAAATTTTGTAATAACCAATAACATTACAATACAGCAAGCCGTTGACATGTTTTCACTCACTTTCTACTTTAATGTCTCGCTCTCCATTGAAACCATCATGTCATCTTCTACTCCACTATTGCTGTTAAAATACCTATACATTGATCTTGACTGTTTGTTACTAGTGATTTTTTTCATTTTTCTTCAGGATTAGGATTTCCTTATTTTTCATCTGCTTTGAATACTTGGTTTTCTTGATTTTCGTCCGTTTCAAAATTAGAATTTTCTTAATTTTCATCTGCTTCAAAATAAGGATTTTCTTCAGTATTAGAGCTTGATGGCTGCTGTAAGATCTCTTGGTTAAAGTTTAGTGAACTTACGTCACTCCCAGCATGGTTATTGTTAGAACTACTGTACTCAGTTTGGTCATAAGTTACGATGACTATTTGCCCGTCATAAGCTACATTGCACATTACCACAGTTGCATTACCATCTTTTATATTATTTGTTTCATTAAGGGAACTACCAGGACCTGTCTCATTCGTACTTGTCTCAAAATATTGTCTATACCTGCTCTGTACAAAGTCATTGTAGTTTTCACAGTTGTCAATATAATAATAATTGTGCTCAGCATAATGCGATTGGAAATTTTCACATGTACATTAACTTCCAAACTGATCAAGTGTTTAAATAACTCGGCTTTTTTCCACTTGAGTCTTCACTTATAACAAATTCGTAAAAAAAAAAGCCGACGATTGCAGTGTCATTATAATTAAATGAGCTGTTCAATGTACCTGGCAAATGTTGCTCAAAATTAACTGGCACAAGTTCGGTAATCTCAACACTATTCCTTGAAAGTAAAGTATCCTCAGTCAGAATGTCAGAGCTTGATGACGAGCAGTTTGTACTAAGCCTACATTCAAATCCTTGCGAATATCCACTTTCATTGTTTACAATTGCCTTGTCTTCTTTCTGAGACAAAAACGAAACAAACATTAGTCTAAACATACAAGTTATGTTGTATTTTAATAAAAAAAATTATTTGATATTTTATTGGTTGTACAGTTGTATAAGCAATGTTTAAAAAATTACTGAAACAAAAAGGCTCAACAACGTTTATAAGGGAGGGTCAGCAGCAACGTGGGCAACAATAAACGGTAGTTGAGTAAAGCTAGGCCTACTACGTATAGAGATTGTTTACTTTGTTAAAGTTAGTTAAAATAACTGACAATTTGACGCTAATGCATCCCTCCTCGTGTAATGAGAGACAGCTAAATTCTACATTACAAAGACAAAAATCCTATGAGTAACATTAATTCTAATAAAGATAATGTACATTGTTTTACGTTAGCCTAGAAAATTAACTTGGGTGTTTTTACCTAATGTAAAGTTGCAAATTCATTTGAAATCGGCTGTGAAGCACACTTGCAACTATTCTTCTGGTTCTTGATTTTAATTATCCATTGTAGATTAAATAACAAGTAATTACTATATTTTACTTCATTACAACTACAATAACAAATGCACAGCAGAAGAAACCAAGAAACCCAGATGATGTAGTCTGTTGTACAGTAAACAGTGCAGCCACCTGTTCCTGTTTTGCATCACTAGGTCAAAGACCGGTAAATGGCGCTTGGTTTACTTATGCTTAACTCAATACTGAATTATGGATATTATGTTTGTGATGCAAAACAGAAAATCAAATGTAGGTGACGTGGCACTTAGTCTTTTCAAATATTTCTAGACAACCGTTACTAGGACAAGAACGGTGATTTTTTTTTCTTCCAAATAGTTCATTTTGCTTCCCACCAGAATGTGCCACAATTCTGTGTTTTATGAAACGGTTCTTGGTCTAGTGATGCACAACACGGTCCAATTAGGATAGTAACAGTGTTTGTTCGTGCAGTTATTGATGCTTAATAATAGTATATAAATTCTAATAAAACTAGTTCTCTATGAAACTAAAAAGTAAAGCAGTAAAACTTGAAATATTTATCTACCCACGTTGTCCAGTATTTTAATTGCACGTACTTAAAAATATTTCCCTCTTCACCAACATACACTTCAGCTGATATTACTATGGCGTAGGGCTCGTGCGCAAAAGTTCTATTTTCATATGTCGGTTGGGCTTTGATTATATTTTATATAACCAAAACTGTTGAATGCATGTAGAGCCAAACAAATATCTAATTGTATCAACAAACAACCAAATAATACAGTTTGGGGCATCCAAATAGTAACAATAAAATTATTTGGTTTCAACAACAAAATATTTCANAACAACCAAATAATACAGTTTGGGGCATCCAAATAGTAACAATAAAATTATTTGGTTTCAACAACAAAATATTTCATTGACCTATGCAAACAATTTATTTAGTTACACCAAACAAATTTTGTTTGATTCAAAAAAACATTTTTATTCGTGTAAGCCCTTAGCTCGGTGAGTGTTAGCACTGCCCTGCCCTTGAGAACACCTCCCGGTATCATCATCATCAGTGTCAGAAGGGATTTCGCTGTCGATGAGGCCAGGTCTCTAGCCTTACACTAAGGCAATCCGGATTCGATCCCTAGTCGATTTGAGTAGTGATGTTCACTTTTGGGAAACGTAGTGAAGGCTANCACTAAGGCAATCCGGATTCGATCCCTAGTCGATTTGAGTAGTGATGTTCACTTTTGGGAAACGTAGTGAAGGCTACCGATTGTCGAAGGGAGTTCCCGGAGTTCTCCCTCCTTGTCACCACTGAATTCCCAATCTGTTAAAGACAAAAAATAATTTGTTGGTTAAAAGAAATTTGTTTGCCACAACCAAATAATTTGTTTGTATAGGGGCAATGAAATATTTGGTTGTCGAAACCAAATTAATTTGTTTGTTTATTTGTTTGTAACAAACATTTGGGTTGTTTGGTTCAACGAAATATTTTGTTGCCTCTACCAATTATTTGGTTGGCTATACCAAATTATTTGTTGACTATAACAAATTATTTGTTGCCTTTGCCAAATCTTCTGTTGACCATACCAAATATTTTGTGGCAGTTTGTTGAGGTTATGTGCACACCTATTAGTGGGTTGGCCTTTCGTGTCGAGTTATCCACTAACAACGTACTCTGTATTGCACATGTTTTGTACAAATACCATTACGAAACTGTTCGATACCTAGCGTAAAATATACCAATATAGTTAACACTACCATAGTTTTGAGAATTCCCGGTTTTTTTATTTAGATGTTCATAAATGTTTGAACACGTGGGAACAGAAATGCTGCATGTACAAAGCATTGATCCATAGCCCAATATTTACACAATCACAAATTATTCAACTGAATGCTCTTCAATTATTATAAATAATTCAACGCTTAACTTAGATACAGATTTAGGTTAGAAACCCGTGTCTGTGCTTAAAATGTAAACCTAAACAACTACAGAATACTCAATTACAAACCTCGCAATTTAGTAATACTTATTTAATTAGCCGCAAATACTTTTATAAAGTAAGTGAAATCCCTATCTTCCAGAATTTTCTTAGTGATCTTATCAGCCATTCTCGAGACAATCTCATCCAGGAACCTATGATGTAAAATTGGACGATTGCTCTGAACGCGCGCAGCCAACAAAGAAGGCGGATATTAATGAAATAGATTAGTGTCGCCAACAATATCTTTGGTCACTGCAAACAAAATGTGTGTTCGAAATATACCGCACATAACTAAACACACTATTTTGTCGACAAACTGTAACGATATATTTGCTTGAACTAAATATTTTTTTAGCATACTGAAACAATAAAACACCTCTATGAAACAAAAAAAAGTTGTCTTAAATACAATTTTTGACTTTGTAACCCAATTTTGTTCATTTTGGGATCTAAGGCTTGGTGGTACCAACAAAAATCTGTAAGCTTAAAGAAACGCCACTAATATACATACTATACTTTGGTACATTGAAACAATTTTTATTCTTAGTGATGATTTCATATCATATCAGGTTTCAGAGAATACCGGCATCTGAGAATGCCACCTCAGCACCTCGTCTAACTCTTTCCCACCCCATTTCTCCCATTACCTATTTATTTTATTAACGTGAGACACTTGAAAGACGTGGTGTCAGGGATGATTACGCTGGGAGGAGGACTGAAGTAGACTTGTGATTAGGCATATATTTCGATAGTTTTCTTGAAATCGCCTTTTGACCCACTCGTGCATAATCGAAAAAATTATCATAGAACACTATTGTGCATTATAGTCTGGGATGCAATTAGTATTCGTGTGTGGTGTCAGTTGGTAACATTTTAAGGCGTAATGACTGCTCATCTGTACGTGGAAGGTAATCACCCCAAAGGTCGCCTCTCTTTTGTCTGCCTATGAATACTGGATTTTTTTTATCAAGATAGTTTTCGGCATCACACAGCCCACAAATCCAGAGAAGGCTCTCCGAAAAAATGTAATTCTAAAACAACCCGACATGTTCCCTAACATGAGTGCAATTAATCATGTGGGCGAGATGAATGCAAGATGTCTGAGCATTTAAATATTGTCAGCTGTCCACGTGGCACATCGATACTAAGTTGGGTAGGTACGAAGTGAAATTCTGAAGAATACATGGAAAGCATCATTGACACTGTTATTGCGTCCTATACCTGTGCCGTGTGTTTTGAGGACCATCGTGATAATGTATGTAATTAAATGTTTGCATGCAGGGTGATTATAAAATCATGGGACAAACATTGAAGGGTGGTAGAGCTCACTAAAACAAACAATTATTGTATAGGAATATATGGGCGGAAGAGACGCGTTGAGGCACAAACACAAAAATAACACAGGAAATGCAACACATTGTTTATTTACAACGTCGCCGCTAAATGCCTTTTTACAGCAATGTTTATAATAATTGCTCAAAATTTCTACCACCGACAGTAATGCAAGCTTGGTAGCGTCGGTGGAGTGATTGGCGAACAGATTCAAATACGCCGGGTATTTCACGCACGCCACCATTGTCAGCCAATCACGCCATATGTAGAGGTCGTCAAGCATGTGTGACTGTTGGTAGATGCATTTCCAGCAACTGTTTTAACATTGTCTGTACGGAACCACTCGTTAAGTATGCTGCTAATGAACATTTTATGTTTCCGTTAATGTGTTTTTTTTCGTATTTGTGCCTTAACGCGTCACTTCCGCCCATATATTCCTATACAATAATTGTTTGTTTTAGTTAGCTCTACCACCCCTCAATGTTAGTCCCATGATTTTAGAATCATCCTGTATATATAGACATCACAACATCCGTAAGTACTTTTATTTCACTATAACTACTAACAGTTACTTCGCGTACTTATTTGATATTTTACTGTATTTATTTAAGTATCTTCTTTGACTGTGCATGTTTTCACCCATATATGTTTAAAAGAAATTATACAATATAATATCTCTGATTTCTACGTAACTCGAAGCCATATTTCTTTCCTTATTTGAAAGGAAACAGTCAATCAGAGTAGTTACTTATCCACCCTTCCCATTAAAAACTCAAATTCTTAATTTTTTTTTCTCAGGAAAATATAGTTTTGTAAGAACTAAACAATGA
The DNA here is from genome assembly GCA_002778355.1 of Clitarchus hookeri. Taxonomy (NCBI): domain Eukaryota; kingdom Metazoa; phylum Arthropoda; class Insecta; order Phasmatodea; family Phasmatidae; genus Clitarchus; species Clitarchus hookeri. Next base: position 16,466 of record NQII01003951.1, read on the forward strand.
AAATATTTCTCCCAAAATTGGGGCTGAAAATATTTTATATTAAAAACTCTCTGCGTTTTAATATACGCATAGATGCGTCGAATTTGTAGGGTTTATTTCTTCATAAATTTCATGTTTAAAAAAAAATATGTTCTCTTGCCCTCAAACTTTTTCGAGTTCATCGAACCATGAAATTAACTTTCTCTGAAATTCGTCTCGGATAGCGTACGCAATTTTCCTCTCATCCTACACACATCGCTAAACATTCTGCAATATATTATTTTCTCAAAATTGCCTAGCGTTTAAAGCTTCAATTTCATTGTTTGCACGTGCAAATTCTGTAACATCCACTGACCAAGACTTTTGTCACAAAACCTCCAGAACTGAATGGTGAAATAGCTGCTGGTTACAAAATGACAAAAAAAGGTAACACATTTTCAACACTTGGAAATTACCACTTACCGTTAGAGACATGATGTCAGGGAGTGATATAAANAAAAAAGGTAACACATTTTCAACACTTGGAAATTACCACTTACCGTTAGAGACATGATGTCAGGGAGTGATATAAACAAATGGTGGGATGAACGCATATTGCGAGATCTCTCAACGCTGTTCTGATCGCCTTACCACAATATTGGAATCTGGTGGGGCTTGAGATTGGTGTATGCCGATACGTTTTTATGAATACAGTGTTAATTTGTTTGAAAGGCCATGGTTTAGTTTCAATTACTTAAGGCGCGGGCAGACTAGATCATTTATAACGCGTCGACATATATACTTACATATATATACGATAACTCACAACACTCATATATATTTACATAGGACGATTCACAACACTCATATATATACACAGGATGATTCACAACACTCATATATATATATATATATATATATATAGACAGGATGATTCACAACACCCGTATCACCCCTTGTTCTCGGAAACAACACTACACCGGGGCTTCGCGAAAATTTTTGATATTTATACCATCTATGAAGCATCGATTGGTAGTAATCCTATTCCCCCAAACATACTGGTTGTAGGGGTACGAGGGTGAGCTTTGAAATAGCAAACGGTAACAGGGGTATAATATGGTATCGTTGGATAGGTCGTCTAAAATGAAACAACATTACTAAGGAAGTTGTTTTCTGACGGGTATAGTTTACGCAAAATAAAATAAATCATGTAAGCATATGGTTTGGACGTGCGTGGTTTACGCANTTTTCTGACGGGTATAGTTTACGCAAAATAAAATAAATCATGTAAGCATATGGTTTGGACGTGCGTGGTTTACGCACAATGAAAATCGATCGCAAAACCTGTTTTTCTTACTTCAGTCAAACGGAAATCAAGGAAACATGTGTTTCTGGCGTGCATACCTAGTTTACGTACAATCAAAAGGACGTCGGGTGTACCGTAAATACCGTTATTGTGTGGGAGAACTGCCGTGAACTGGGAACTGGGAACACTTATTCGCACACATCACTCTTCATAAGTGTTCTAAATGTCAACCATCCTGTATCAGACACGACTCTGCTCTCCGTCTTACATTCGCGGTTACTCGGCGGACCTCAGCAGTGATGAGAGATCCACATGCTGCTCTGATTCTGTCTTTCGTGCAATGCAAAACGAATGACTGTCTGAATGAACGACCTTTCGATTGTCAGTTAACTTGCATGCAAAATCTGCAGTTCCTGCAAGTGGTAGATGGCTCATCTGCTTGCTGCTTAGTGCTACCTTATTCTCCGTTTTTGTTCGGAAACAGTTTAATAATAACAGTTAAGTTTATTNGCTCTCCGTCTTACATTCGCGGATACTCGGCGGACCTCAGCAGTGATGAGAGATCCACATGCTGCTCTGGTTCTGTCTTTCGTGCAATTCAAAACGAATGACTGTCTGAATGAACGTACTTTCGATTGTCAGTTAACTTGCATGCAAAATCTGCAGTTCCTGCAAGTGGCAGATGGCTTATCTGCTTGCTGCTTAGTGCTACCTTATTCTCCGTTTTTGTTCGGAAACAGTTTAATAATAACAGTTAAGTTTATTCACTTATAATTGGTTGTGCGGCGTAAACTATGCACGTCAGATACAAAATGTGCGCCATTGCGGTGTTTCCGGTTGGAGTGTAAGACTCGTTTTGATACTAGCAGTGACCTGTGTGCTTTACTGCATGGACTCGTGCAGTAGGTATTAGACTGTTTCTGAGAAAAACGCGGAAAATAATGCAGTACTACGTAGCAAGCAGATAGGCCATCTAAGACTTACAGGAACTGCAGGTTTTTCATGCAATTTAACTGACAATCGAAAGGTCGTTTATTCAGACAGTCATTCGGTTTACATTGCAACTATTAATAGCGTGTGTTGTTTCAGTGTCAGACATTGTCTGTCTGTGGTGTTGCTTTCTGAATGGAAAAATATTGGAATATTGGAGGAATAATAGTCTTATTCATACCCAGAGCGAGTTCATCACTCGTACAATGTCTTCCGGCGTCTTGCATGTCGCGCGCGCACAACCGTAGTAGTGCAACGACACGCAACAGACGTTGTCGCATCAGACGACCTGTGAGAGACGAGAGGGCTGTTGATGTACTTGTTGCCATAGTAGTCAATCCTCATGATTCTACACGGAAGATTGCCCACGACTCAAGATTGTCTCAAAGTACAGAGTGGATAATCCTCGCTGATAATCGTGTACATCCGTACCATGTACCGTTGCACCAAGATCTTGGAAATAATGACTTTCCTCAGCGCATTGATTTTTGAAATCGGGTGCTTGAGCAAGGACTGTGCTTTCCATTGCAACATTTTGTGGACTGGCCACATTCAAGAGTAATGGTGATGTTAACATACATAACACCCATTACTGGTCTGCAGTCAACACACATCGGCTCCATCAAGTTGATAACTAGCATGGGCGAAGCCTTAACATTTGGTGTGGCTTTCTTGGACATCGTGTCATAGGGCCATATTTTTTTAAGGGGAATGGACTGGTGTGGTGCGGCTTACACAGACTTCCTAGAGAACATTTTGTATCAGCTGATTGAAGATGTCCCTCTCGCTCTGCGATTAACACTGTGACTTCAACAGGATGGCAGTCATGATGTGTGTGTGTATATATATACACTGAGGTGACAAAAGTCATAGGATACCTCCTAATATCGTGTCGGACCTCCTTTTGCCCGGCGAAGTGCAGCAAATCGACGTGGCATGGACTCAACAATTCGTTGGAAGTCCCCGGCAGAAATATTGAGCCATGCTGCCTCTATAGACGTCCATAATTGCGAAAGCGTTGCCGGTGCAAGAGTCTGTGCACGAACTGACCTCTCGATTATGTCCCATAAATGTTCGATGGGATTCATATCAGGCGATCTTGGTGGCCAAATAATTCACTGGAATTGTCCAGAATGTTCTTCAAACCAATCGCGAACATTTGTTTCCCGGTGACATGGCACGTTGTCATCCATAAAAAATCCATCGTTGTTTGGGTATATAAAGTCCATGAATGGCTGCCAGTGGTCTCCAAGTAACTGAAAATAACCCTTTCCATTCAATGATCGGTTCAGTTGGACCAGAGGACCTAGTCCATTCCATGTAAAAACAGCCCACACCATTATTGAGCTACCACCAGCTTGCACATCCTTGTTGACAACTTGGGTCCATGGATTCGTGGGGTCTGCGCCACACTCGAACCCTACCATCAGATCTTACCAACTGAAATCGGGACTCATCTGACCAAGCCACGGTTTTCCAGTCGTCTAGGGTCCAACCGATATGGTCACGAGCCCAGGAGAGGCGCTGCAGGCGATGTCGTGCTGTTAGTAAAGGCACTCGAGTCGGTCTTCTGCTGGCATAGCCCAGTACAGCCAAAGTTCGCCGCACTGTCCTAACGGACACGTCCGTCGTACGTCCCACATTGATTCCTGCGGTTATTTCACGCAGTGTTGCTTGTCTGTTAACACTGACCATTCTGCGCACACGTCGTTGGTCTCGGTCATTAAGTGCAGGCGGTCGGCCACTGCGTTGTCCATGGTGGGAGGTTATGCCTGAAATTAGGTATTCTCGGCACACTCTTGACACTGTGGATCTCGGAATGTTGAATTCCCTAACCATTTCCGAAATGGAATGTCCCATGCGTCTAGCTCCAACTACCATTCCGCGTTCAAAGTCTGTTAATTCCCGTCGTGCGGCCATAATCACGTCAGAAACCTTTTCACATGAATCACTTGACTACAAATCAAAGCCCAACCAATGCACTGCGCATTTATACATTTTGTACGCGATTCTACCGGCCTCTGTATATTTGCATATTGCTATCCCATGACTTTTGTCACCTCTGTGTATATATGAGTGTGTGTGTGACTTTATATTTTTAAGAATAGACAAAGCTTTCAAATTAATACAAAAATGATTTATAAAAATATTAAAAAATTATCACATGCAATGTTTTGGTAGTTATAAAATAAGTTTCACCAGTTCCGAATTTCAGTCGCGTAAGACGTTTCAATATTGTAATTTATCTTATTGTTTTATATGTTATATTATTTACATTTTTATTTAAGGCGAAGGCTGAAGAACGTCTTTAACTAACAGTCTTAAAAAGTATAATTAGCTGTGGGAACTTACGCAGCCAACAGGCGGCTTGTGTCTTGGTTCGACACCTTCGGACACCATCTTCTCAGAGGTCTTGAAGGCAACACCACAAAATTCCACTGAAACTTTGACGAAACAAAGTACATCTTTTGTCGTCATAGATTGCGTTACTTTTTGCCACTGACGCTCACCTCTGGTTGGGCCACTCTTAATATTGTACTATGAATCGTTCCCAGAAGTGTTGGGTTGTAATTGAGACACAAAAAAAAAACCTATTTTTAAAAATAATATGTTTCTTGATGACCGACTCTACGAAGTTACAAAATGGCAAGCGGGAGTACAGCAGACCACGTATTCCTAACGAATGTTTTCATATCGCGAGCTACGGTACCCAAGGAGAGTAAAAAATACAGACGTTTCATCATATCACAAATGGAATTATGATAAAACACATCACATCACTGAACTAAACTGACTTCGTTCCTAAGTATGCAAAATATATAGTCGTTATTAAAAATTTAAGCTTTGATACTCTTTCTTTTTCTTATTAAAGTGTCATTATACATTAATTAAATATAAGCATGTATTATTCATATCTTAAGTGCGCCCCTTTCTAAATGATCCAACGTACAGACTTTAACAGGAAATTCAAGGTCATACATGGCCTTACATCACCTGTCTATACCATCGTTCATCTTTTTACCTTGGTCCGTGAGAATTAATATCGAAAATCATGACCCAGCAACGAACTTTTGCAGCCAAGTTGAGACGAATTCCAATTTACTTTAAACTTGTAGTAAATTATTAAATTACCATATGTGAAACAGGTAGTGGTACGGATATTTCAGCTTCCAGAACAATCCTTAAAATTGAGCCCCACCCATAAAGTAACGCCTGACCGCAGAACTTATGAATGCACATTTAACTCTCGGGTTATTACAAATTGTGTTTCCGATTTGAGACACACAAATCAAATACTAAAAGTTGATATCAATGAAAAGAGTAGCTCAGAAACTCTTTTTTGGGCTGTTTCAGAAATTACGGTTAGTAAAACTGTCGCGCAAAAGTTACCAGAAAAAATTACTGCCGTCACAGACAGGAGAACGTGTCATCTAAGATGTTTGTGTTCACAGGTCTATTATTAGTGTGCAGCGTATTTCCGAACTTTGGTGCAGCTCCGCCCAGTGCGCATACAATTCGTAAGAAGTACTCCAGTTTAAAGGAAAGAGGGTGCATCAGTAAGAAAAGGTCAACTGGCTTCCCGTCAATAAGTGAGTGATCAGTGGAACGAGACCGTGAAAGTTTCATACGCAATCCAAAAATATCCACTATCAGAGGCGGCAGCGAACTGGGAACACGTAGTTGCGAGTGTTTTAAATATTAAGCACAGATCCGTACCGACTGTCATTACTGCAGGCCTTGTCATCGAATGAAAAATTAATACGACGTTCTTTCGTAAAAGAATGTAAAGTGATTACAACTTTCATCTTTCGAGAACTGTTGGTAAAAGAAAGTCTGAACCTGGACCGGAATGGTGGAGGGGGGTATAAAATCCGTATGCCAATGTGGAGCGACTCGCATAAAGTAAACGTTTTATGCTAAATAAACCATGACAAAGTGTATGGTTCATTATTTGTAACTGAAAAAACAATCACTGGAATCTCGTGTTTGCTACGGGCCGCTGCCACAGCTATAACAGTGAATTTTATGTTTCATATTATAACTGGATTGCGCAACCATGCATTTTGCGCTCAACAATTGACTACAAAACAGATTGATTCGTCGTGCTGGTGACTACGATAGCAAATATCTTCGTTGGCCTCCACGTTCCCTGGGCCTAACGCCCGGCTATTTCTTCCTGTGAGGGTTCATTAAACATAGAGTCTACCAGCCACCATTACCACAAACTTTGCCTGATCTGCGAGCAAGCATCGCACAATCCATTACAGCAGTCGATCGTGATATGCTACGTGTCTGGCAAGTACTTCACTACGAGGTAGATATGTGCAGAGTTTTTAAAGACGCTCACAATGGACGCCTGTGAGGTAACGCAACAAACTTTTCAAGTCACGTCTTTATTGACACAAAATTTTTATCTAGGTTCCGTTAAACGTGTGCCAAGGAATTTTTAACTTATGCCATTGTATGGGCTCGAACTATCACTGGTATGGCCTCCTCGCAACACGAGAGTGAGACCTGAGAAATCACGATCACCGGAGAACGTTTAATATATTTCACTTCTACTTCGCAGCTAAACTTAAACTGAACCCAACCATTGTAAGTGGAAAGTAACGCATGCGGATTTCGATTCATCTCCGTTTCCCATTTTAACGCGTATGCTCCTGGCAACTGGGTGCATCAGAGTTGAAGCGTCGACTACTCGACAGTGCAGGGTTCGAACTCATTATAAATTATAAAATGTAATTTGGCGGATCTAATTGTGACGTCATTCACGTCTATGAAAACTGGTTTAGGGTTATTTTAACACTTTTGAAAGACATGTTTATTTCTTCTTTCTACAATTCCCCCACATTAAAAATTAGCATAAGCGTGGACAGTCGAGGTCGTGTATACTGCGCATGAGCAAGTGAAACCGACGCACTTCTAGGTTTATTTAAAAACTACAAAAAAGGCTCATTCAAATAGTATTATAGGTTAATTTAAGTTAGATCAGTATGAAGTATAATATCGCGTATTTACCCACTAACCCAGATTAGCTTAGAAGCTCCTTTAAGGTTGGGATCCTGTGTTAAAATTGTGATGGGCGAAACCCCGCATGCACAGTAATAATGGTCGCTCACAAACGCGTTCGCAAAAACCACAGTCTCAGCAATCCATTGACTCTGATAAATTAGTATTGCAATGGATCTAGTAATTGGTGTCCACGCCTTCAAGAAGTAATTAATGAAACTATGAGACGCAAGCATATCATTATGTGAAGTTTTACGCTAATACGCATGAAACCAAACGAAATACGTTTTAATGGCCACCAATTAAATTCTTACTATTTTTATAACACGTTTAGGTATATAACAATTTTACCTCTTGCACAACATCACTTCAAGCGCAAACTGGTCATTTTAATATAAACTCGAGGAGTGAGAATTGTGGGACGAACTGATCGTAAATCCACAGTCACATTTTCTTGTTGCTCGATTTATTTATTGGTTGTGTTTTACACGAGAGGAGGGTTCACCTTACAGCTCTGATACTTAGACTGAATAAAAATTGTGTACAAGTAGACATAATGTGTGTGGCAGCAGCGTTTCTATTGAAGTCGGTGTAATTTTACACCTACATATGTCAATGTTATTTTACTCTAAGTCCAAGAAAATGTATCCTACAAATTATTTAAAAACACTAGAGAGCCAAAAAAAAACTGGTATAGAAGTGCGTATGCATATAACAGAGACATGGAACCAATCAGAGTAACGCGATGCGGTTGGCAGCGCCTATATAAGACAACAAGCGTCTGGCAAAGTTGCTAGATCGGTTACTGCTGCTACAATGGCAGGTTATCAAGATTTAAGTGAGTTTAAACATGGTGTTATAGTCGGCGCACGAGAGATGGGACATAGCATCTCCGAGGTAGCGATAAAATTTGAATTTTCGCTTACGACCATTTCACGAGTGTACCGTGAATATCGGGAATACAGTAAAACATCAAATCTTCGACATCACTGCGGCCGGAAAAAGATCGTGAACGAACGGGACAAACGACGACTGACGACAATCATTAAACGTGACAGACGTGCAACCCTTTCTCAAGTTAGCTCAGATTTCAATGCTGGGGCATCAATAAGTGCCAGCGTGCGAACTATTCAACGGACCATCATTGATATGGGCTTTCGNAAGTTAGCTCAGATTTCAATGCTGGGGCATCAATAAGTGCCAGCGTGCGAACTATTCAACGGACCATCATTGATATGGGCTTTCGNATCGGGGGGATGGACGTGTACGGGTATGGAGATATCCTCATGAATCCATGGACCCTACATGTCAACAGGGGACTGTTCAATCTCGTGGAGGCTCTGTCATGGTATGGAGCGTGTGCAGTTGGCGTGAAATGGGACCCCTGATACGTCTAGATACTACTCTGACAGGTGACAGATAAGTAAGTATCCTGTCCGTTCACGTGCACCCATTCATGTCCATTGTGCATTCCGACGGACGTGGACAATTCCAGCAGGACAATGCGACACCCCACTCGTCGAGAGTTGCTACCGAGTGGCTCGAGGAATACTCTTCTGACTTAAGATACTTCCATTGACCACCTAAATCACCAGACATGAACATTATTGAGCATATCTGGGATTCCTTGCAACGTGTTGTTCAGAAGAGATCTCCACCGCCTCGCACTCCTGTGGATTTGTGGACTGCCCTGCAGAATTCATGGTGCGAATTGCCTCCTGCATACCTTCAGACATTAGTCGAGTCCATGCCACGTCGTCTTGTGGCATTTCTGCGTGCTCGCGAGGGCCCTACGTGGTATTAGGCACGTGTACCAGATTTTTGGCTCTTCAGTGTTACATGTACATTGTACAACTAATTTTACATTTAATTGTGTTTAAATTTACAATTACTCTGCAGCAGAAATTAAATTGCCAAATTCGTGTATTTTTCCTCTACGGCAAGTAAATTTGCACATACATCGCAATTGTAATGTCATCACAGCGTGTGTGTCTTTTTAGCTTACAAAGTAGAAGAACACAGATACGCTGTAATTTTTAATAAACAATTTGTCTACATTTTAAATTTTTTTTTTACTAAGCAACTTAACCATCAGTATATGTTATTTTACAACTTCATGTTTATTCATATACTAGGCATGTATAATTTTACCATTTTCACATTATTGTACTCCATTTTGTATCTTGATAGTTTAACACAGTTATAAAAAATGATCTCCAAAATGTGGATAACGATTGACTTTAAATATACAATACGTAATTATATGCAAAAGCCAGCGTATCCCATCAGCAGGATTTAAGTTTTCTTTTTGAACACACAAATGGAGTTCTTAGTAGTTTTACTCTCTACCACTATATCAGATGTTTTAAACAAATACACGTAATTATCTTTTGGATTATTAGGAACATTAGTGTAAAATTATAAATACTGAACACGTTTTAACAAATATGCATAAAAATTGTAAAATTACCGAAAATTCGTGGGTAAATATACGCTTACAGATACTCCAAAATGTAATGCAAGATTACTTACGCACGGTCATTGTAAAATTGCACAATGGAGGATGTACAACTACACTGACATTGAGTGTTTATACAACGACCACTTAGCAGTACAAATACACAATTTAAGGTTTTAATACAGAGTAGGTGTGTTTTTACACATAATTATGGATGTGTAAATTAACACTAACATTATGTTTATAAGCCACAAATTAATGTATTTTCACGAAATACTTGTAGTACTTTCTAAATTCTTAAAGACATTTGTGTAAAATTACACGAACTGTAGTTGCTTTTACAAATTATACATACTAAAATGTAAAATTACAACAAATTTTTATGTGTAAATAAACATTTATTTTTTACAGTGTAGGCTGACAAGGTACTTGGGGCAGTCAGTGAGAATGACTATCACCCATCTGCATAACGAACATAAACTTCGGTTCGAGTTCCGTTATTTGGATGTAGACTACAGTAGGTAGGGTATTGTTACACGACGTCAGGAGCGTACTCGAGTTTGTGACGCATGGAGGTCTTAATAAAAAATAAAATAATTAAATTAAGTCTTTGAATTTATTTATAAAGCTATAAAAACACGCAGCTACTATTTGCAACATTAAACTACCTATCTCTGCTATAAAACTTGCTATTTTCAGCGAGCGCAGTATTTAATGTAAATTTCAATTATAATTTAAGTCCTTATCGATTGTGTTATAGTCGGCGCACGAGAGATGGGACATAGCATCTCCGAGGAAGCGATAACTTTTGGATGTTCGCGTACGACCATTTCACGAGTGTATCGTGAATATCGGGAATACGGTAATACATCACATCTTCGACATCGCTGCGGCCAGAAAAAGATCGTGAAAGAACGTGACAGACGTGCAACCCTTTCTCAAATTGACGCAGATTGGATTTGTGGACTGCCCTGCAGGATTCATGGTGTGAATTGCTTCCTGCATACCTTCNCTCAAATTGACGCAGATTGGATTTGTGGACTGCCCTGCAGGATTCATGGTGTGAATTGCTTCCTGCATACCTTCAGACATTAGTCGAGTATATTGTCACGTCGTCTTGCTGCACTTTTTCCCGCTCAGGAGGGGGGGGGGTGCTACACGATATTAGGCAGGTGTACCAGTTATTTTTTTGGCTCTTCAGTGTAAATCGCTACAAGAAATATGGGCTGAAGTGGAGAAACGAAGAGAGTGCAGAAAATTAAATATGGAATTGAAATTGATAAACAATATGAATATGGCTGCACATGATTCATTGAAGGGAGGAGATGACTTCCGCACAGACTGTCGGAGGTCGATAACTGTAGCTGAAAATGATGTTTGAAACAGTGCACTATGTTTTCTCTGTTTCAGGTGTTGTGTGACGGGCGCACGCTACCTCTCTTATCATGCTAATGATCGTTCTTCGAGTGCTCAAGTTGGAACTGTTTTGTTTGTGATCAGTGACCTGAGTGTGATCACTGTTCTTGCCTTGCGAGCGGGACTGAGTGTGTTATTATTTGGAGTGATCATGGCTGTTCGAAGTTTTCGGTGGCCATCCTTGTTCTGGAAGACTCTAGAGCATGTGAGGACAGAGCAGTATGATTTCTTAGGAGTGACGTTTTTCTGTAAGATGCTAGGACGTGCGAGGACAGTCCAGTGGAAGGGCAGTGAGGTAGCTATTTATAATTTAGACACACAGTATTTCGCTAGGGGAAGAACTCATTGAACTTGTGTGTGATGTGGACTCGTCTTGCTGCTCGTCATTGTGCAAGGGAACATAGCCAATGTTTATAAAACTGTTTGATTAATATATAATTGAATGTTGGCGAGTACACGGAAGATTAATGGTAAAGTAAGGATATGGATTGTATATGGTATTTTCTGAACGCATGTTGTATGAAGCTGCAATGGGTCGAGTATTTTCTCTTGAGAAAAATATCTGTAGATAGATGGTTTTATTTTGACCCATTANTATGAAGCTGCAATGGGTCGAGTATTTTCTCTTGAGAAAAATATCTGTAGATAGATGGTTTTATTTTGACCCATTACTTTTACTGTCACGTGACCATTAAACTTTCCTGTCCTGTATACAAATATAAATCTTCCGTGCACTTATTAAGGTCGATTGTAATGAGAAGCTCAGTGGCATGCAATATGATGAGCAGTTTTGTTTGTGCTTATTAACAGTCAATGTTTCTGTAAAACAGATAACATGTGCTCATAAATTAACGCATACGGAGTTCTTTTTACAATTGTTATGTATGTGCTTTGCGCACCGGTATGTTTTTTTTTATGAGGCACTGCTTCAACTATTATGAATTTGATTATCATAATAAATTTTTAATGCTTGCACCCTGTTATGATTAGGACTGTGAGTAGTAAC
>NQII01003951.1:28757-132414 GCA_002778355.1 Clitarchus hookeri
GGGTGTGAAAAGTGCTACACGGTTTCTTGTAACGACAACTTTTTGTACCCTCCTTGCGTGGTCGGGATTAGGAAATGAACATGTGGGCTTAAACTGAGATCCAATATGACACTACATATTTTTACGTTTCATCATCGAATACAATTTTTTTTAAATGCAATGTTTTTATTTTTATTTTTCTCTCTTTTTTTAAATAACTCCTTTAAAAATGAATTTTATAGGTGAGAATAAAAACAGAGATTACTAAGTGCATGAAAATATAAGGGGAGGGTGGAATACGAAATATTGAGAAAAGTTAGGGTGATGCTTCATGCTCGGCTACTTGACAACATGTACCTTTATGAATATGTGTTTACCTATGTCTCTGTATGTTTGTGTCCATTTGTGGTAGCCGATTCACGTCATGCCCACATGCAAGTCTCTAGCTGAGTGCTACACGAAGGGCAATTAGCGCCCGCCCGCGACCTGTGTCGTAACGATTAGCACACTGTGTTGTTCCAACGTCAGTTGAGAAAGTCACGACTATGACCCAGAAAGAGTTTCATAAGGAAATTATTACTTATTCGGGATCGAGGGAAATAAATTTCGAATCTCAATACAGAAAAGCGGTATTCAGACTACGTAGATTGGACCGTAAGGAGAACGACATGCGAGTAATCACCGGTGGCCTTAGTTGACAAGACATTGCGTCATATTGTGACAAGAAGGTGAAATTGGGTGATGGTTCAAGATTAATTCCTTGCGAGACTCATAATTTCAGCAATATACCGATATATAAATATTGCGNGATTAATTCCTTGCGAGACTCATAATTTCAGCAATATACCGATATATAAATATTGGCGGGGGTCACTAACTGTGAGGTTACTTCGCTTTTATCCGTTCTGTGCATAACAAGGAGACATAACACGCAGTACAAAACAAATAACAACAAATGTAAAACACACGCATTAAAAATTTAAAAACTGCAAACTAAAGTACAGTTCAACTATCCATTTAAGGACAGTTTGTATATCGTTATAAAATTATCTTTACGGCTTTTACTATGTGCTAGGTTGTGTGAATGTCTGAGTCGTCGGAAGCCAGGCTTCTCTTTGATGGAGATATTCTGTCTTGAGGTATAAATAGACATCAGTATTAAAAAAAATACAATAACATATTTAAATAATGGCCGCATCACTGTACACGATCGGTTTCCACACAGTAAGGAAGACTAGGGCAGAATAAAACTGTCAACACATCACTCTTCTTGCAAACTCTATTTTACAGTTCTTCAACATGGCAAAAAACTACTCTTTCAGACTGCTGTAACTTGAAATATTCTGAGTGAATACCAGTGTAACTAATATAAGGCCCTGCATCTAACTTTGCTACAAACATTTCATCAATAAAAATGTAAAATAAACGCTTGAAGTCCCGTAGTAAATTGCGTACAGTGGAAAGCCTGCACGCAAGCCCGGAGCCTTACGCGTAGTGGCGATAGAGCGCTTGATGTGCGTGCCAGTGTCGCCTTTATGGCTTCGTTAATTTTTTTCCTCATAAACGGAAAACATCTCGAAGTATACGGTCGTCTTAACGAGATTTACACGCATAAAATGGCTATATATTCGCGGTTTCTTCACACTTTTCCAATCAAACATTTGAAAAATCACCCTACGTATAACGTGTTTGGTTGTTTCCTAAATGTGGCATTTATGACGAACGTTTTACACATCTATTAATACAAAAGTATCTTATTGTTAATTAAATAAAACTTTTACTAACATCTTTTCTGTAAAATGTATTATTTGTTTAATAATTAACATGAATAAAAACAGGGAGAAAGAGGTATGTTGGTAATGCCTAGTAATAAATTGTTCGTATTATGAATGTTATTAAACTGAGTGCGCACAAATGCGGTACGATGCCTCTTTGGTGTCATTTTTGAGACTTAGTTAAACTTTGTTTGCGTGAGGCGGCAGAATATCTTGGCAGTATAACTTTAGCGTGGCTCCAGAATAGTTGTAATTAATCGTAAATGGACTATACCCACATTTACCTGCCAATATTATTTGACATGTGCCAATAGGTGTTTCCTTTTGAATATGCGCTGTTATATCAAGATATTTTTCAAATAATTCTTTCAGAAGTTTTCAATGAATGCGAAGACAGTAAAGTAGCTGCAACTGTAGTGTAAGTAAGAGAAACACGCTCGTCTGTGTGCGGGCGGACACTTTGAATCATTCATGCAGGTGAGGAAGGAGTTCCGAGCTCGGCGTAGTTTCGCAAACACAACTCCGCCCGGGGAGGCTCCCTCCCCCTTTTAAGATGCAAATTGTTCATCCAGCCGGTCCTTTCCAGAGCAGGCCCTGCCTTCTTCATGGCGACACTCTTGTGACAAGTTGTCTCCGCAGCAACTCAACATTCCCTTTCCAGGCTCAAGCTCACCGCTCCCTCCGTTCTCCGAGACACCCCCCCTCTCTCTCTCTCTGTCTTCCTCCCGGTACAGCTGTTTGGAATTTATGTCCACGTAATTTGTTTATGAATATCTTCACTCTGCTCGTTTCCGGAAGTGTTTCCCCTCCGAGCCCATGGAGGAGTTTGGCTGCCTCAGCGCGGCCTCCTAGTTACTTTGGAAACTTCTTCCAGAGTTTCTTCTTCGAGTCTCTTGCTTCCGAACGAGATGTTGCGAGGCAGCAATGTTTTACACTCGTGCCTAGAATACACAACAAAGGTTCAGCAATTGTGGAAGGAGGTCGTGTTGGGTAGGGGCGTGTAGGTACAAGACCATCACTAATGGTCTTGGTGTAGGTAGGTCTGCTCACTTTTTCGGTGCCATTTATTTTTGTGCTAAATTTTTTGTTCTCAGAATCACTTTAATGGCGAAAAACCGTTCGGAAACCTCAACAAAATTTTCACCATAGTTGTTGACTACTTTGACGTAAACGAAATATTCACACAACCATCCACATTCAATTCTTGACCATCCATTACCAAGANGTTGTTGACTACTTTGACGTAAACGAAATATTCACACAACCATCCACATTCAATTCTTGACCATCCATTACCAAGACGCTAAACATTTTCTTTAGTTAAACTGTAAGACCATTTATGTATATCGTAACTGCAGCAGTACGCTCCCAAGAAAATAATTTTTCTGAGTACTTTTTATATATTGCGTATTTTCTGATTCTATGTCACGCTAACAACCAAAACCAAATTCAAAGAGGAAATGAACGAAAAAGAAAAGTATCTTCTCTTTTTTTTTCAAGTACGTAGTTCGCAAAACCCCAACAGTTTGCAATATATAGTGAGCCCGAGAGTTTAATAGCATATTTAAAAACAAAAATATAGGAAAAAAATTAGTTTTCGTATTTATTTGTTTTTTTTTTGTTTGGTTATTTTTCCTAGTTGTTGACAGACAGACAGATGACAGCAAACTTACAATAATGACCAAATTGTGACCATCCACGTAAAGTATTTTCTAGAAATCAGTAACTGGTGATTCTGTAAAGTGATTTGCTCTTTTCCCGGCACTATTAAGCTTACCATGCAGTTACAGTTAATCTCCAACCTGTCCTGTTTGTTGGGGAATTAATTCAAAATAAAACAATTCAAGTAAATTTAATGTCGCTCTCGACAATTAACTTTATATTTTCACTCGTAGCTGTAACTGCTGATAAACTACGATTCCTGTGCGTATAAAATGGCCATGCCTTCACGTGCTTCCAAATTTAAACTATAGTCTATTTGCGGTTTCTTCACACTTTTTAATTCAACCCTTTGAAAAAATCACCACGTGTCTGACATGCTTGGTTTTTTTCTAAATATGCGATGTATTACAAGCGTTTTATACTTGTGTTAACACAGATATGCCTTATTGTACCTTAAATTGAAGTTTTATTTACGTTTTGTCTTAAAATTAAATAATTTTATTCGCAATTAATAAGAATAAAAATAGGGAGAAAATAGATGTGTTGGTAATGCCTGGTAAGATATAGTGTTCTTATGCAAAATATCATTACACTAGTGCGCACGAATGCAATGCGTTCTCCCTCTGGTGTCATTTTCTAGACTGGTCAAGCTTAGTTTGTGTGAGGCAGAGGAATATCCTGGAAGTAGAACTTAAGCAGAGATTGAGAAAAACTGGAAGTTACCGTCGCTGGATTTATAAACGGTAAACATCGTGGAATAGTTCGAGTGAGGAGGAAGCGCGCCGCCGCCGAGCTGATGTCCGGCCTCGCCTGTCGCGTCCTCGCTAGTCCCCGCCTCAGCCTTCCACGCCTCAAACCAGACAACAAAACAACCGAAGCCGAAACAGCCAATAACATGCGACTTTGGACTTAGCCGAACCTCTGTTTTCCGATTCTGCACGAACATTTCAAGAAATTTAATTTTTTCTGTTACCTTGGCATATAGTTTCCTTAAAATGTGAATATACTGTATACGCTCATTACGTTTATTTTAGTGAAATTAACTTTTAATTACATCAGCAGAGGCCCGTCCTTCTCAAGCCTGCTGGAGGCGTGGCTAGTTCGCCCTTTGTATCTTTTGAGTTGAGAATCTTTCTCTTCTCTCCTACGGCAAGAAAAGTATTTAACTTTCCTTCATCCTAATTAAGCGAAAATACATTCATTAGCCCCGGTTCATCCTCTTTGCCTTATTCCTACTTACATTTGCTAGAAAAAATTATTAACATATATGAACTGTATTTTTGTTATACCGACTCCTGATGATTTTCGGAGTACATACAAATTCTAATCACATTTCTACGACCATTTAAACTCCAAATACAATGTAAATTATGTTTCCATTGATATGCTATTGCGACTGCTGTGTCCATCTCACAAACTGCTCATTACAAATCATAGCGATTTGAAAGAGTTCACTAGAGATCACAAGTATCGGAGTTTTGCGAAGCCAGCGTTTTTCGTTACTCTGATTATTCAGGTATACGATCCAAAAGCGTACATGCAATTGTCTAAACTACACATCAGGGTACAAATAGGTTCGATGGCTCTAAAAATGTCAATTGCCACATTTTTTAATAAAATTTTAATTTCTTCTCCGGAAAGTGTATGACCTGAAGATCCCAAATACTTGTACATATGGCCAAGACCTCAAATGCCATTTTTCTTGACGTATCGGTAGTGCGTCAAAATTTATAAATTACCATTACCTGAAGTGCATTCACTGAATAAAAGCAGATGTTCATAGTTTACTGTAACACCTATGAAGAAGCTTCCGTGTAGTTTAAAATGTTTACTTATTATTAGCACTACACGGTCCCTTTCTCCATGATATCTTAGCCATACAATGGTTTGAGTAATCGAAACACGCAAGTTATAGTCCATTCACGGTTACTTCCAACTTTTCTGAAACCCTGCTAAAGTACTACTTCCAGGATATTCCTCCGCCTCATGCAAACAAATTTTAAAAAAGGCTAGAAAATTACATCAAAGGAACAACGCACAGCATTCGTGCGCCCTCACTTTAATAATATTTTGCATAATAACTATTCCTTACTATAGGCATTACCAACACATCTACGTTTTCCGTGCTTTTATCGATATTAATTATAAATTAAATATCACAATTTATAGATAATGTATAAGTAGAAGTTCAATTTAACAACGTACTTTTATGTTAACAAATGCATAGAACGCTTGCGATATGGGACAGATTTAGGAAACACGTCATACATTGGGTGATTTTTTAAATGTTTGATTCGAAAGGTGTGAATAAACCGCGAATATACTGTATATCATGTTCTTCGCTACTTCACACGATCTTAGTACCGAATCACCATCAATTGACACTTAAAAAGCGGATTTGTTTGGTCCCTTAAAAAATATTTTTTTGGCTAAAAGTATGTGTTGTGTACACTTCATTATGTGAATAATGCGTAAGGAAACCCAGAGGCAGTTAGTTGTAAGTAATGATGCGAGCCGCGCCTCGCATACTCCTTGCGACCGTTCGTTGCGCCGCGCAGTATTCCAGCAGCATCCCGGCCTAGCGTCGTGCCTGCAGCTGTCAGCATCATCACTGGTGGCCTTGTTATGAGCTCAACAGCTTCCCTTGTAGTTCTGAGTGTGAAAGCCGCTTGATATCTGTCCGCTGTGTCTGCGTCCGTGTGTAAGAGGAGTGGGGAACATTACTAACACTACTATCAGACCCGAGAATCCCCATGTATTCGTATTACCACTAAAATATAACAGCGTAATAAATACTATCTTTGGAACGATGGACTATAATAAAATCCCACTTCCTTGATGAAAGGGATTACTTTACTAAAGAGTCAGCAATTTATATTATAGGCTGCTCGCGGTTAAATACGAACTCTTGGAATNTGAAAGGGATTACTTTACTAAAGAGTCAGCAATTTATATTATAGGCTGCTCGCGGTTAAATACGAACTCTTGGAAACAACGTTTGAAAAATGTCACTGCCCTTACCGGTACACTGGCCGACATGCTCCTGGGAAAGTTGGCAACGACGTAGTGGAAGGAGCTTCAAGTCTAAACCTTGAATTCAAAGTTAGGTAAACATTTGTGAATACTGCAATCAGTTATTTTGCTGTCTGTTTTTAATGCATGTAATCTTATAAGTAAACACGTTTGTAAATTATCTACCTTTTTTTAATAATTTCATAGTTACACTTGACCGACGCGTGAAGAAAGTGATCCGGCTCATTACTATGATAATTTTACTTGCGGTAGAAGAATACACACTGTGCGTATACAAGTAGATCTTAAGCCGGGTTTTCAAAAGTGCTCAGTTTACCGTCAACAGCCAATAACAGGTGATACATATCATCCTAAGCATCCAGTCGCATGTCGTGCTCATCTTTATTAAAACCAGTTATGTGATCAACTTTGATTGCAATTAATTGAGTTTAGTCCAAGCCTCAACAAGTGATTTTCTAGAAGCGCGCACTTGGCTCTCATGATGCACCCAAGCGAGCACTTGTGAAGGCCGCCACTCTCCTTTCAGCTAGAAGTTTCAACAAACCTGTGTAACACGGTCGTACCGAACGTAAATCTTGTTCCCATCACGTGCGCATAGTCGAAAACCTGTGCGATATGCGCGGAGTCGCTCGCAATTAGCTACAGAGAAGGTCAGACGAGTCTGATCTTTTACTGAGACAAATGGTAGGCGTGATCCGTTTACTTCTGCCCTATCGGAATGGGGTGAAGGTTGGCGAACAAAGTAATCCAATGTCAGTTGCTTGCGCGTGTTTTGATCTACCCAGCTGACGTTTGATTTGTTTTTTAATTGCCCACTATATGTAATTGTTACTGCACGATAAATTTCTTAGGCCCAGCAATCTCGGCAAAGATAAACGCGCACGACGTGTTCGATAAATCTCAAACGTTTCTCATTGGACGTGAGAACTCGATCACCGTCGATACGCTATCGTCACACTCGTAATACCTGACTGGCTACGATGGTAATTTGTTAATTGCGTCACTGTAATCGATCTGGCCCCAAGGGTCAGAAGATTAAACCTGGAACTTAATTAAAAAAGGTTGCACAATCAAATAAGTACCAGGGTCGGTATTTACATGTAAGTAGACTGGCGTAGTGATTTTCCAATTGAAAAAGATTCAAGGAAAAATTAATATAAGGCATATTCTTTATACTTTACTGTTCTGTGAGGGTAAAATACATTCTGAACATATCCAAGTCCAAAACGCATAATCTGTCAACTATTTACGACCTTGAGTGTGTCGCTGAATATATTCTTACAAAATTACTAATAAAGTAAGTATAAATCTTAAAAATTAACACATTTTGCACAGGAAAAAGTAGTAAACAACCGTGCTCGTATGCGAATTAATATCTGTACTTTGCTCTGTCATGTGTAAGTCGGTGAAATTATAAAGATAATGATATCACCACTTTTATTAAATGTAATGCAGCTACCGGGAATTCAGACTACTAGAAGCTGGGAATTAAAGAAAAAATAATTTTTTTATGTGTTACAAAGGACATGCTGAATATAACTAAAAAACAAAAATTATTACAATACGAGTATTTTCTTCAGACAGAAACATACCACTACGATGTCTTATTGTCTAATCTTGATCACACATTATTACTTGAGCCTATTTTAAGATTACTACGTATCGTATGCTAAATATACGAATTTTAGCTATGGTTGATATGAGTTGGAAGAATAAAATATGTGTAGTTTTTTTATACACGTGAAAATAAGTTTAAAAATAAAACATTATATTGCAACATGGACATAATCTGCGTGAACTTCAATACACTAGGAAAGTAAAATTAGAATTATTCTGTTATTTATTTCATTAAAAAAAACCTTTGAGACAAATTATATTCAAAAAGCAATAACTGAACTGGCAACCTTAAGTAATTTTTACCTTTAAGAAGTACGTACTTCATTAATGTTGCCAGTCATACTTAAAACATATTCTCATCGATTTTTACAATTAATATGTTAAATGGAGCTTTTTGGTATTTGTAAACAGCCTTTTAAATTGTTAGTTAATAACAGGAAAAAAAAAGGAAAATTGATTTGAATTAAGTGAAAAGGAGGAAATACACCGATAAGATACTTCAACAATGCTGTAAAATTTTAACAATAATTTGGTTATTGTATCTAATCCTTAACGGAAGAGTTTTCCGCAATGCTTAAAAATAACAGTTGTCATTTATGTTCTCATAATTTTACGCTACTCTAGAAAATTATTAAAATAAATACCAAAACCACTTTGAAATATTTCAGTAAAAAAAGTGTAATTTAAAAGGCTGTATATTTGTAACTAGGAAACAAGTGAGAACAATATATTAATTAACTAATAAAAAACAAAAATAACAACGTAATCTTNTAACAGTTGTCATTTATGTTCTCATAATTTTACGCTACTCTAGAAAATTATTAAAATAAATACCAAAACCACTTTTGAAATATTTCAGTAAAAAAAGTGTAATTTAAAAGGCTTTNAACCACTTTGAAATATTTCAGTAAAAAAAGTGTAATTTAAAAGGCTGTATATTTGTAACTAGGAAACAAGTGAGAACAATATATTAATTAACTAATAAAAAACAAAAATAACAACGTAATCTTTACAAAAATAAAAATACTAATTATTTGCACAACTAATACAAAAAAACATTTATTCATAAAATGCATTATTACATTGTTAGCGTTTAAGACGTCTTGCAATTGTTAGAAAATTCCATTCTAAGTTTAAGTTACCAGTTGGTAAATCAGGTATACTCATTAGCAACGAAGAAGTGTAGCTAGTTAACTCGTTATTAATTAACAGCGGTGTAAAATTTCAAACAATAGAACAACAAGGTGCTAATTTCAACGCTCCTGCAGAACGTGGCCATAACATGAAAAAGTCTTATTTCACTTATTGTCAGATTCTTCCTTCTTAGGTAGACAAGCAGAAATGCCATACTCCTTTCCCACGAAACATCTTGTAACAAGCAGTTCAGTGTTAGAAAATGGCCTTCATTTCTTAAAGACACGATACAGAAATAAAACAGCTGCTTATACCGTGAACTTGAGCCGCACACGCTAGTAAAATGGCGTGACTGGGCAGCGACATGTCGGAACGCCGTTAGCCAATCAACGCCCGGCAACTTATTTGCCAGCCGGCAGCCCAGCCAATGGGGAATCTTTCTCTACACTCAGGCATAAAGTACGTGCCAGAGCATTGCGCAGTCAATAGGCGAATGGGTAGACCCATGTCAAAGGAACTACCACACAATCTCACTTCTGTACACTTTTTGAATATCGAACCTTTGAAAAATCACCNGCGAATGGGTAGACCCATGTCAAAGGAACTACCACACAATCTCACTTCTGTACACTTTTTGAATATCGAACCTTTGGAAAATCACCCCATGTATGACGTGTTTCATCGTGTCCTAAATATATCATGCATAACAAGCATTATCTACTTGTGTAAACATAAAGGTACCTAATTTTTGGTTAAACTGAACATTAACTGTTATTTTGTACAAGCATTATAGTATTTTATTTATAAGTAGTATGANAGTACCTAATTTTTGGTTAAACTGAACATTAACTGTTATTTTGTACAAGCATTATAGTATTTTATTTATAAGTAATATGAAAAAAAAAACAGTGAGAAATCAGGTGTGTTCGTAATGCCTAGGTAATAAATAGTTATTATGCAAAATATCATTGAACTATGTGCGCACGAATGCGGTGCGTTGTCCGTTTGGTGTAATTTTCTGTATTTGGTTAAGCCGTATTTGCACAAAGTGCAGGAATATCCTTGAAGTAGAACTTCAGAAAAGCTTGAAGTAACCGTGAGTGGACTATACTATGTGAACTAACGTCCGCACTTTCACCAACAGAGTCAACATGGATGAGATGAGAAGAGGATATCGCCAAGCGGGACTGAATGCTGTATCTGAAAGACAGNCACCAACAGAGTCAACATGGATGAGATGAGAAGAGGATATCGCCAAGCGGGACTGAATGCTGTATCTGAAAGACAGACCACTTCTCAGCCTAAAGAGAGTACTAAAGTGAGTATTGCAGTACAAAAATTGAAGACGAGCAAGGGAATTGGTGTACTCCGATTAAATTCCCACAACACACCATACTCCACGCACAAGAAAGTTCGTCTACATAAAAATTTCCAGCCCGAAGAACGAAGCCAGGAACTAAACCAGGGATCGCAAATATTCGAGTTTAGTAACTAACANATAAAAATTTCCAGCCCGAAGAACGAAGCCAGGAACTAAACCAGGGATCGCAAATATTCGAGTTTAGTAACTAACACCAGATTAACTGTTCATTTCAATTTTGCCATGTATGCTAATTTAACTGGTAAATGTTTTAGCTGATTATTTTTAGTAAAGCTTTGAAAAAATAAGATATTTTTACGGCGAACTAAAATAGGAACCGAAAGTTGGGCTCACTTTTAATGTAATCTAGAAATAAATCTTCAAAATAAGTATAACTGGGGTGTATCCGGAGGTATAAAAGTAGTTGTCCATTTTTCCAGGAGAGACACAAAAAAAGTTAACTTCCAAAGAAAAATTCGTAAACAAATANTATAAAAGTAGTTGTCCATTTTTCCAGGAGAGACACAAAAAAAGTTAACTTCCAAAGAAAAATTCGTAAACAAATAATTGATTTCTCAAAGTTGACGCCCTGCGTTGTCTGGCACTTGGCAGCTAGTTTTCGTATGTCTGGTATTACAAAATTCGTGCACCAACATAGGAATTTTGAAATTATGTACAAATTTACGATTACTGCCAAAGAGACAATCATGAACCATTGANCGTGCACCAACATAGGAATTTTGAAATTATGTACAAATTTACGATTACTGCCAAAGAGACAATCATGAACCATTGAACGACCGTTACATAAACCTGGCAGAATCCTTGTTGAACTCTTGATTGATTAAAATTTTGGTATTTGCAATAAACGATGTTTACCTATGACTCAGGATTTTTGTTGTTACGCAGGAGGTTCCTTATGGAATGTGAATTCTACTCGCAATCTAGGCGCATCATTTCAGTCACGAAAATGGCTTTCAAAATTAAGCCATCTGGCTGCGATGAAAATTTCTTCCCTGGAGACTTTGTACATGCATGGTTTTAGTCTATTTGCGGTTTCTTCACACTTTTTGAGTGAAATCTTTGGAAAATCACCCTATGTATGACGTGTTTGGTTGTTTTGTTAAATACTTCACGTAATAAAAGGTATTTTTTTCTATTTTATCTAAAATGTATAGTATTTCATTTTATGAATAACGACAGCAAGAAAATAGGTGCATTGGTAATGCTTAGTAAGAAATAGTTTTTATGCAAAGTATTATTAAATAAGTGTNCGACAGCAAGAAAATAGGTGCATTGGTAATGCTTAGTAAGAAATAGTTTTTATGCAAAGTATTATTAAATAAGTGTGCACGAATGCGGTGCGTTGTCACCTTGATGCAACTCCCTAGAGTTTGTTAGGCGTTGTTCGCATGAGGCGGAGGAATATCGGGAAAGTAGAACTTCGCCAGAGCTTTAGAAATGTCGGAAGTAACCGCGAATCGACTGTTAACTAGGCCAACGCAGACTACTTTATTTTTCCCGGGAGGGTACCACATGCGGCAACAGGTAGATGTGACAAATATCCTCGCCTTCCACACAGCTACGTTCTCCTGANCCCGGGAGGGTACCACATGCGGCAACAGGTAGATGTGACAAATATCCTCGCCTTCCACACAGCTACGTTCTCCTGAATACAGCCGGAAACTGTATCAGCTATACTCGTATGCACTTTGCTTTGAAGAAGAGGACGAATTTTATTTCTCTCAACGCTCGCCGCCTCTTCACCATAATATCATTTTTTTTCTGCTCGCTTTAGAATTTTCCATGATATTTCGCCACCCTCTTTGCGTATCCAGCCACTGCAAACATTTTTTGTGCAGTTTCTGGAAGTAAATACAGCAGACTGAACCGGGCGATGTAAATACCTCAGAGATGGTATACAGAGGGCAGTTCCTAAGTTATAGTTCAAATACGCGACATGAAAGAATGTGAGTAACAAAAAATGCTATGTATATAAATATTCAAATGGCGGGCAGAATTTCTGGACGCCGTCCTCTTTGATAGCCACGTCAATAACACGCAATATCGGGATTCAGATTATATTAAAAATTCAACGTCCGGCATGGTACGTATCGCAAGAATTTGCAAAGTAAAAGAGCTTCGCTCACAAAAATTTGTTGCCATTTACCAAAGGTAGGAATATTTCGTCATTCCTGCGGAGTTAATATATGATAGTCTTGGACTTGTTTTACCCACACAGAATATGGTTGTACACTGTGAGTATTTTTGACGTAACGTCCATTACTAGTACAACAGTACAATAAAATACAAATAAATTTAATATGTGTATAATAACTGTATTATTTTACTGTACGTACATTTGTTGGTTAATTTTTTATTGCTTTGGTTTACAAGTAACATTTAAAAACGCCTTTTATTTAAGTTATGCAAGCCTGAAATAATACGAAACAAGCAAAAATATTTGTTCCATGCTTGTACTTCAATACGAACAAAACATTTCAATCCCAACACTTACCCAACTCGATTTGTGAAGTAAGAAATTTGTGTTTACAAGTAGTACAACTTGCTGAAAGGTTTCAATACTGTAGGTACCTTATGTGACAAGTGGTTTCAACTTACATTTAATATTATAGGATATTGAAATTAGTTGTACGATTATCCTAATTATCGCAGGGGATTGGCCTGCGAAGAAGTCTTCATGTTGCCTCAAAAATGATTGTCTCCCATTCCTATAAATGGGAAATTCGCATAGGTTTCATATGTTCTGAATACGGCAAGAATTCCGTTTCCTATTTAAGAACCAGAAAGTTTTGTATTATTAATACAATTTTCAAAAAATTCCCCTTAACTTTGGAAATTTTTGAGCTAAGCATTTAAATTTTCAAATGTGGTTTAAAATAGCGTATTGGTTTCGGCTGATTAGTTGTTACATTGACTTTTTAAAATTAATATTTCACGAAAATACATATGCTGCTAATTTATTTCACGTTGCTAGAAAATTACGTAAGTGGCGTCTGATGCCTGGCTCAGTATAATACACAATAATGTAACGTTTCTTCCCCCCCAAGTTCAAAGCAAGTATTTGATAAGTATTAATTAAACAAAGTCTAGCATGATTTCAGTTGCCTATTGGTTGCTAGTTTTAAATATTTTTATTTAGATATATTTGATTTCCCTAGCTATGCTGTATTACATATAATACTTATTAATTTGACACTGAGTGCCTCGTAAAATTGAGACAAACCTACGAACGCGATCATGTAAGAACTTAACATTTGCCTATACCTTTGTTCTAAAAGAGAATAGTCTATTCGCGGTTTCTTCACACTTTTTAATAGAATCTTTGAAAAATCACCCCATGTATGACGTGATTGGTTGTTTACTAAATATGCCATGTATCAACAGCATTTAAAATTTTGTTGAGATGAAACTACCCTATTATTGTTTAAATTGAAGTTTTATTTTACCTATAAAACATAATAGTTCATTCATAATTTATATGAATTAAAACAGTGAGAAAATTGGTGTGTTGGTAATGCCCAGTAATAAATAGTTCTTATGCAAAACACTATTACACTGGGTGCGCATGAATGCGGTGCGCTGTTACTTTGGTGTGATTTTCTATACTTGGTTAAGCTTTATTTACATGAGATGGTGGAATATCCTGGAAGTAGAACTTGAGTATTGCTTCAGAGAAGTTTGAAGTAACAATGAATGGACTATAATCGATATTTCCAGACTGTTGTTGGAGAAATGTTTCGTGTATAACGAATAAACTCTGATCAGCTGTCAGCGTGAAGACGTTCATCAAAAACGACGGGAATACGCATCCGTTAACTTACCTGTTATGTATCGTGACGCTGTTTTGCTGCCGTGTGCGGATGGCGTTGGCGGAGTAAGGGGCTGTCGCACCTCTGTATTGTTCAGTACTCTGTGGGCCGCACGGCACGTCCGGCGACACCCGGGGGCACCTCGTCGACGGACGACACGGCAATCAGGCTGGTGTTGACGTGGCGTCGCGGGGGGTCACAGGTCAACGCTGACCTGCTCCACTTTTCCCGACATGTCCGCCGCCACGACGCGCCCTTCTGCATCCTCCCCCTGGGGCGAGACAGTCGCATCGCAGCCGCCGCGCCGCGCCGCATCTGGGTCAAGTTCTCTCACGTACGTGTTTCCCACGGACCAGTAACCCCTCGCGAGGCGGCCGTTAGCCCAGAGCACGGTTTCAGGAGGACATGTCGTGACACCGGCGTGGAAAGCTGCAACCCTTGTTGGCTGATTTAGTTAGTTAAATAACCGCAAAGTGCTTTTACCTAAGTATTGCTAGTTTTACATGGCATATAATTAAACGGGTAGTTGAAGTATTTATCATTAAAATGCCCATTCAAACTATTTTAGAATATCTTCAAACTCTTTGTGTCTTTGTTATATTAGTGAAATTTTGGACGCTGCATAATGGATGTAAATGTTGCCAAGTACCCAGCAGTATTATCCCAGGAGGTATATATAGTCTATTCGCGGTTTCTTCACACCTTTGATAAATTACCGCATGCATGACGAGTTTAGTTAATAAAAACAGTGAGGAAACATATTTGTTGGTAACTCCTTGTAAGAAATAGTACTCATGCGAAATGTTATTACAATTGAGCGCCCACGAGTGCGGTGCGTTGTCCTTTGGCGTAATTTCGCAGACGTAGTTAAGCTTAGTTTGCTCGAAGTGGAGGAATTTTCTGGAGGTAGAACTTTAGCAAGGCTTCTGAAAAGTGTGAAGTGACCGTGAATGGATTATAAGAAGTTCTTACTTTTTATCTCCGTGGTATTATCCTTATACAAACAACACAAAACCATATAATGTTGATACACCGTTATGTGGCTACTTCATGAACTAAATCAGTCTATATGAGTGACAGCGATAGACTAAAGATGAAGTATGAGGTGATCGATTTTCATCTTCTGCGCATGTTCCTGGAAGACTAATATCACGCCAATACAACTGTCAAAGTCACATGGTTATAAATGATGAACGTATTTGTTTATGTCAGATTTTTCAAAAGGCAAGCCCTTTTATATTAATAAAATCCTTTTTTCCAATTTGAATGATATCTAATCGCATTAACAAATTGGTTAGAGGAATTGCACAAACATCTCAAAACATTTATTTACATGAACAGTATTGTAATCTAAAATCTTATCCACGTCGTTTATGATAGTCGTATCGACAGAAAAGCAGTCCAATGTTGGAACACGGAGAGTGGCTACTGCGCACCTAGGGCGCGCATTCTACCCAAATTTATGCGTATGGTGACAACTCGCGAAATTTAGTAGACAGGCAAATATCATATGACCTGCCCTTCCATGTCCGTGGTCGAGAGTGTGCGTCGTCCAGGAGATTCTGCGGGTTGGCACTCGGGCTCGAGGGTGCGATTCTTATTCACTTTTCTTCTTAGCGGCAGTTCAATTACGTGAGCGTCACTAGCTGGGCTTAGCGGAGTTTAAAATATTCTGATATAGTCTGTTCACGGTTCATTAAACACTCTTCGAATGAACCTTTGAAAAATGTCGCTACCCCTTCCTGCGTATATTCTAACGGGCACGCTGACCGACTAACACTCGTCGCGACGGTGAGAAATGCGTTCCATGTCTCAATGCTGAATTAAAAATTTTTGGTAACCATTTGTGAATTATAAAATTATTTCATTTGTTTAATAAATGTTTTTAATACATACAAGTGTATAAAAATTTTACCATTTTGAAAAAAAATATATTTATTTTCTAATAATTTTACAACTTCACTTGGTAGACGCATGAATGAAGTGAGTAAGTTCTTGTTCATATTAATTTGACATACGGTGAAATAATACAGATTTTATATTCAAGTATATCTTGGGCAGGGCTTTCAAAAGTGCTCAGATTACCGTGAACAGTCACACAGTACACAGAATACATAAGCGAAATGACGTTGTGATTCCTTTGATGTGCGAGTACCGATTCGCTGATTGGCAGCGCTAGGTTTAGGTGCGAAAGCTTTCTTGTTGGCTGGGTTGCCAGCTGGTGAGCAACCTACCAGGCACTGATTGTCTAACGGCGTTCCGACATGTTGCCGGCCAGTGACGCCATTTTGCCGGCGTGTGCGGGCTGGAGTTCACGCAATAAAAGGCTGTTTCACCTCTCCATACTTCCTATTCGTTGACCACACTTCGTGCCACGGCAGCTTCTACGCCAACTCATTGTTTCCACTACGTAAATCTGTTTCCGATGAGCGGAAACGTGAATGATAATCGCGCTCCAGGACACACTTGAAACAATCATTTTAACGGCATTTTTAGGAGCTTCTTTATCGAACGCGGTCGTTCGCCTAGTTTTTAAAAACCTGAACAATATTTTACAGATATATTTGATTGTGAATATTACGAAGAAACTTTTCTCGCCCGTATACTATTACTCGTTTCAGCATTCAGTCACTCCTGATTTCTTTTCTCAGGCCGTGTCTTGCGTGGGATGAAAAACGCGTCCGCTATCGTCACGCGGGCAGCTTCACACGTCAACTGTTCTACGTAGAATCTGCAATTTCGAGAGGTATGCAGCGCCAATTTGCCTCAAGATGGAAGCTGCAAACTGAAAATTACCATAAATAAGGGCATAAGAAGATAAACACGCAACATTTATCGGCAAATATTTCAATCATNTATGAAAGCTGCAAACTGAAAATTACCAGAAATAAGGGCATAAGAAGATAAACACGCAACATTTATCGGCAAATATTTCAATCATTTGTATTGGCAGTTGCTGCTACAGATGACCACTTGTTCTCAACACTGTATCTGTTACAGCCATTTTTGTCTCTCGTCATGACCCATAACAGCCGCCTCTTACGAACTTCTTAGATAAACAACTCATAACAATTGTTCCCACTCTCCATTCTCAGTGCTGCTCTAACCTGACGCCAGTGACTCCTGTTGACGCGCGAACAGTCTTGAATCATCTGAGATTCATTTTTGACTCTCGTTGCAGCTGGTTGACGCTAGCGCAAGTGCTGCCGTCTGCCGATCACGCAGGACACTACAATTGCTCATTATGTATTTTAATTTTTCTGTTTTAAGTTGACGCCTGAAATGGACTCTTACGCAGGGCACGCCATATTGTCGCCACTGACAGTTCCACAGAGACGTTTGCCGACGAAAAGACCGCACGCCAGTTCAATGTCTTGTGTGCACGACCACGAGGCGCCTGTACCGTATTTCATGGCCTCGAACACGCAAAATATGTCCAGCCAGACGATGTATATAAAATTATGCGTTTATATGTTATAACCATACTCCGTGGATTAAACATACTAATTCACTTGGGAAAGAGAGAGGGCGTTTGAAACTGTGGAGGTAGCACCCACCAAAGTGAGGGCACTCCTGTTATTTTGAGAGGAGAGGTATGCGAACGCCCTCCTTGAAGTTATTCACTTGGAGAAGGAATTGTGTCGTTAAAACTCTGATTGCAATAGTTTCCATGCAAACGTAATGTCGGTATTACTAAACACTGCTGGCTGAGTAGCCGCTGGCACCTAATGCGGAGAGGTGGTACATTCGCCACGTTTCTCACATGTGAGAATCCATCTCTCGGTACCAGCTCGCCGTGGTGAAAGTTGGTATGCTGACCGCGCTACTTCCGAGGGTAAACAGTACTAGTAAAAAAAAGGGCAATTAGCGTAAATTGAGAACTTTTTAAATCCCTCTCATTTAGAATTAGAGTCAATAAATACATTTTATTTTAGCCTTGGGCGTTAACTGCAGAGTGCGGAGGAATACACATTTTACTGTGTTTATTTCTTACATGGCAATATTTATTTATATAAACTAACTTATAGCCTAACTCAAACTAACACCCATGCCTTGCCTAGTATTCAAACCCAGGACCTCCCACACCGCAGACCGGCAGCGCACCAACCGACTGCGCCACGGGAGATAGGCTTCGGTCTAAGTGGGTAATAAGAAACACAATATGATTCCCACTNGCGCACCAACCGACTGCGCCACGGGAGATAGGCTTCGGTCTAAGTGGGTAATAAGAAACACAATATGATTCCCACTAAAGCTAGTGTATAAGGCTAACAGGGTTTATTAGTATAATTTTACTGGTGGTGTAAATTTCCTGGAATAGCCGGCTAAGTGCGATGAATGTGCAAGACTACCAAGGGGGTTAAGAGAGACCGACGATACAGTGTCGGTCATGTCTTGAACCCAGAAATGTTGTTAGTCCATTGGCTTATGCTCTTAACATTTTCTTTTTAACCTGTGTGTGGGGTTGCATTTTAATTCGCCTGGCATATTTATGTGCATATAATACTCTAGTGAGGCTTATTCCTTACTGTTAACTAATAAAGAAGCAAACAAAATGCAAATACTTTAAATCTATATCACTACGAAATGAACTTAAGAATTTTCCAACTCTCCAGTAACGTCTGAAATTGAAGTGAAATACTCAGTGTAATGATCGTAATCCCGAATGCTATGATGCGGAACTAGGCGGGTCTTGGCCTTCATTAGTCGAATAGAGCGACGAAACAGCTTGGGTATCACCCTGGAGAGTGTATGGTAAGTAGTATTCATTGTGTCGCACGGTAAAATTAATATGCGCCATGATTTTAGTAACAACATCTTTTATTTTTCATTTGGCGCGATTTAACAGAAGGGAATCTTTCGAAAACTGCAGTATAATGAACAGTTTTGGCGTGTGTTTAAAGTTGGTATCGGAAACCTATCAAAAACCACTGCAAATAACTAATAACTGCTCTTCTTCCAATCAGTCCATTCCGTATTCGGACGCCTGCGCGCGAGTCCGGTAGTCTATNAAATAACTAATAACTGCTCTTCTTCCAATCAGTCCATTCCGTATTCGGACGCCTGCGCGCGAGTCCGGTAGTCTATCCTCTTGAAGAAGCACGCTCCTTACTGTGGATTGGTAAAATTAAAAACGATATAGTCTTCTGGAGATACATTCTCCGTAACAAACACACACTGACAACAAAAGAATAATTTTTATTGTTAAAATGTTGTATTTAATTTTAATCATAATATACAGAAAGCCCTTAGCACATTTTTTATACTTACGGTAATTAATTACTGTCCTCTATTTGAATTTTAGTAGCTTACTTATAAATTTTCCAGTGAAAAGAGAAATAACTTTCTATGCACTTATAGTGAAAGTATACGTATTTTATTTTACAATGCAAATGTGTTTTGTGTGGCATCCTTAAAGTGCATAAGGACAAGCACACTCGTCCGTTCGAGGCCACTAAGATATTACCTATGGAGTGTGAGGCTAAGAGATCGAATTTCGAGTAATCCGTGAATATTCGTTCATTTCACACATGATTTCAGTTTCATTTTATATGTAAGCCTTCTTAATTCAAGCGGGAGCGATGATACGCTGCAATTAAAAATACGAGTAGGCCTATCTAAGCATGAAAGTAAATTAACAACAGAAATAATTCGTGGCCTGGTCTTCGAATAGGTGGCCAAAAAAATAGCAAGTAGTTCTACAGAATGTCCCTGGAAACTCAGTGTCCAAACTCCAGATATAGTTTATTTGTATCAATAGTAACACAAAAGCCCTATACACTTATAATCCGAAAACGTGTTTTTTATATCAAATAATTGTGTTAAAATTTGCGGCGTACAACACCTGCAGAACAAAGCGGCGCGTACACGTATGTAGGACAAGTTGCATAGGAAGTAGGCGCGCGTCGTTGCATATGTAATATTATAGTTTCGCATGCTTACGACCTATGCAACTTATTTACACACATTATCGCATAGCATTGTTCTCCAGCCAGTGTATGCCGCAACTTTGTTTACAATTAAATTATATAAAATTACGTTCCCTGACATAANAGCATTGTTCTCCAGCCAGTGTATGCCGCAACTTTGTTTACAATTAAATTATATAAAATTACGTTCCCTGACATAAGTGTATAGGGCTTTTTGTGTTACTATTTGGTCCAAAAAAACTATGTCTGGAGTTTCGTCACTGAGTTTCTGAACATTCTGTAGATATTACCTTTACTAGTGCGGAGACAGTAAGATGCTGAGGGGGTCACAGACAGAGGGTAAAATTAACGACTGTCTCTTACGTCACGTGGTAATTCGCAGAATGGCTGAAGATGACGGCATAGCCATGATTACAGTCGGCTCCAAGCTACAATATTACTGACTCGATATTCACGCCTGAGTTCATTACCGTTCCCGCCTCCTCGCCAGGTGTTCATTACGCCTGCGCGAGCACGGGAATCGAAGACCTGCACATGCCATAGACTGATTTTCGTATTGTCACAGCAATGGTTCGTGAGTTGCCCGCAGAACTTACAAAACGGTTTTAACAGTGGCGTGGATGTTTTTTCACTTACAGTTTTTTTAACACTCCAAAAACGGAACCTATTTACCAGCACCGAAGACACGGCAGAAACGAGTATCCTACATCTACTTCATAAACGACATTCTGTTGGTCCCTTTATTACCATTTACCTCCGTCCTATTGGTTCACAGTGCACCGGACACTCGCAGTTTTTATTATTGGCTGGCCGTCAACCAATGGAATGCCGAGTTATCTGATTCCTGATCGCCGTGGTCTTAGTTATATAAGGGGATTTACAACGTAGAACCTCGCTAATCCGTCCTTTACGGGACCGGTGGCATGGCCGGATCACTGAAAAGCACGGATTATCGGGCGAACACAAAAAAGTCGGATTATAGGCGGAAAATAATTTATTTTAGATACATTGAATTATAAATATACATATGTACTGTATAAAAAATAAAACATTTATTTACACATTAGTTTTAATTAAAATTCACAAAAATCAAAAAAGTAATTATGGCAACAGAAATAATAATACGTATTTACAGGTCTTAAAAATTATTTACGTATGTACATTGTACATACATGTGTACGAAAATAAAACAATTCACTAACGACGAAATAAATCAGTAATGCTCGTCTGTTTAGATGATGACAATCTAGATTTTGCCGTGATCTCTCTCCATTTCCTCACCCACAATATATCCATTGGTGTGGAAGACGCGTTCTGCTCGATGTACTGAAGTGCAGTATCGAAAGCCTTCTTTGCGTCTGCATGTGATACACGGCCAGGCAGAGCTTCACTATCGTCGTCATCTCCGTCCTTCTCGCTGTCGTCTGTAGTTTGTGTTATGACAGAGATGATTTGGTCGTCATCCAAATCCTCTTCCGTACAATCAGAGTCTACATTTTTTATCCACGCACATACGTCAGCGGATTGAATTTCTGGGTGTAATATTTTAATTTGTTCCACAATTGCTGGTGTGTCGTCGTCATCGTTTTGATGATCCTCTATCTCTATTGTCGGCCAAAGTTTCCGCCAAGATTTTTTGAGCGTTGAACTTTCTAATTCTGCCCAAGCATCAGCAATCGTATAAATGACATCTTTAATATTTATTGTTTTTATATCTTCAAAGTGATTGCTGCCTTCTTCGGTCTTCTATAATATTGATCTAATATATTTTTGGCGATATCGTCTCTTTAGCCACTCGAACACACCATGATCCATAGGTTGGATCAGAGAAGTAACGTTAGCAGGAAGAAATACAGATTTAATTTCTCCCTTTACCAGTTTATTTTCAGACGGATGAGACGGTGCATTATCCAGCAACAATATAGCACGTGGAAGAAAATGTTTAGCTTTTAAATTGTTTTCGACTTGAGGAACAAACTGTTCAAAAAACCAAGTTTTGGAAAGGAAGCAGTCAATTCAAGCGGATTTTTTATTTCGATAGTAAGCCGGTAGTGAGGACACATTAATATTTTTAAAAGCCCTTGGTTTTTTAGATTTCCCTATCATAAAAAGGGGCAATTTATGACATCCGCTAGCATTGCTACATGCAGCAATAGTCAGCCTGTCCTTAGCAAGTTT
Organism: Clitarchus hookeri; assembly: GCA_002778355.1. Taxonomy (NCBI): domain Eukaryota; kingdom Metazoa; phylum Arthropoda; class Insecta; order Phasmatodea; family Phasmatidae; genus Clitarchus; species Clitarchus hookeri. The sequence goes on from NQII01003951.1 coordinate 51,259, forward strand.
CATGCCTTTTACAGCTACTCCCTGTGCAGTATAATTTAACCCTGTCTCATCAATGTTATACACTTGATCAGGAGTTAAATTATTTTCCTGAACCAAAGACTCAAACTTAGAAGCGAATCCAGTTGAAGCTGTCTCATCAGTAGACATTTTCTCGCCTGAAATGATTACATTTCTGATGCCATGGCGTTTCTTCCAGCGGTCTATCCAGCCTTCACTAGCTGTAAACTTGTCGTCTTCTCCCAATTTTTATTTAAGGTAACGGCCTTTTATTTTAAAATTGGGCCAGATAATGGAGTTCCTTTTCTTCTTTTCAAACCATAACCACAAAGCATTATCTAAAAGTTCATATTTCGGTTTTTTTTTTAAGTTTTCCGAACTTTCAGACTTTTTTCATTCATAATCAACAGTGCCTGGCTTCGTAGATCTTTTTTATTTTTTCTCCAGTCTGTCACTGTAGACACACCCACTACTCCGACTTCACTTGCGACTTTCTGTAGAGGTTCTCCTATGTCGAATCTTGCAAGCACTTCTAATTTCTCCTCCAAAGACAGTGTGATATGTTTACGTTTATGTGTTGCTATAATGAACATTTATAAAAGCTCGCAGTTAGCCGGACACACTAAAACGTTAGAATAAAAGAGCTCGAAAATGCACTCGTGAAAACTCAAAGGTCTACTGAGCTTTTGTTTACGCTAGTGACTGAAAATCGGGTAGGGGGCATGCGCGTGGGCCAGCCACCACCCCGTGCCTGTCCTCAGTCAGATGGCACCCCTGACTAGCCAGATTAACCGGATAGCCGGACTAGCGGGGGACGGATTAGCGTGGTTCTACTGGTATAGCGTTATTTGAAGCAAAATTACAATACATATATATTACATTATAATATAACTTTTAAACAGNGGTTCTACTGGTATAGCGTTATTTGAAGCAAAATTACAATACATATATATTACATTATAATATAACTTTTAAACAGGCCAAACTATTGTTCTTAGTTACTGATAAACATTAGTGAAACAGTGAATCTCAAACCGTGCATTTTTGTCTTCTGAAGAGAAAATCAATTTTATAATACTGTATCCCGAGCTACTCGGACTTAAAGTTTTGACCTACTCGGGTTATTGAAAAAAAATATTCAGTATAACTTAGGCTGCACAAAAACTTGTTCAGAGGAAGTGACACGTATGAATGTAATTAATGAGCTGTACATAATCGAAGACACGTGGTTTTGTTGACAGTTCTACTGGCAAAATAAATCAGTTCAGTGAAGGACTCAGAATTGGTTACTGCGCAGCTGGGTTGAGCACTACACCACAATTTTCCTCTTAGCTGTGCGCTGGGAGTGCGCTGCGTTTTCCAACCTTGCTTCCGCCCTTGCCGGTAACGACTTCCGTACAAAGAGCATTGCAGCGATATATGAAAGTCGCGATTCAGAACTATGGCTTTAANCATGATCCATAGGTTGGATCAGAGAAGTAACGTTAGCAGGAAGAAATACAGATTTAATTTCTCCCTTTACCAGTTTATTTTCAGACGGATGAGACGGTGCATTATCCAGCAACAATATAGCACGTGGAAGAAAATTTTTAGCTTTTAAATTGTTTTCGACTTGAGGAACAAACTGTTCAAAAAACCAAGTTTTGGAAAGGAAGCAGTCAATTCAAGCGGATTTTTTATTTCGATAGTAAGCCGGTAGTGAGGACACATTAATATTTTTAAAAGCCCTTGGTTTTTTAGATTTCCCTATCATAAAAAGGGGCAATTTATGACATCCGCTAGCATTGCTACATGCAGCAATTGTCAGCCTGTCCTTAGCAAGTTTCATGCCTTTTACAGCTACTCCCTGTGCAGCCAGCGTTCTTGTTGGTAGCATCTTATAATTTAACCCTGTCTCATCAATGTTATACACTTGATCANACTCCCTGTGCAGTATAATTTAACCCTGTCTCATCAATGTTATACACTTGATCAGGAGTTAAATTATTTTCCTGAACCAAAGACTCAAACTTAGAAACGAATCCAGTTGAAGCTGTCTCATCAGTAGACATTTTCTCGCCTGAAATGATTACATTTCTGATGCCATGGCGTTTCTTCCAGCGGTCTATCCAGCCTTCACTAGCTGTAAACTTGTCGTCTTCTCCCAATTTTTATTTAAGGTAACGGCCTTTTATTTTAAAATTGGGCCAGATAATGGAGTTCCTTTTCTTCTTTCTTGCTCAAACCATAACCACAAAGCATTATCTAAAAGTTCAGATTTCGGTTTTTTTTTAAGTTTTCCGAACATTCAGATTTTTTTCATTCATAATCAACAGTGCCTGGCTTTGCAGATCTTTTTCATTTTTTCTCCAGTCTTTCACTGTAGACACCCCCACTCCGCCTTCACTTGCGACTTTCTGTAGAGATTCTCCTATGTCTAATATTGCAAGCACTTCTAATTTCTCCTCCAAAGACAGTGTGATATGTTTACGTTTATGTGTTGCCATAATGAACATTTATAAAAGCTCGCAGTTAGCCGGACACACTAAAACGTTAGAATAAAAGAGCTCGAAAATGCACTCGTGAAAACTCAAAGGTCTACTGAGCTTTTGTTTACGCTAGTGACTGAAAATCGGGTAGGGGGCATGCGCGTGGGCCAGCCACCACCCCGTGCCTGTCCTCAGTCAGATGGCACCCATGACTAGCCAGATTAACCGGAGAGCCGGACTAGCGGGGGACGGATTAGCGGGGTTCTACTGGTATAGCGTTATTTGAAGCAAAATTACAATACATATATATTACATTATAATATAACTTTTAAACAGGCCAAACTATTGTTCTTAGTTACTGATAAACATTAGTGAAACAGTGAATCTCAAACCGTGCATTTTTGTCTTCTGAAGAGAAAATCAATTTTATAATACTGTATCCCGAGCTACTCGGACTTAAAGTTTTGACCTACTCGGGTTATTGAAAAAAAATATTCAGTATAACTTAGGCTGCACAAAAACTTGTTCAGAGGAAGTGACACGTATGAATGTAATTAATGAGCTGTACATAATCGAAGACACGTGGTTTTGTTGACAGTTCTACTGGCAAAATAAATCAGTTCAGTGAAGGACTCAGAATTGGTTACTGCGCAGCTGGGTTGAGCACTACACCACAATTTTCCTCTTAGCTGTGCGCTGGGAGTGCGCTGCGTTTTCCAACCTTGCTTCCGCCCTTGCCGGTAACGACTTCCGTACAAAGAGCATTGCAGCGATATATGAAAGTCGCGATTCAGAACTATGGCTTTAAGTATCTTTAGAGATCTGAAGTTTTCCAGAACTCTGGTGACATGCTAAATGCGCAAATATTGTATAGGTTGTTCACGGTTAGTTGAGCAATTTTGAGATCATTCTTTGAAACATGTCACTGCCCATACCTGCATATATTTTAACGGGTACATTGACTGGCAAGCGCCTAGTAAAGATGGTAATGACTGAGGGAAAATAGTTCCATATCTTATGGTAAATGTAAAAGTATTAGGTATACATTTGTAAATACTGAAAATATTTCGTTTGCATTCGGTTTTTATGCATGTAAGTGTAATAACTAGCAAATTACTTAAATATTTAATTTTATTATAATTTTACAGTTTCATTTGACTGATACGTGAATAAAGTGATCACGCCCAAGGAAATGTTAATTTTACATAAAATGGAAGAACGCACAATAGGCATACAAGTGTATTCTAAGCACTGCTTTCCAATGTGCTCAGAACAGCCTAATATTTTATATTTATTTCGCGATTGAAGTTTACGAGTCAACACTCACACGTAACAGTGAAATATTCTTGTATGCAATCTAGTAAAACAGAATTATTTTTCGTACTTAGGTGGCCAATAAAGGAGTAACTGCGCTTGAATATACATAGTGATGTGAGTAATTGCCTCCAAATCTTACGAACCATAAATTATTCTTGTCTCTAGCCCTCTGTATGTGCAGCAGAACTTTTAGTTATTATATGCACAGCCTTTCTTGTCACTTTCTCTCGCTCAACTAGTCCGCATAACTACCGGTAGGTAGCATGCAGATTGCTTCCTTGTGTTTGCTAATGTGAGCTCTGAGCAGTGGTTAGTCAGTCTGCCGCTGAAATGCGTGTGTTGGCGGTTGGCTGGTTAAGTTATTATGTATTGATGAGGTCACCTTTTTTGCTGTTGTAAGGAATAACTGTTAAATATGAGACGTGTTAGTAAAGTGATGCGAATGAAGAAATTACAGTCCATTATCAGTGAAAGTGTTTATATTATTTTTAATTAGAGTTGCCAGTGGTGAACATTGTCCTCCAAGGCCGGATATAATTCACGGCACGTCTGTTACATCGTTGCATGAATCGATCTCGTCACTGTAATGTTGTTGGCCGCGTTGGGATTATATTTAGGTAAGCACTGAATGGTGTATGGCATATTTTCACGCCTCATCAAACATGATTAACGCGCACGATATAAATGTGTTACGTAAATGCAACTAGACGTTTTTTTTTTTGGGAGCGGTTAAGACGCCATTCACACTACTGAAAAAGGAAATGGAGCGAGTGCAATGGCCGGCCAACTCAGGACACCGACAGAGTACACAAGCATCAGAAGTTAAAAGGTAACACAACGGTTAGCATTCATGTCCATTCCAGCCTTGCCTTTGTCTCTTCCTGTTTTTAATACAGCTTCAGTTTCGTCATGGAAACTCAGGAAAAAAAACCTAAGTCGTTCTAGTTCGACAATAAAGGCAGCATTAACGAGAGTAGAAGCATTTGTTGAAGGTTACGAACAAGACTCAAAACCTAATGAGTAAGGAGCCAGATTACAATTATTACAAGAAAAATTGACGCGGTTTAATGTCATTCACGAAGAGTAAGATAGTTTAGCAGAATCTATAGATAGAAAAACTGAACGTGCAGACATGAAAGATATATATATATATATATATATATATATATATATATATATAGTAAGCTACAAGGTTATTTGCAACAGAAAATTATGGAGACCAATACAAACGAATCAAAACAACACCAAGAGACTACAGTCCAGGTAAAACTGCCGCAACTGTCACTTCCCCAATTTAATGGTAACATACAAGGTTATGTCACATTCAAGGATATATTTCTGTCTTTGGTAGGTGAAAATATAACAATACCCCCAATATAAAGGTTTCACTATCTAGTATCAGCTCTACATGATGATGCGAGACGAGTCATTCAGCATATACAAATAATTGAGAGTGGGTATTCAATTACTTGGGAGCTGCTTGTAAAAATATACCAGAATCAGATACTCATTAACATTACTCACATAGTTAATGTAAGGAAGCAACCAGTTATGGCGACTGAAAATGTTATGTTTGAATTCTTATGTCACAAGTGCAGTGCTTTGGAGGGACTGCAATTGACCATTAGACAGCCGGGTAAGGCTTCAGATGAAAATCCAGTAGGTGTATGCTGAAGTCAAATATACACCTTTGTCACAACACGTGCTAATGATTCTTGTGCAGTATGCAACGACAGTCATGTGGTTCAAAACTGTAAAAAGATCAGATAGTTCAATAATGATGAAAGATATAAGGTAGTTAACGATAATAAGCTGTGTATTAACTGTTTAAGCTCAAACCATATGATCAAACAGTGTAAATCAGGAAGGTGTAGGATGTGTGGTAATGGGCATGACGTTTTGTTTCATAGGAACCAAGAATCGCTTGACAATCCCAGTGTACCACAAGGTAGCTACTGTAAACTGAAAGACACAAGAATGTATCATGTTTTGTTAGCAACTGCCAAGGTCACTGTCAAGTATAGATTAGGTAAGCTACGAGTATGTCGGGCACTCCTTGACAGTTGTTCTCAATGAAATTTAATTAGTAAAAACATGATGAAATGTCTGCAACTGGAAAGAACAAGGAATCAAGTGCATATCAAAGGGATAAATAATGCGCTTTCAACTACTACTCACAGTATCAACATTGAGTTTCTTTCTACGCACACCCCTACAAGGGAAATTGACATGTCTTGTCCTCCCTCAAGTTACAAGCCAAATGACTTCTGTGTGAATCGACACCTCTAAGTGGCAATTTCCTGCAGATGTGAAATTAGCAGACGACCAGTTCCATTTTCCTGGTGATGTTGATTTACTCAATGTAGCATAAGTATTTTTTGAACTTCTTGAAATTGGAAAATATCAATATGAAGGATTGCCNATGTTGATTTACTCAATGTAGCATAAGTATTTTTTGAACTTCTTGAAATTGGAAAATATCAATATGAAGGATTGCCTCATTTAGAGAACAATAAACTGGGATACATCGTATCTGGAGGAATACACTCCTCCTATGTCAAAAGTTATGAGCGACAACTAAGCCATACATATTTCACTCAGACAATTCCATTACACAACCAATTAGAGAAATTTTTGATCAGTCGAAGAATTAATAACAAAACCACTAACATCAGAAGAGTTTGAATATGAAACGCATTTTGTGGAGTNATGTTGATTTACTCAATGTAGCATAAGTATTTTTTGAACTTCTTGAAATTGGAAAATATCAATATGAAGGATTGCTTCATTTAGAGAACAATAAACTGGGATACATCGTATCTGGAGGAATACACTCCTCCTATGTCAAAAGTTATGAGCGACAACTAAGCCATACATATTTCACTCAGACAATTCCATTACACAACCAATTAGAGAAATTTTGATCAGTCGAAGAATTAATAACAAAACCACTAACATCAGAAGAGTTTGAATATGAAACGCATTTTGTGGAGTNTTTTGATCAGTCGAAGAATTAATAACAAAACCACTAACATCAGAAGAGTTTGAATATGAAACGCATTTTGTGGAGTACACTTCAAGACTAGATGATCGAGCTTATCAAGTTAGGCTACCTATGAGGGCTGGTCACAAGCCCTCGGAGATTATTAAAATGCAGCAAGGAAGAAGTGTCATCAACTATAATGGTGGCTGGACAAGAACAAACAAATGCGGGAACATTATAAATAATTCATGAAGGAATATGAAGATCTCGGTCACATGGCACCTGTGAAGGACAAGAATAAGATAGTGACAAACCTGAAGCAATACTACATACCGCATCATGGTGTTGTAAGAGAATCCAGTTCCACCACAAATTTCAGGGTTGTCTTTAATGTATCTGAAAAAATAAATGAAATGTATTTCAACGACCTTCTGATGGTAAGGCCAGCAGTTAAAGAGGATCTTCATTCCATTGTACTGAGATTTCGCATGCATAAAATTGTTTATTCTGCTGAAATTGCAAAAATGTATCGACAAGTTCAGGCGCATCCACAAGATAGACACTTTGGAGACCATCAAGTAATTCTCCTCTGAAGAGTTATGAACTTAAGACAGTTACATGTGGGACCTCATCAGCACCATTCCTAGGCACAAGGTGCTTGCAGCAACTGATCAGGGATGAAGCACATAACTATCCTGCAGCATCAGAGATGGCAGCACGGTATTTCTATGTCGATGACATTATTAGTGGTAACCAGTAGAACAAGCCTTGCAAATTCAACAAGAGTTAATTCAAATGAAGAAGGGCGGTGTTCAACTGCGTAAATGGTCTTCGAATATTCAAGAGTTANAATTCAACAAGAGTTAATTCAAATGAAGAAGGGCGGTGTTCAACTGCGTAAATGGTCTTCGAATATTCAAGAGTTGCTTTACGCTATTCCTCCACAAGACAGGGAGATGCATCTACCTATAAGCTTTGATAATGAAGACACCGTAGTAACTCTGAGGTTGTTGTGGCATGCAGTGAATTACAAGTTTATATTTTAACTGAATATGAAGGGTGTTGAGGTCCTTACAAAAACAGAGTTTTAGCAATTACAGCATCAATTTTTGACCCACTAGGTTTTCTGGGTCCTATCATTGTCAAGTACAAGATATTCATGCAACAACTATGGCTATCAAAGTTAGGCTGGGATGACCCCTTTCCCAGCCATCTACATAATTCATGGTCTAACCTTCAACTCCAACTGCCTGCAATTAATGAAATTGCAATTGATAGGATTGTAATATGCATTGACGAACCAAAGGACTTGCAGCTGCGTGGCTTTCTGATGCCAGTGAATCTGCTTATGGCTTCTGCATCTACATGCGATCAACATATCAAGACAGCAATCTGACTGTCAAACTTCTGTACTCTCGATCTAGGTTTACACCATTGAAACAACTGTCACTTCCAAGATTGGAGCTGTGTGGTGCTGTCCTTCTAGCAAACATGTATCAGAAAATTTAATAAGCATTGAAGGTAATCTTTAGCCAGGCACGACTCTGGGCTGATTATATGGTAGTTTTAGCAAGACTAAGATCACAGTAATCTATGTGGAAAACATTCGTAGGCAATAGAGTGTCTGAAGTACGGCAACTAGCCAACATCAATGATTGGGGCCATGTCAGTTCACAGGAAAACCCTGCTGACATAACCTCGCAAAGAGCTNAATTCAACAAGAGTTAATTCAAATGAAGAAGGGCGGTGTTCAACTGCGTAAATGGTCTTCGAATATTCAAGAGTTACTTTACGCTATTCCTCCACAAGACAGGGAGATGCATCTACCTATAAGCTTTGATAATGAAGACACCATAGTAACTCTGAGGTTGTTGTGGCATGCAGTGAATTACAAGTTTATATTTTAACTGAATATGAAGGGTGTTGAGGTCCTTACAAAAACAGAGTTTTAGCAATTACAGCATAAATTTTTGACCCACTAGGTTTTCTGGGTCCTATCATTGTCAAGTACAAGATATTCATGCAACAACTGTGGCTATCAAAGTTAGGCTGGGATGACCCCTTTCCCAGCCATCTACATAATTCATGGTCTAACCTTCAACTCCAACTGCCTGCAATTAATGAAATTGCAATTGATAGGATTGTAATATGCATTGACGAACCAAAGGACTTGCAGCTGCGTGGCTTTCTGATGCCAGTGAATCTGCTTATGGCGTCTGCATCTACATGCGATCAACATATCAAGACAGCANTATGGCGTCTGCATCTACATGCGATCAACATATCAAGACGGCAATCTGACTGTCAAACTTCTGTACTCTCGATCTAGGTTTACACCATTGAAACAACTGTCACTTCCAAGATTGGAGCTGTGTGGTGCTGTCCTTCTAGCAAACATGTATCAGAACATTTAATAAGCATTGAAGGTAATCTTTAGCCAGGCACGACTCTGGGCTGATTATATGGTAGTTTTAGCAAGACTAAGATCACAGTAATCTATGTGGAAAACATTCGTAGGCAATAGAGTGTCTGAAGTACAGCAACTAGCCAACATCAATGATTGGGGCCATGTCAGTTCACAGGAAAACCCTGCTGACATAACCTCGCAAAGAGCTNGCAACTAGCCAACATCAATGATTGGGGCCATGTCAGTTCACAGGAAAACCCTGCTGACATAACCTCGCAAAGAGCTTAACCACTAATAACTAGGAATTCTGAGCTGTGGTGGTGCGGACCACACTGACTTAGATGCCACGAATCTGAATGGCCTACAACGCCTGCAGAAGTGATGTCAGAAGAGTGTAGCAAGGAGCAGAGGGGACAGCAGGTAAGACAAGTCCTGAATCTCCTTTGCCATTCCAGTAAGGACATGTTCACAAAATTCTCAAGTTGGTCAAGGCTTCAAAGAGTTACTGATTACCGCTTGCGATTCATACACCACTGTAAGAACAAGGACAACTAACATCATAGTTATCTGAAACCAAGTGAACTATCAGAAACAGCCATACTTTGCATAAAACAAGTTCAGGCAGAAGTGTTCCAGCAAGAAATTCATGACTTGTTGTCGAATAAAATGGTGTTGAACAAAAGTTCATTGAAGAGATTAAGCCCATTCCTAGATGGAAGACATCTCCTCAGGGTATGTGGAAGGCTGGAGAAATCATCATTGGAGTTTGATTAGCAACATCCCTTGGTACTTCCAACAAAACACGATATTACAAGACTTATACTAGAAGATACTCACAACAGAAATCTGCATGCCAGTGGACAATTGCTATTGTCATTAATACATCAAAGATATTGGATACAAAATGCAAGGGATATAACTAGAAAATTTGCTCACCTTTGTATTATCTATCTGTGACTTAGGCGAGTACATCTCAGCAATTGAGGGGCCAGCTACCAAAACCTCGAGTTACAGTGCCAAGGTCATTCACAAATACAGGCGTAGACTTCGGTGGACCTTTCAGTATCAAATCAAGATTAGTTCCAAGCAAGGTTACAGTGAAATGTTATATGTCCTTATTTGTATGTATGAATACAAAGGCAGTTCATCTTGAAATAGCAAGTAATCTGACTTCAGAGACATTCATTACTTCTCTAAGAAGATTCGTAGCCAGAAGAGGCTTGTGTACGATTATCTTTTGTGGCAATGGCAAAAAGTTTGTTGGAGCATGTCGAGAAATGAAGGAATCATTGTCATCAGAGAAAAATAAGTCTGATATACTTCATTTAAGCTGTTAGAGAGGAATTGACTTTCACCTTCTGCCGCCAAGTGCACCACATATGGGAGGCTAGTGGGAGGCAGGTATAAAATTAGTAAAGTTTCATTTGCAAAGAGTTATTGGGAATGCTTGCCTCACCTTCGAGGATTTCAACACTGTGTTCTGTCAGGTTGAAGCCTGCTTAAACTCTCGTCCGCTGTACCCATTATGTAATGATCCCATGTATTTGCAAGTCCTTACTCCAGGTAATTTTCTCATTGGATCTTCCATGCTTTCTCCTCCTGATCCCAATTTACTATCCCTGAGTGCTAATCGCTTGTCTATGTGGCAACAGGTTCAGCAGTTCACCCAGCAAGTGTGGAAAATATGGTCAACAGACTATCTCGGGACTGTGCAACAAATAACAAAGTGGAAGGATGTGCTGCCTAATATGGTAATCGGTTCTGTTGTTCTCATCAAGGAGGACAACCTTCCTCCACTTGTTTGGAAGAAGGGAATCGTTACTGAAGTCCACCCTGGGACTGATGAACTGGTACATGTCGCTACAATCAAGACAGCAACGCGAGACTTGAAAAGACCAGTTGACAAACTTTGCTTGATTCTAATAACAGACTGATGTAATATCTGTCCATTAAGAATTCTTGGTTTACTTTAATCGTGATATGTATTATTGTATAAAATGATCATCATTATCGTATAACTAGTGTAATATCATTGTATGTTGTGGACATCTAGTATCGATTTTATGCAAGGAATAATTGTTAGTATTTGATTGTTGAACTTGGAATATGTATGGCTATTCATGTTTAGTTTATAGTGTTTTAATTTTGATGCAAACATTCTAGGTGGTCGGAATGTATGTGTAACAACACGTTTAGTAATTATCTGCAGAGCCATTCTTGTCACTTTCTCTCGCCCAGCTAGTCCACATAGCTACCGATAGGTAGCTTAAGGAAGCGCATTGCTTCATTGTGCTTGCTAATGTGATCTCTGAGTAGTGGTTAGTAATTCTGCCACTAGAATGTGTGTGTTGACGGTTGGCTGGTTGAGTTATTATGTATTGATGAGGGCACCTTTTTTTGCTGTTGTTAGGAACAACTGTTAAAGATGAGACGTGTTTGTAAAGTTATGAGAATTAAGTAATTGCAGTCCTTTATGAGTAAAAGTGGTATATTATTTTTAATTAGAGTTGCCAGTAGTGAACATCCTCTCTTTGATGACACTAAAGTGCTCAGTTGCCCGTGAACCAACAACATATAACTGCACTGGACATGGTTTTCCTCCAAGTCTTTTTCCATCCCTATTACAGATAATTCCGGCGAAATCCAAGTGGCTATCAAATTTGTTTGTATTTTTTTTGACCAAATTGTATATTTTACAACACTGTTTCAATTGTTCTTAAATCAAANGACCAAATTGTATATTTTACAACACTGTTTCAATTGTTCTTAAATCAAAATAAAACAATGGAAAAACTTTTCCCTTTCTTTAAAGTAGGTTTAATTTAGAGGAATTTGACACTCAATACTATCCCAGATAATTTTAGAAAATCTATTAAACACAAAGGTTTTATTTCTACAGAACATTTTCTTGGAAACATTACTTAAAGTGCATTTACAAATGAATTACACAGTACATTCCCAAGAGATTTATTTATNAAGTCTTTTTCCATCCCTATTACAGATAATTCCGGCGAAATCCAAGTGGCTATCAAATTTGTTTGTATTTTTTTTTGACCAAATTGTATATTTTACAACACTGTTTCAATTGTTCTTAAATCAAAACAAAACAATGGAAAAACTTTTCCCTTTCTTTAAAGTAGGTTTAATTTAGAGGAATTTGACACTCAATACTATCCCAGATAATTTTAGAAAATCTATTAAACACAAAGGTTTTATTTCTACAAAACATTTTCTTGGAAACATTACTTAAAGTGCATTTACAAATGAATTACACAGTACATTCCCAAGAGATTTATTTATNAACATTTTCTTGGAAACATTACTTAAAGTGCATTTACAAATGAATTACACAGTACATTCCCAAGAGATTTATTTATATGAAGTAATTGGATGATAAAATATAGATGTATTCAAACATGTTACTTGCATTTCGAGATTTATTTGTGAAAACGTTTAAATATGTATTTGTTTTTATCGCGGAGTTGCAAACCTTACTGCACAAAAAATTATACCAACACGCGAAGAAAATTTCTAAAATTTATAACTCGTGTCCTTTTTCTAAGGAACGAATATAATAAAAAACGTACGTCATGAAGAGGTATAAATAACTGCACGATAGGCGATATCCTTCATGCCAAAGAATACAAACGTGAGTTTACAAACACTTTGAAAAATAAGAATATGGCAAAAAAAAAGAGGCAAAGGATTTTATATCGGTCTGAACAACTCAATTGAGAATAAATGTCTAACGCATCAATGCACAGCCTATATAAGAATGTTAGAGTGTAAGTAGTTACCGCTAACAACACTTCAAGGCGTTTCGGGAGAAAGTTCAGAAGCCCAGTCGTTTGCATTTTCTTTTCACAGCCTTCAGTAGCCTATTAAAAGCTAACGCACGTGTATTCACGTAAAATCCAAGTTTGTGTTTGCCGGCATAGCCACGCCCCAATTATTTTTCTGCCCTTTATGCATTCTTCCCACGGACCCAGCGACTGGTATCCTACGCGTCAACCAAACCACCCTGTGTAACTGTTACAAGTATGAGTAGTTGATTATTTTACCAAATCGTACCCTGATGTGGGTAAAACAAGTTACCCAATAAAAACCACAGTTTTGAGTACTACACTTATAATTAGTTCTAAATAAATAGAACTTGTTAAATTTCTTTACCAATGTTACTGTGTATATCAGTCAGCATTTACGCAAAAATAGATGCAGTTATAAAGGAAGAAATGTATCCAAGCTTTGATTCTAATAGCGTTCAATTTATCGTGAACGAGCAAATCCGTCACTTTTGGAAATAATTTTTTTTAACCCAAACCATCAGGAAGTGCGGAAATCTTGTGGCCTAATTAAATGGATAAGCCTAGCTTAATAAGCTGTGTGGTTAGCAATGCTATTTTTGAAAATAATGGAGGAGGTTTCGTATTTTAAAATTGTTAAAATTATGACTGTACCGGGGAATATGCTGTCTAATTTATTTTGGAAGGGCAGCAATCACATTAAATTTTAAATTGAATTAATAATAATTTCAATCATTTATTCAGCTAAACATTTTAGATAGCTATCATAAGTGAAAACTTAGCCATGTGAGAGATAGTTATTAATTCCAGTTGATACTCTTAAGATAAATGTCAATCAGCTCAAAGAAAATTATTTTTTACTAGCTGTGCCCACGANTTAATTCCAGTTGATACTCTTAAGATAAATGTCAATCAGCTCAAAGAAAATTATTTTTTACTAGCTGTGCCCACGGCTCCGCTCGCGTGGACTAAATTATTATTGTTTATGTTTTTTTAAAAATAAGTTTGAATTTTACTTAGCGTCAATCTTCTATACTCTATACATATTATAAAACTCAACGCCTCGGTGAATTAAATGGTAAAAACACTTATTAGTATTTCTCTGTTATAGACAGATATATGATATATTTTTTTAGGGCTTTTTATTATACACAATTCTTTACTACATTATATTGTTCCATCTTTAACGGTTTTGATANTATATGATATATTTTTTTAGGGCTTTTTATTATACACAATTCTTTACTACATTATATTGTTCCATCTTTAACGGTTTTGATAGCGTATTGCAAGAGAGCGCGCTGGTGGCAAACTTTTTTTCCGACTTGATTCACTATTATCGTTTGTAAATTTTTTGAGATATTTTCTTGATATAAAAGTAGCAAATATCACCTTTCAGCCCTCCAACTATTTCTGTGCAAGAAATTACTTCAATCTGTTGCTCGNGATATAAAAGTAGCAAATATCACCTTTCAGCCCTCCAACTATTTCTGTGCAAGAAATTACTTCAATCTGTTGCTCGGTTGTGACATTGCATTGTTATTCCGTTTGTGTACTTTTTCATTTTCCAGTAAGAATTTCCCCGAGGGAATGAGATANGTTGTGACATTGCATTGTTATTCCGTTTGTGTACTTTTTCATTTTCCAGTAAGAATTTCCCCGAGGGAATGAGATATTTTCTCTGTATAAAATGTAACCTTTGTCACTTCCCCGCCCTCCAACTATCTTTGTACAAAAAATCACGTTGATCCGTGGCTCCGTTGCGACGTGAATAAAGGACAAATAAACAAACAAACTCACTTTCGCATTTATAATATTAGTTAGGATTTCCATTAAAGTGTGTACGTAAAGTATAATCTCGATCTATGTTAAAATTGGCTGACATATACTAACTAATGAAGCTATATTTGCATTTGTTGTACAGCTATTTTAGCTAGTAGCTAGGTAGTTTTGAGGTTCACTGATTTACTTGGCTTGAAATTATTTGAAACATTGGCACGCTACTTAGTTTTTACAAGGTTGCTACATTGAAAAAAAAAATTTTTTTAGTTTCTGGTGCCTACAGTACAGAATATAGTTTTAAATTGTGAACTTCCACTCCACTTTTACTTTTACGCGCAGCAATAATCTTCGGTAGGTCAGTACACACAAATCAATAACAAGCCCCCACACGCCAGATATTTTATTTGCTCTTACACCGTCACATTCCTTCCTAATGACCATTCATGTAAGTATCTGTGTGTATGCCACAATTTAACCTTCCGCTACAGCTGTTCTGTGAATAAGGAAAATAATGGCTNGGGGGGAAGAAGGAGAGAGACTTCTTTTTTTTAGCGTTTTTCAGGAGAAGGCAATGTTATGCGGCTCTTCTTACGAGATTGTATTATTTTGAATTACATAATATTTTTTGATGGAGGAGTGGGACATTATGTTCGTATGAAAATAATATTCAAATAACAGCTTGGGAAGTTTTGACTTTATTAAAAATCCCAAAAACCGATAAATATTTCCCGGTTAATACCGACACGATAAATAAAGTCGCACAGTAATAATTTCAGTAAAAACAGCACTTTAGCTGTTTCCTATACCCAATAAATTTAAACTTCGGAACATAAATATATTTTTCGCGCTTATGAAAAAAAAAAAAAAAAAAAAGAACGAACGAAACCTTTCACCAAGAAGGACGTAAGATATCACAGACAGATATTGGACAGAATACCCATCACAAACAGGTGACATGATTACTCTTGCAGCTTGGTAAGACGTACAGAACATGGGAAAATCAGTACCGTGTGGCCTCACCACGGGCGGCAATAACCGCTGATACACGATGTAGCATTGAGAGGAAAATACTTTGGATGTCCGTCTGGGGTATCTCCGCCCATGCTGCCTCGATACGAGACTAAAGTTCATTCGTTGTGGCCGCGGGTGTCCTGTGGCAGGCCAGTCGTCGTCCGAACATGAACCACACGTTTTCGATGGGCGAGAGATCCGGTGAACGCGCAGGCCAGGGAAGCAGGGAGACGTGGTGGTCATCCAAAAACTATCGGACGATGTATACCACATGCGGTCGCGCATTGTCCTGTTGCTTCAGGCTGGCGCTGAAGCTAGGGGTCATCAGGTTCCAACACCTTTGCGATGTAACGGTTGCTGGTCAGCATACCAGCGATGTGGACTACGCACGAACGGGACACGAATCTGATGACACCCCATACCGTAGCTCCAGGTGCTGGGCCGGTATGTAGTGCATAATGCAGGACTCGGCCAGGCGTGCACCACGGTGCCGCCAGACAAGGATGTGACCGTCGTGGTGCTGAAAGCAGAAGCGGGATTTGTTGGAGAATACTGTGGCATGCCATTCGTCCCTCCAGGTCCGACGTTCCACGCACCATTGCAATCCCGGGCGCCTGTGGCGAGCAGTCAGTGGCAGCCGCTGTACTGGGCGCCTGTACACAATGCCTTGATGTTGTATACAGCAACGCACAGTGCGTGCGGATACAGATTGATGTGCCACATGCTTGAATTCCTCAGATAGGGTGTTTAATGTAGTTGTACGGCCAGTAATCGCCATGCGCACCGGATGTCTGTCCTCGTGCTCTTTGGTTGCGACGGGACCGTTAGTTTCCTGCACGTCGCTCAGCCCGTCCCACCTTTACCCACCGAATCCATATCCGCTTCACTGTAATTGCATTTCTTCCAACGTGAGAACCAATCCCGATAGACCACAATTCTCCCGCGGTTAAAAGCGGAAACCTGTTGTTATGGTTACCGTATTCTTCGACGCGGCATTACTCACTTTGTCTGTACACACGAAAGGCGGGAAACATAATTCCACTACTTTTCAGAGGGCTCCCAAACCTCCACACATATGCCGCTTATTAGCGTCGCCATTGATGCACGTGGTGCGCCACTCGACTGGACAACTGATCAAGTCGTTGTCCTGCCTTTCTCTACGTATACCCCCAATGTGGGGCTCTTCAGGTGCGTCCTTCTTGGTGTTGCAATTTTAATGGCCAGCAGCGTATTAAATTTCACTCAAGAAGACGCTCTAAAAAAAAAGCCACTACAGCCAACTATGCTTAATAAAAGCAAATGCAAAAATTATTCCCGGCCGATAAAATATTCCGAAAACGGCAGCAAGGTATTGTTCACTGGGCTAGGAACGTTTCACTAGTCGTGTTGTCCGCATGCTCTGTCATAATTGCTTAAAATGGTTTTAAAGCNGCCACTACAGCCAACTATGCTTAATAAAAGCAAATGCAAAAATTATTCCCGGCCGATAAAATATTCCGAAAACGGCAGCAAGGTATTGTTGTAAACATAACGAAAGAGAGCGTGTGAACAATGGCGTTCACTGGGCTAGGAACGTTTCACTAGTCGTGTTGTCCGCATGCTCTGTCATAATTGCTTAAAATGGTTTTAAAGCGAATTCTCTATAGCCAAAAATATGGTATATTACTNGCGAATTCTCTATAGCCAAAAATATGGTATATTACTTTAATAATATAATTAGTACCATAAATATTTTAACTGTAATCAAAGTTTTCAATTACAATTGTTTGTTCCGAGTAGCATTTTCTGCCATGATCATCGCCAATATCGCCAACATAAGCAAGCACACTATACCCTGCAACTTGTCAGCTGATATAATAATTTGCAAACGCGTGCATTTATGATTTACTGCGTAGGTTGGTCATATTTTCTGTCAAAATTTTCTGTACCCTATATGAAATGTAGTATACAATCTTACTTATCCACCACATGTAAATTTGGACACATTTTTATATCTACATACATCTCACAAGCCGTTTTCACTTACGTATTTTCTACCCTCGCTAGAGTGCTAAAACATCGAAAGTTCGTGAAAAGTCGAAGTGATTTATGGAAATTAGAAAAACTCTCTGTTTTGAAAACAGTGTTTTTTCTTATGATTCGCATTACTTTCGTGGGTTAACCGTAATGTGTCTGTCCACCACACAATTTTCTTCTTTCCTGTCGCTTGTTGCCTCGCACTTAGAAAGTTTATCGTGTCTGGAATGTTTTAAAATTGTTTTTAAGACATGGGTGGTAGATTTTTAAAAATTCTAGAGGAAAGGTTTTAATATGCTGTAAATTCAACTAAAGAACCCGTGGCGTGTAATTTTTTTTAGCGATTTTGTTTAAGTTTAGCAGTTTTACTATATTTTAAATTTTTCAAATTTTATCTTACGAACCGTTAGTTATGACAACCGTAAAGTTTTAGTTTTTAATTAATGTTTGTTGGAATGGGTTCTCTTCACTACATCTTGAGTTGGGGTAGTTAACCCGTGCAAGGGTAGTATTCCATTTAGAAGTGGTAGTCTGCTTTTCCATCGTGAGCTATCTGTGTGCGGGTCGCACCTCCGTCATCCTGTTATTGGCGCAGCCTGAGAAGAGTGATTAAGTGCGAAATTGGCTGCGATTTCGATGGCGCCGCAGTTGTTATTATAAGGACAGCGTAGTTGTTTGATGGAAGTCGTGATTGCACTGCCTTAAAACCGTTATACCGGTCGCAGCAGGAGATTGAACATTTGCACTTTTTTTCTGTGCTGAATATGTTCGAATCGAGCAAAATTATTTTTTCACGCGTTTGTCGGACTTTGTGGTTTTCAGTATTCGCCGGCGTGGCGCTGAGAAATGACCTGTACGCGACTGTGTAAAGCGGTCGTAGTGTACCACCCGAATAAGGGCCCAATTTTCTAAAATTTGGATTAAACAAGCTAGTGTGTTGATACAATAATTCAGTTTCGGTAGCGAGCGTCGGAATAACAAAATACTTATTTCTGAGATCACCGTAGCGACTGTCGGAATAAAATGTGTATATTTCTGCGGTGGCTGTTAAGTTGATTGTAAAGGGCTTATTAACGTCCTCCGGTGTTATGCCTGAAGGCTCTTCAAAGGATGGCTTACAAACTATCACCCGTGCTTTATCTAGGATTTTAACCCAGAACCTCCAACACCGCAGACCGGCGGTGCACCAACCGACTGCGACACGGGAGGTAGGCAGTGACTGTTAAAAATATATGTTCTATAAATGAAAAGTTCAAGAAAACCATATTTCATAAAATACTTAGTTTGCTCCAACTCCACATTTTTCATTTTCCTTTATACCTTGGTCAACATCCAAAACTATCCTATGTGTAAAACTGTTTTTATTTTATTCTGCTTAATTTTATGTCCTTTAAAATTGATAAATAATATCACTGGGAATTATTTGTACATAAAAAAAATATTTGTAAAAATGCAATAACATCCTTTGTATATTGTCTTTTTTGTAACGTTACAAGAGCCGTAATGTTAAAAATTACATCCAGAAATTTTTTGTTACTGACGTGGATCACTTTAATTTGCGAAGGTAAAGTTACAGACAAGTATAGTCTGTGATAATTATTTAACTTAAAACAAGTAAATGCGTTTACAAATTACGTGATATTGTATAATAACCATAGCGTTGGGAATGGGTAATGTTTTCTTTTAACGATCCTTAGAATGTAAAATAACTTCTTTGCCATTTATTCTGCCCTACCCAATATTCTTGTAACCAACCCCAATATTCTTGTAACCAACCGAACAGCATGAAATACTTTTTTTTTTTTTGGCTTGCAATGCCAGTAAATGTCATCCCGACGCAAATTTCACAAAATAATGTATTCTACATTTATAAAACTTGTTTTCAGAAGTTAGTTTGATTTAAGTGGACCATCTTAGTTGCCCCTTATTAGCCTTTCAGCATAATGTAGTATCGTTAATCTATTCACAGTTTCTTCACACTATTAGAATTGAACCTTTGAAAAATCACGCCATTCATGACGTCCCCAGTAGAAACCTACGTTACCCTAACGTTGGCAGTTGGTTGGAAAGGTTGGCTATACGTTGGGTTGGAGCACATACATTAAAACGTTGGCCCAACTAAAAATTTCAGCTAAAATTTTCTATCACGAAAATGTTACGAGATTACTTGGCACCCCTCCAGAAAATGATGTTACTAAATCAGAAAATCCCATAATTTTTCGCAAGTGTAATTTTTAATGTCTGGTTTTGGTTGGTTACAAGTTGATGNTACTAAATCAGAAAATCCCATAATTTTTCGCAAGTGTAATTTTTAATGTCTGGTTTTGGTTGGTTACAAGTTGATGTAGGCTCTTCACGGTAAAGTGAATCCTAATTCCTTGGAACCCTCGCGTTTGGAATAATACTCAATAATTATATTTTATTGTAGCCCTTGGCGTTACCTATAGAGTCCCTTTATATATATATATATTATATATATACACACACACACACATATATATATATATATATATATATATATATATANTACTAAATCAGAAAATCCCATAATTTTTCGCAAGTGTAATTTTTAATGTCTGGTTTTGGTTGGTTACAAGTTGATATAGGCTCTTCACGGTAAAGTGAATCCTAATTCCTTGGAACCCTCGCGTTTGGAATAATACTCAATAATTGTATTTTATTGTAGCCCTTGGCGTTACCTATAGAGTCCCTTTATATATATATATTATATATATACACACACACACACACATATATATATATATATATATATATATATATATATATGCAATGTGTCTCTAAAAATCACCGACCAACTCCAGGAAGTAATTCCTTATGAAATATTAAGTACAAAATATGCAGGACACTTCGTATCTACATGTAATATTAAGGGAGGAATGACGCCTTGAAATTCAAATTTGAAAACAGTTCTCTCCTGAAATATCGGAAACTAAGTCACATTAAATGGCAATACTCCGAGCGTTGTTTTCTGTTATTGGGATCCTTAACCTACAGAAAACACGTGTTTATACCTTCTACGGTAATGAAAATAACACGGGTGGCCACCCTCTCATTGTATGCAACTTTTGTACCGCCGGGATTTGGTAATGTTTGATGCTGGCCTATTGAGCAGTATCACTTACGTAACAAATATGGTCCACTTGTTGCAAGTGCGTAGGACCCACCGTTTTCGTTCAAAACACACATAAAGTTTTGGTCCAGCGTTACAGTCCCTAACACAGCCACACTACATACATGAGTCAATGGTTGGCTGCTGGGTCCACTGCACAAGTGATGGTAGAAGACATTTAAACACTTACTTTAAACAACCTGCACCACTAATTTATAGGCTTACAGAACGTAAGTAGTATGGTTATTGTATCAAAAAATTGTTCTCGCGAAATGGATGCTTAATGTTTGGAACAGATAATGTGTTATGCCTGCGACATAGGTCAGCAGCCAACCATTGACTCATGTAAGTGGTGTGGCCTACGTGTTAGGGTCTGTAACGTTAGACCGAAATAGAGAGAGAGAGAGAGAGAGAGAGAGAGAGAGAGAGAGAGAGAGAGAGAGAGAGCTTACATGGCAAAGTTTATTTTAAAAATATGTGGAAGGATGAAAAATGGCTGATAGGAAAAATGTAACTAGGACCTCAGAAGTGCTCACTTTACCGTGGACATCCTATAAACATACTATTGGTAGGTGTGTATTTTTCTGTTGGGCCAACGTTGGGCAACCAATATTTTATGTAAAAGTATGGAACACCTTTTCTCAATGAAAACACTTTCTTGTATTTCATATAATATTAAGGTACCTCATGACTTAAGATATTTCTCTTTAAAATATGATCAAAATTCACTCAAAATTTTACTTTTGCGCTTTGTGCGGTAAAGTGTTGCCAACAAAGAACACACGACATCGTGACAGCTGACAGTTCAGGGCTAGTAAAAATGGAGCGCTTCACGAAAGAACAACGCGTTTTCATTGTTGAGCACTATATTTAAAATAATGAAGGTTTGGCAGCTACAGTTCGCCATTTTCGTACAAAAAATGGTCGGAATAGTGATTTAACTTAATCAACTGCGAAGAGATTAATTTAAAAATTCAGGGAGACTGGATTAATTAGTGATCTTAGACACTCTGGCCATCCTTCAACAAGTCGTTCACCACAAAATATCGAAGCAGTTCGTGAGAGTGTTGCTGAGAGTCGAGGAACATCAATCCGGCACCCTGGTCAAGAATTGGACATTTCGAGAAGCTCTCAACAGCGTATTCTCACTAAAGATTTGCATCTTCATGCTTACAAAGTTCAATTGACTTAAGAACTGAAACCTTCTCACCACGCACAGTGGAGAGAGTTTGTTGAATGAATTATGNTTACAAAGTTCAATTGACTTAAGAACTGAAACCTTCTCACCACGCACAGTGGAGAGAGTTTGTTGAATGAATTATGGAACAACAACAAGTGGATGCTGATTTTTCGAACAAAATCATCTTCAGCGATGAGGCTCATTTTCATCTAGATGGCTTCGTTAATAGTCAAAATTGTCGCCTTTGGGGTTCAGAAAATCCACGAGTGATTGTTGAGAAACAAATGCATCCACAACGTGTCACTGTGTGGTGCGGATTTTGGGCTGGAGGTTTCAACGGACCATTCTTCTTCGAAAATGCGACTGGTCAGGCAATAATAGTTAATGGTGCTCGCTATTACAACATGATAATCCAGTTTTTGTGCCTAAATTGCAAGATATGGATGTGGACGACATGTGGTTTCAACAAGATGGTGCCACATGCCATACATCCCGAGAAACAATTAAATTACTGCATGAGTCATTTCCTGGTCATGTAATGCCCCGTTTTGGTGATGAGAATTGGCCACCAAGATCATGACATTCAATGCCATTGGACTTTTTTATTTGGGGTTTTTTGAAGTCTAAGGTTAATGCCAACAAGCCCACGACCACCCACGCCTTGAAGGAGGAAATTTAGCGCTGTATCAACGACATTAAGTCACATTTATACAAAACGGTCATAGAAAATTTCGACAAAAGAGTGCGTGTGTGCCAGCAAAGCCTTGGAGGCCATTTACCGGATTTGCTATTCCATACATAACCCTATACTGTATAATTTATGAATCAATAAAACATTTACAATTTATAATTAAAAACCTGTGTTTTCTATCAACATTATTTCTTGCGTGAATTTGGGGACACATGCATTTCGCCTCCATTACAACAAGAATTTAATTTATGATGATCAAAACTTTACTTTGCCAACATAACTGCTATAAAATTACTATCCTTTCTTGCCTTATAATTATTCCCAGCAACCACTTAACTTTAAAATACTAAAGAAAGGAGGGCAGCAAGAATTGTATATCAGAGCCTCAATTTCCAATATAATAATATTGAAAACAATTAAAACAATTACGGTGGGAGGCAGTCGTTTGGGTCCTGTCAAAGCTCCGACCGATAAAAATTTTACAAAAACTAACAACAATCAATTTAAGAAAATAACGCCCTAACGATGAAGTCGTGGAAACAATGAAATAGCAAACATTATTTAAACTTGGGTGGCGAACAAGGACAAACATGACACGTTAGAAAGGTCACACAGTAACGCGACACCATAGTTAAGCCGAAACATAATTTTGAAGGGCAGCCTAAAAATTTTTGAAATAGACTAGCACTACTGCACGCCCAAGGTACACCACTTGCCACACAAATTACAAAACATTTAAAATCTCTACCGCAAACTTAACGTTTTCCATGACTCGCCGTTATTTTAAGAGCCCCATCGCTCTGTGGCGTGACTAGTAGAACGTCAGCTCGTGAACATCGTAGCGGCGTTTAACATCAGCTAACCGAGGTGAAGTGCAACCAAGCCATCAGGAACAAACGTAGATCTTGCAGGCGTAGCGTAGCGGCGTAACATAGCAGATGCCTGAAGGGCGTAAAACAGACAGCGAGGCCGTGCAAGGCCTTAAATAAACTACTACGACCAATCAAAAAATATGACGCACGAAGGTGAAAGAGGGTGGAAGGGCGCAAGGAGAGGGGGGAAAGAGGAGGGGATCCGAGTCGAGCAAAGCGTACATCACCGCACAGAAGTAGATGGCGCTGATAAACTTAACGCAACGGCGCTAACGTCGCATTGGAAAACACACTGTTGGAATTTGGTATGTAAAGTTTTGTTGGGCCAATATTGTATAACCGACATTATGCCAACAATGTAAATTGCAATATTTCTGATAAAATAACGCTATAATTATGCATGATTGTTTAAAAGTAATGTTTTCAACACATAAACCATGTCTTACTTAAAACTGACTTCATTGGTTAGATATTGGTTACTCGTCGGAAAACATACCGTCGGCATTTGGTAAGTACTGTGCACACTTTTGGGCCAACATTGTACAATCAAATTAAATTCACGAATCGAAAATAATAGTTTTGAAACGAAAAACATATAAATTTTCACAGNCAACATTGTACAATCAAATTAAATTCACGAATCGAAAATAATAGTTTTGAAACGAAAAACATATAAATTTTCACAACACATAAATAATTACCAAATGTACTTTTTTCTTTAAATTGTGTTGTGATCCACATGTGTTGAAACCATGTTAGGAAGATAATAGTTGGTGAGTGGTATTTTTCGTTAATTTGGGATTTGCATTGCACACATTATGCCATCATAGCATATTATTAATTTTANTTGGTGAGTGGTATTTTTCGTTAATTTGGGATTTGCATTGCACACATTATGCCATCATAGCATATTATTAATTTTACAAATAAAAACATATATAATTAATTTTATTTGCTTGATGGTTTAAGTTTTTTAGCATGGAAATTGTTTAAAAATAAACTGTATGTTTTTGGTTGTGTATTGGTTATTAATTGGAAAATATATTTTGGTAACTGGTATGATTTAAAATCAGTTTAAAGTAGTCAAATCTGACCTAAATGCATTAAAATTGTAACACAGTATATCGAAATACAATGTTCGGATATGTGTTTTTTTTTTTNCAAATCTGACCTAAATGCATTAAAATTGTAACACAGTATATCGAAATACAATGTTCGGATATGTGTTTTTTTTTTTCATTTAAAACAAGATGTTTTGGTAGTCTACAGGATAGCACATTGGGCAGGTATTTTAAAAGGCACGAGTTCGAATCCAACATTCTCAATAACATTTTCAGGTCAAAATATTAAATGAAAAGTGATGGAAACTAATAGGATTAAAACATTTTTTAATTTTTTGTTGAATGGTACAATTTATTTAAAACACTGGTAACTAATGTTGGTAGAATGAAGTTTATTGGTTGGAATTATGTTTTAAATAACAAATCTACCTAACACATTACCAACGTCGAAACATGTTAGTAACATGTTGCTAAATGACTGTGAATTCCTCCCTGAAAAAAAAAAATACGAGGTCTGTTCAAAAAATAAGGTGACTTTGCAAATTTCGAGGTCTACGTACATTCGATTATCGATTGTTCTTATTTTTATGTTGGTACACATGTCCCCAACAAATGTTGACATTATCAGCCATTTTGCATTGTTAGTTTATTTGTGACAGATATAAAGGTTAGACGTGTTTTGGTGTGCTTGGCGATTTTTTGCTATCGCAAACAATGGATCAAATAATCTGCATTAACAACACCGTAATCATGCCTCAGCCATCGTATTCATCGGACGTGGTCCTGCGACTTGTTCCTGTTCCCAAAACTGAAGAGGCCCATGAAAGGATGGAGGTATGCCACGATTGAGGAGATAAAGACCTGGGAGACTTCAATGCCATGCCAAAACGTGCATATCATAAGTGCTTCGAGGATTGGCAAAATGCGCTGGCACAAGTGTATTATATCTGAGGGGGATTACTTTGAAGGGTAAAAAATAGATATTGATGAATACATAAATATTTATTGAGACAAAGTCACAAAATAACAAGTCACCTTATTTTTTGAACACACCTCGTACACAACTCTTAGAAGTGTGCACAAAACCATAACATTATGTTGGGCCAACATTGTATTTCAGTTGGCAACCAACTGACGCATTCTGCGTTCCTATATTTTATTCGTCAGAACACACGCTCTGGCGAAGCTCGCAGGCGGACGACCGCAATAAGGATTAAGGGTTTGGCGGACGTGATGGAAGAATAGCGCCAGGACGGCCCGGCGGAACGACCACGTGCGGAGGAAGGCGGATGCGGCTGCATCTCGCAGCTGCCGGGGATGCGGAGCCCACACCAGCGGCGGCGCCTGTCCCAGACTAACTACCACCATAAACACTGAGAGCTTTTGGCGGACGTGCTGGGATAATAACGACACGATATCCGGAGGCATAAGTGCGCCGAACCAAAGAGGCCACCCAAGAGCTCCCGCACGTGCAGAACGGAACAATAAACTTCCATACCAGAGTCGAGGGGCGATGCCGGACCCAAGTGCGGATAGCTAGTGCACCGAACACGTGTTTACGACCAGGGGACCCACCAAGTAGCACGTGCAGGGCGAAGCACTAAAACTTCTAGACCAGAACCGAGGGACAACGCCGCCCACGTGTTTTACGACTCAGGGGGACGCGGCGGCCGCCCCGGACACGTGCAGAGAAGGTGCAAGTTGAATATGGCGATCGAGCCTACAAAACCACAAGGAGGAGGAGGATCGAGCAAGCAGTCAGTCGGAGGACCTGAAGCGAGGCGTCTGGATCGGAGCCGGACGAAACGAGTGCGAGGATCTATCAGTCAGTCAGACGACAAAGAGCGAGCAGTGCGGAGAGAGCCGGGAGTTCAAGAGGGCGTCGAGACGCCAACGCCGATCGAGAGAGAGTGTCGCAGCCTAGACGTTCCAGTCTACCTACCGAGAGATGAAGCAGTCCCGAGATCGCCGGCTGAGAGAAGACCAGCGCCGCAAGTCAGATAAGTAGAGTTCTACACCAAGTGTGAAGAATCTTGCCCCCCACGACACAAAATCGTCGCGGCAAGCCATATGTAGCCCACATAGGAAGAGGGGAGGGGAGAGTTGTCTCGTGAGTTCATGTACCAGTTAACCTGTTAAGCAACAATAAAACTCGATTATGTGAACTCGCAAAGGAAGTGTATTGATTTGGTAAATTAGCACTAGGTACAATATGTCGACATATTCCTATGCCCTAACACGGAGGGCCAGCATCAATCGCTAGCACCTCACGCCGAGAGCAGATTCAATACCTACTTATAAACCACAGCATTGGGCAGGTATCACAACATAAAAGTCAAATTGGGCAAACGTAATCCCAAGTGACATTTCAACGTTGGGCCAACGTAATATGCCTAAGTTGGCCCAACGGTAGAGCCAAATGTTGGACCAACGTTGGCGCTACCAAATTTTACTACTGGGGTTGTTTGATTGTTTCCTAATAGGTATGCCATGCATTACAAGATTTTTATACTTCTCTCAGCATAAAAGTATCTTACTTTTATTTATATTGAACTTTTATTTATGTTTTGTTTTATAAATTATAATATTAAGTTTGTATTTATTATTAATAAAAACACAGAGAAAATAGGTGTGTTGGTAATGCCTAGTAAGATATAGTTCTCATGCAAAATGTTATTAAGCTGAGTGTGCACGAATGTGGTGCGTTGTCCCTTTAGTGTGATTTTATAAACAGGATTAAGCTTTTTTTGCATAAGGTGGAGGAATAGCCTGAAAGTAGAACTCTAGCAGGGCTTCAGAAATGTTGGAAATAACCGTGAATGGACTATAGTTTCTGGTATTGGTGTCTGTGTGTGTACTAAACCATACACCCTGACACTTGTCCAGTTCATTCAAAATATAAAAGTTGATTTTATTCGTGTCTCTGGAGGTATTGCGAGTAAAACGTAATTATACTTTTTACTCGCAGGTAACAAATTATTTGTCCGATGAACTAATCTTACAATATAATGCACTCATAGCATTCTAACTGATTTGATAATAAAATTATGGCTTACTATATGTCAAAGCAGTATTATATCCATGTTGAAATTAAATATGTATGCGATGGTAACATGTCAATTAACTTGCTTTCGAGTAGAAGTTCGTGTTCATAAAACACATCTGTTTAGACAACTTATATTATTGTAATGTCGAAAAGTTATACCTAAAACCCTAAATTGTTAAAATTTTATTTACCTATCTACAGAGGTTTTTCTTGTTTTGTGTACAGGGTACCGTTTATCAAATTAATTTGAAATTGATGGTACATGGAAACAAAATAGAAATGAATTCCGCTGTCTACTGTATCTTCAAGTCTTGGCACCAAGTGAAGATAAATTCCAAGTACGATCTATCCTAAACTGCAGAAGGAACACAGTCCAAACCTGATAAAAATTTGTCATGAGGAAACGACCAAGGCCCCATGAGGCAAGCTAGGATGCCTACAAAATCGTCAAGGCACTGTAAAACCAAAGAATAACTTAACTGTTGGAANAAAAATAGAAATGAATTCCGCTGTCTACTGTATCTTCAAGTCTTGGCACCAAGTGAAGATAAATACCAAGTACGATCTATCCTAAACTGCAGAAGGAACACAGTCCAAACCTGATAAAAATTTGTCATGAGGAAACGACCAGGGCCCCATGAGGCAAGCTAGGATGCCTACAAAATCGTCAAGGCACTGTAAAACCAAAGAATAACTTAACTGTTGGAAAGGAGGGAGGCATATGTTAATGCACCTACTTTTTAAAAGTAATTTTTGCGTTTNAAAGGAGGGAGGCATATGTTAATGCACCTACTTTTTAAAAGTAATTTTTGCGTTTTTTAAACACAGAAGCAACGAAGCGCTAAAATGTTACTAGCACGCTCATTGATTGCTGCATCGGCTCTCAAGACGTCGATGTTAAGGGCCACCCAAATCTCTCCACCCCCCTCCAGTCCAATCCACTCGATGGCCGCATCGTCTCTATGCGTAAGTCTTATTGTCGAAAAAATTACAACCATGAAAATCAAGCTGTTACCCCATTATTTATTGGCAAAAAGTCTGCAATAAGTTCGGAACAGCCATCTATACAAGTTTTGTGTACTAATACAGAATATTTTAATATCAGTCTGAAAATGTCGTATCTTATAGATTTGAAAGCGTAAAAAATAATGATCCGAAAAAAAATTGTACATTTATATAACAACGTTATTCTTACAAGTAAAATAAATAAGCAGAATGTTTGGTAGAAAATAATAATTAATTAATACTTAAAAGTTTGGAACATAAGCCAGTGCTTCAGTTCGAATATGTTAAACATATTCGAGTTCAACATATTTCAGACAGGAATAAAAAAAAGCCAAAAACGTTATCATATTTTAACTCTTCTACTGGTAAATATTATATAATTATTGTTACTATTCTTCTGCACTAAACAAAACTTAACAGCACTGAAATTTGATTTTAAAATTGTCATTCGTAATTTTTATCTTGATATAACAATTCATTCGCATCATCGATGTTTGTACTTATCTGGCATCCTAAAATTGATTCTGGCAAGAGTCACTGAAAAAAGCATTTTAACACAATGATACTAACTTCAACCTTAACTACTCTTGGGCTGCAATTCAAAGTCTCATATTTCTTGGCATTAGAATTAACGCCATTCTCTTCCATCTGGATGTCTTCAATTGCTCGGCTACCAAACTGGCAAACATACGCCGAAAAACTTTCGTAGTCACTCAAAATTATTGTGTTAAAAAGACCGTGGCAAATAGTTTGTGATAACAACACAGTTAGACCTAAAATATGTATTTCGACATATTCTCCTATACTTATATAAGTATTAGTGAGAGTAATATTTTTATAGCATGAGAAAATTATGTATACCCTCTAAGTTTAAGCAGATACGATGCACAGCATATCTACGTTTATAAAAATGTAAAAATTTTAAACTAGATGATAGAAACATATATATATATAATATAAGAATAATGATTAATTAGAATATATAGGCCTACTGTTATAACATATCAGAATTCGTCTCGCTGAGATTTGACTGTAGATATGTTACATCAACTGCATTTATTTAGAAGTACCTATACTTATAAATATTTCTGATGATATGGCCGGCAGCAGACAAAACAAGATGATAGTCGAACGCAGGGGGGAGAGAGAGGGGAGAGCAATAGATATTAATATAGACTAAAACAGCGTCCCTGGTGAGCGACAGTCAAACGAGTGGAACGTAGGCGATATAATAAATAATTAGGAAACAATATGGTGACCTACAGTAGACAAAACAAGATGGCAGTCAAGCACAGGTGAGAGATGAAGGAAGATGAGTAATCAGCGCACCGGGTAGGGTCGAACGGAGGTGAGTAATCGGAAGTGAACAGTGGTGGTGATGTCATATGGAGACATCACAGGGGTGGTGACATCATAAGGGTGGTGACATCATAGGGGGCGATGTCATCCAAGATGTTAGTGGTGGCATCATCCAAGTTGTCTGCCAAATGTCAAGGACAGCGTCATCCAAGATGGCAGATGACCCCTCAGTTGACTTACGCCACATAAAAATGAAACCGAAAATGGAATATAATTTATATGACCACAACTGTTTGGTATATAATTATATAATACTTATCAATGTTATTCCATAAAAACAGTTCTTTGGACAGTACGTAACAATTTTGTAGTCACTATAAGACATTTTGTAGAACTACACTCTTCTTGGGGGCCGCTGTGTCCGAGCGGTTAGACTGCTCGCCTCCTACCAAGGCGAACCGAGTTCAATCCCCGGCCGGGTCACTCCCGGATTTTCGCATGTGGGAATCGTGCTGGATGATGCTACTGGTCGGCGGGTTTTCTCGGGGATCTCCCATTTCCTCCGCCCGTGCATTCCGGCGCTGCTCCATTCTCACCTCATTTCGACCTCATCGGCTCTTAAGACCTCGTTGTTAAAAACCGTCCAAATCTCTCAACTCAACATACATTCATATTACATTTTTTTGTGCAACACACAGAATTGCGTGTCAAAGAGACAGGCGAGAACCAGTGTGTTCAGGGTGGTATGGCCGTTGGCGATAAATCATAGAGATAATGGTTTGAGAACAACGGAGGGTTATTGTCGTGGCGGCGTACGGCAATGATGATGACAGGTTCAGCAGTGGAGCGTGCGAAGTTGGCCGCCGAGTGGAGCGGTGTTCTCTGGGTGCTCCCGCAGCTAACAAAGCCATTAGCTCGTAATTGAGCCAAGCTTCCCAGGTGTTGCCAGACTTTGACCTTGAGGGAGCTATCAGTGCCGCCATGGTGCGTGTCTCCAAGGTCTAGGCGTTCCCTTTTACCACCTGAGTGCAGCACTCAAGTCCCCCGGGAGTTTCACGGCTACCGTGAGCGCTACCAGCCAGGGGATCTATCACACTCGAGAAGTAATCACGTCACTAACTGGAACCTACGGCAAACCACAGCTCCTACTCAGGGACTTCTTTTGGTCAAATATGACAGTTCAACGCCTTAACAATATTCCCAATATAGATGTTAAATGCCAGTTCACAGCTAAGTACTTCTAAATTCCCTGCTGCTTCGCTTTGTATTTTGCACAGTATGTATCCCTCCACCATATTAATCTGTTGACTCTGCGGTGGTCCTAATTTTCCACTACAAAACAGAGGAGTGGGGTGGAGGCCAAATTTCTTATTGTCTATCCTGACAGTATACTGCATATTAGAGGAGGTGACATTCAAAAAGAGCTCAGTCAGAAAAATAAAAAAAAGTGACTAAGGGAATTTTTGTTTTTAGATTGACGAACTCTACAGCAATGATAAATGAAACAATATCGAAAAAGATTTAAACGCATATAAACTTCAATGCAAACAGAAGCACGCAAGTAAAAATAAAGTTTAATCCATAGCGTATGTTCAACCAAAAAAGAATTCCCAAACAGCCATTCAGAAAACTGTTACCATGGCAATGATGCTTTGCGATTATGTTTAGAACAACCCCGAATCGTCTGATTCCAGGTGACTGTTTCTTCTGTGGAAGCTACTAATATTATTTTCTAAGTGAATTTGAATTATTGAAAGTGTTTTGTAATATTCGCTTTTTCAACTAGTAGAATGAATAATTATTAACATGTAATTTTTATGTTTAACAGGTTCAATATTATTTTTCACATGATTTATTTTATTTTTGTGGCAATATTTGTTTATTTGTTTATAAACAAAGTCCGTAATATTTATTTTGTTTTACAACAGTATTTTTTGTTTCCCCCATTTTTATATGTTTTTCTATTTTTACATTGTGTACGTGTACATACAAGGCCATATGAGACTGCGTTTTTGATCGTTGGGGCAGTTTAAGTCGCAGTACAAATGATTTTTAGTCGTAACGCTCGTGATTGACTAGTTTAAAAAAAAACGATGTCAGATAGCCAGCCTGGGTGGACTGTACACTAGGTATTAAATTTAGATTTTTTTTAGGGAAGTCCGAGTTAGCGCCCCTGAAAGTGTTGTTACACTAATGTTTATATGACTGATGAAAGTGAGTGACATTGAAGATAGTTAAGTCAGTGTATGTGAAGCAAATGGAGGAGCTAGAAAGGAGATACGTAGCAAAGCTATAAATGGTATGGCCAGCCTAGAGGATATAACACATACATTCCATGTTACCACGACACAAGTAGGTTCAAGTGTAAGGAATTTACGCCTCGTGACTGCTCGTTTGTAAAGAAGAATTCGTTAGATGGTCCAAACAAAGCTGCTCGAGACAATCTCGTTTCAAATTACATAACTTTAACCACCATAAAACTACGAGTTACTCAAAACAACCAAACACCACTTCGGTCTTGTATCACTTAATACGTTAAAAACATAGAACCATTGCCTATATGCAAACAACTTTTTATGAAAGTTGTGTTAGTAAAATCTCTACGAAAAATAAGTCCACACGAATTTTATTTTTATGTTTCTTTAAATATAAGAAAATCTTGGCAAGTACAATGGCCTACAGTCATATTACAGTAACAAAGTTAGTAAAAGTATGTTCAGAAGAATATTTTCAACCTTTAACAAAGGGTTTCTGTTCCCCAGCGTCATATATTTGCAGCTATCGTCAGAAATTGAAGCACCTAGTCAAAAATACACAAGACCCAAGGAAAAAGAGTGAATACATGATAGAAAAACGAGCCCACGATCTTCACGCAGCTGGATTTTACAAGTTGATGCAACAGAAGGTACATTATGGTGTTTCTCTGTGTTTGGATCTTCAACAAATTCAGGCCTTGCCTAAATCACCAATCTAAAAGCCGCATTATTTCCGCTAACTTACTAGGGAAGGACTGAGACCTGCATGATACAAAACTATTATCTTTAAAAGAGGGTTGCTATAGACGTTATGAAGATATTTCTGATCTGAAAAAGGATTTACATCAAACACGAAACTTTAATGGTGACCAACAAGAAAAAACCTTTGTTAATAGTAAGAGGCTATCAAGACTATTATTGTGAATCCGAAGCAGAGCTGTGGATACGTCTACAAAATAAGGGAGAGAAAGGTAAACAATTAGTGTTACCAAAACTACCTCTAGCGCAGCATAACAGCAGCCAAACAGAATGATATCAACAAATTTTTGGACACTTTGTTAGGGAAAGAATGGAGAAGTGATACCAGGCTTCAATTATACGACAACATTATCTTGGAAGTCAACAGTGCTACTAAACATGAGGAAGCTACTGACGTACAAGAAGAGCCCTGCAGGTATTTAGATGACGACATAGGAGTGCACATCTAAAATAGACAATTGTAATGAGAACATTGTGCTTTAAACACACCGATCCACCTAGTTTCTTTAGTACTAATATTTTGAGCTAAGATTTCTGAACTAAGATTTCAAAGCAACGTTTTTTCTGCTACTTAGTGTGTTACATTTTCATATATGTGTACGAAACATAAATATGAACAGTATCACTCTTCTTATAATCTTATCTACTTTCGATAACAAAAAATTACATAAATGATATAATATTCGAATTCCATAGATCTAATTTGATCATTAAAATAAAATTTAATCCACACAGAGCTCATTCAAATAAGATTTGGTACTGAATGTTCATTCAAAACAGATTTAGTCCCATATTTAAAACTGTTTTATAACGAACCTACGGATTTTTACCTGGGTAATGTTGTTGTGTGGGTTCCTTTGATAGCTATAATGTTTAAAATAAGTTCTATATTTGATCATTTTCGGGTATTTTCTTTACGCAATCGTTTTTGGCCCTTACTGAAATTCCTTACAAACGTTGTAACATTTCTCTTCAATAAGGATTCCAAAATTTGTTCTCAAATTTTTTTTATTCATTCGTATTCTCAAAACAAATAAATAAATGTCATTCGATTTACATTATCGATGATGAAACTTTAAACATATTGCTGCAATTACATTTTAAATGCTCATGTCTAATTTATTTATTTATTTTAAACACCCACATGCGTCCATTCTCGGCGGTGGTGATGGTATTTCTGTAATAAGTAAAAGCTTCCTGTGTCACATCTTATAACGTGTATCCTGATTGGCTGTCGGCTTACCACATCATACTCCTCATCCAATGAAAAATGGCGAGACAAGAGCCAATCAGGATACTTTTATTTAATTTCACGTGATTTATAAATTGCAATAATTACTACCTTCTAAGGGCTGATAAACTATAACCTCCAAATCTTAATCTGAAAATTACAAAATGGAATACTTACTACCCTCTGGAAAATATATTAATGTCTCGCCACCACAACCAAATAATTCTGAAACCAAAAGGCGATAACAAAGCCTCAAAAATCGCAAAGCTACAACGTGACTAAACTATTTTTAACGTAGCCTACTCGTATATCCTTATATGAATTTAATTTATGTATATATAAAGTGTTCCTTTAAGTTTGTTAGAACGTTTGGGTGGCGAGTTCTAATGAAAAAAGACGTAGAAAAGATATGTACGGCTACCTGAAGTGATTATCAAGGAAGTAATGCACCGCAAAAACTGGAAAATTAAATATTTTAATTTAAAACATTTGAAACTACTACAGATAAAAGAAAACTAATGTGGAAAGTGCATCACTGAAATAAGGTAAGCGACATCTGAAACTGCACGTGCTAATAACATCATTCCTCATCAATAACAAAATGCGTAGGTGTTGCAATTATCACATCGCATTAAGTATTGTACCCCTGAGCATTTAGTGAATTTTCAAAACCTAATAGATCACCATGCCCAAATGTAGAAAATGGTTGCCCTTGCTGTAATACTTTTAACTCTTGCCGTTTCGGAGAAAACAACCCCTACACATAGTATACATGTAGCAGTAATTGAAAGCATTTAATTTTCCCATTTTCTAGACAGCATAACTCCCATAATAATCACTTTAAGACATAGAACGTACCAATCTCTTTTCTACCTTTTTTAAGGAATCACTTCCCAAACGTTGTAACGAACATAAAGAAACACATTCTAGCTTTAGTTCTCAGTGTAATTCCTTGCTCATAGCTTGATTACACTGATTATAACAGAACATTTAAGAATTTCTTGGAAAAAGTGCTACGTTAAATGGCTACGTTTCGGGGCGGGAGCCATGACCCACTTGAACCACCCTGGAGGCACGCCTATGAATATAAAAATGTTGATATTACGATAATCATTACTCAAATGTATTTTTAAAAAATAAAGTAATCGGTAACAGCCAAATTTGGGTGTACACAAATTCGAAAAAAAATTACACTTAAAATAAGACGTAAACGTTTTTTTTACAATACATTACCAGCATCTACTTACTGTACGTATGCCATTCGGCGTTTACGTTACAAAAATTAAGTTACATGCAAAAACATTTTTAAGGAATTTTCAAGAGGAATGTGTTAAACATGAACCAAAATTGTAATACTCTTGCTGGTTCTGAAAACTGTAAAATATCGGCAACATCTGGACAATAACAATTCTACTGGTCGCTGTCAGGATAGATATGGCATTCGTGTAACTGGCCGATGCCAATAAAGTTCAGTGAAGAAAAACATTCTAATGGGCTCTGATGTTTACAGCAAGTTTGAGTATTTGTAGACGTTTGTTACACAAAATAAATTTCTCATCGCAGAAGTGGAAATTAATAGTTAATAAAAAATGGGGCAGTGAAATATTGGCAAACAAATGTATTGCTGATGTTAAAAAATATCTTGTTACCAACTTCGTATTTTAATAATATACACTCTGAACATCTGAAAATTTATTTAGCGAACACTCGTCTTACATCAACTGCAAGCATATGATTCCACAAGCGTTGCCCGACTTTCGAGAATCCCAATAAAATGAGTGTTCTGAATTACCTCTCTATTCTCGCAGGGTGCTATTCAGCAGGTCGCGAAAACGACTGCTAGCGGACCGTCAGTGTTTGTCATCGGCATTGGAACCGTCTTGACGTTCCTGCTGTCACTGACTAAAATGAAGTCGACGCGCGAGAAATTATAGTATCTTTGAGATGTGAGTCTCATTATTTTTCTTCTGACATGCTTATCTTTTCATGCGCAAAAACTACGGCAAACAGGAAATTGCGTGGGCTGCAGTAGACATAATTTCTGTTTAGTTCTTCTACAACGTGAGAACCTGACTCAAGGTGTCATTAAATATACTGTTTAGGTATTTATTACATAATTATATCTTAATTAGAAGAGATAATGGCGGCCTCTGCAGTTCAAGATTGAAACTGAATTTCCGAGCCTGCGAGGACATAATATGTACAAATTGGATTCCAAAACTTATTTAATTGTTTATCGAACTACCGGTCACTTCAAACAAATCTTGCAGTCCACCTGAAGGCCTTAACACATCCGACTTGTACCTCGTCTCGGCAAAGAGAAACATAACAGCACGGCAACTGGCCGCTTAGTACACACAACTATATGCATAAGGCATATTTCGACGTGTTAGAGTCCAAGAAGCTCTGAAGCGCTAGGGGTGGTACAGGTAAATACATTCAATTTTTTATGTCATCTACGTAAAAAAACTCTGAACTGACATGCGGTTTATCGTCTCCACGTCACGCTTCCTTGCGTCAGGACCTCCAACGCACAAAACAGATCCACGACTGCACGACTCGTAAGAGACAGTTTCTTGACAGTGATGAATGTTCGAAAATCTGTACATGCAGACCAGGAAGACAGTTCTTAGGGAACACTATATTTGTTGAAGGGGGGAGGGGGTTGGCTGAAGGACGTGTGACCACGCCGCCTGCTGGCGAGGCAACACATCCATCAAGGCAGCGCTGCGGGCTGCCTATACGTACCACGATAGGCGGCAGGGGCTGCGCTGCGGTTCACGGCCGACAGGGGTGAGAGGCGGTGAGGTCAGCTGCGGTTAGGCCCCTGTCGTGACTCGTTCGTCCGGCGACGCCCCACACTCCGAAATTTCCCATCGCGCCCAGCCCTTCCTTCCTCCACACAACGCGTGCAAATGTCAGCCATCAAGAACTTGATTTTTTTTTTCTACTTGGCATCCACAAAACTACACGTTAAATGCTGTAATTGAATGCTAAATAAATCTGAAAAACAATGTTATAAAACCAGTTACAATTAGTGCAATGAAACACTTTGCACAGTATACACATGCAGTAATTTAGGAATATGCAATTTGTTTTGCATTAGAATTGTAGTTTCTTGAGCGGCAAATGACAACAGTAGGTACATGACATGTGTCTGAGCAATTAATTATTTCATGAAGTGTGTGTCTAATAATATTTATGGGTCATAGTCTGTAATTATTTTCAAAAGTGTTTACAATTTACGCAATTTTACACTAATATGCAACTTGTGTTAAAATATTGAATATTGCTCTTTATGAATGCGAGTAAACACCCCAAGTAGCAAACGTCAGTTGGCCCACTTGCGCAAATCTGCTTGTACACAAGCAGTCCACATATGATGCCTCTTGACTGTTGTGTAAGGATGGCCACATATATGCTGCTGTTCAGAAAATGTCATTTTGAAAAATTCAATTTACCCGCAAACTACCCTATTCGACGTAGCGAACTTAACTCTAAGCCTGTTGACACCATAAGTGGGTCATGAGTAGTAGCAGTGGTTCGCTGGGATTACTGCTTTCCGCCTGCTAAAAGTTAATCAACTGTCGTCAGCCAACTGTTGGCAAGCCCCTTGTAACCCATTTATTTGGCATTAGCCATTCCATTCATTTTTAAAACCAAAAATTTTTTGTTATACCCAAATGAAAATTACTTATTTTTCAATTTCCCGTAAGTTAACTTTGGTATTATTTCACGATTCAGAAGAGCATGACATCGAACTCATAACCCTTTATTGCATAACCTAGAATGCTACCAATTTATCTACCATGTATTCGTTTTGAACCTTCATAAGTAAATCTTTATACTTTGCGCACATAAAATCTGCACTATTATGTTAGCGACACACTTTATATTTGTATCTCAAGCTATTAATGCAACTTACGTGTTTTATTTAAAATATTAGTATTTTTGTTTCGGGCTAATTTAAGGTAGTATTTGAACAGTAATTTTTTTTTTATGGTTTGAAGGTTTTTAACATAAAAGCTATGTTTTTCCTTTTACCAGTAATATGGCATTATAATTTTACTTCACATATGCATGAAATAAAAATTTATATGAATTCATATACACTATCTGCTATTTCACAACAAAATATAAATGGCATGCTATTTAACTGTCCCTAACATGTCCCAAGTGGCATCCCATAAATGGCTCATAAGTTTGCTGCTAATGTTTCCTATGGATCTCGGTGGTGTAGTGGTCAGACAACTCGCCTCCCACTTATGCGAACCGGGTTCGATTCCTGGCGGGGACTCTCCCGGATTTATCACATGTGGGAATCGTGCCAGACAGTGTCGCTCGTCAGTAAGCTTTCTCGGGGGCTCCCGTTCTCTCCGCCCTTTCATTCTGGCGTTGCTCCATACTCACCTCGCTTTATCCTCATCGGCTTTCAAGACCTCGATGGAAGGAGACGCCCAAATCTTTCCACTCCACTCCGCTAATGTTTTCTCAGTAGTAATCATCAGTTAGCAACCCATAAATGGCCCCTAAGCTTGTTGCTGATATGTCCCCAGCAGTAATAAACAGTTGGGGTGCCATAATCGGCCCATTAGCATGCTACTTATACGTCCGCATCAGTACAGTTGGCCTACCATAAGTGGCCTACGAACTTGCTTATACACTGAAGAGCCAAAAAAACTGGCACACCTGCCTAATATAGTGTAGGGCCCCCCGAGCACGCAGAAGTGCCGCAAGACGACGTGGCATGGAATCGAATAATGTCTGAAGGTATGCAGGAGGCAATTTACACCATGAGTCCTGCAGGGCAGTCCACAATTTACAATCTGCACCAATTTGAGAAATGTTTGTACGTCTGTCACTTTTAATGATTCTCGTCAGTCATCTTTTGTCCCTTTCTTTCACGATCTTTTTCCGGCCGCAGTGATGTCGAAGATGTGATTTTTTACCGGATTCCCGATATTCACGCTACACTCGTGAAATGGTCGTACGCGAACATCCAAATGTTACCTCGGAGATGCTATGTCCTATCTCTCGTGCGCCGACTATAACACCACGTTCAAACTCACTTAAATCTTGATAACCTGCCATTGTAGCAGCAGTGACTGATCTAGCTGCTGACCGCATCGCGTTACTCTTATTGCTTCCATACCTCTGTTTTTTGTATACGCACGCCTATACCAGTTTTTTTTTGGCTCTTCAGTGTAATATGTCCCCAGCTGTAAGCAACAGTTATCATGCCAAAAATGACCCATTAACCCGTTCAGGCACACATTAATTTCCGAGTTCAAGAGTTACAATCACGCAATCTTTTGGTATGCGGTGTACTTTTGTTCAACATTTGTCTTGAAAGCAGTGAATAACTTGCTGCTTAGTCGATGGCATTGGCATTAACCCTTCATGTCAAAGAGGTGTAGAAAATTCCACAAATAATATTAGCCACAAGGAAGAGTGTGCACTGATGCCTTGCTGCGTACAGTACCGGTAACAAATATAACTCACGTGTAACATGTCGACGATCGTGAATACTGTGATTGAACGGGTTAACTCGATATTAATATTTCCACAGCAGTAAGTAACAAATACCATTTTGTCTATCATCTGCTTGTGGGCATTTATTTGAATTCTGAAAACCATTGTGAGAGCATTAGTTTACATTACGATTATTTGGAAAATAAGTAAAGTCACTCTCATTATGGTAAACCATATTATAAATGCTGACAGTCATAAATGCGAACGTTGGCTTTCGCTGCCAACAGTTGGCCAACTGTTAACTGCTTGTTGTCTACTACTTGGGCCCTTACGTTGAATATTCACATTTTCTTGTTATCATTTTCTTCTTTAGGGTAACGTTTAACAATTTAATAGGTAAGTTTTATACGATAAATATTGTGTTGCGCCGAACAAAAACGGCAAAATTTTATCATGCAAAAATTTAAAATCAGTATGCAAATTTGACTAGAAACTGTATTCATGTTGTTACAATTACGCAAATTAGTTATTTGTTTTATCTAGAAGATTTGAGACATTTGGAATTAGCTAATTACAATCTTTTACTCTCAAACTATGAGATTCCCAAAAAGAAAGTTCGGTTTTGTCGGTGAAACTATTTCGTTCGGAAACCTTCTTTTTGTACTCTATTGTATATGTGTGAGATTAAAGTTAATTATATGAATAGTTAAAGTTATATCAGTTCCGCTCTCACTCATAACTGTCATGTAGAGTTCACGCTTATAAACGTAAGAAATATATGTACTAGGATTTCGAGCTGTAGCCTCCTATATTAAGGGCATGTTTATGAATGTAAATGCGTATTTTGTGTTTGTGTGGACAAACTACAAACTTCTTAAAAGTGTCTGATTGTAGTTATCAATAATTTTTCTTTCTTACAAAAGGCTAATACCGGCAGCGAACTAAACATCTAGCAAACATTTTAAGTGGTATTATTTATATTATTTTAGAAGGTTACGATTGATGGTGTTAATTTAAATTTAAATTAACTTCGCAGCAAAAAAAAGTCCCCATTTTCTCCTTTAAATAATTCCTATTTTTATAAGTTACGCTTATATGTAAGATTTTTTCCAGTAGTTTCCCATAGTTTTCCTATCATTTAAAACAATTGGTTTGAAGTGAATCCATTTCTTTATGATTTCTTAAATGTCCAGAAAACATGTTTTCCATAATTATTTACAAATCCCCCCTTTAATGTTAATGGTTTGACATCACAATGATATTTTTTTGCCTACGCCATATGTAATAAAGAAGAGTTTTGCATGTATACACTTGATTGCTTTATGCTTAGTGGTTAAAGTTTAACACCCGGAATTATACAATATATGCCATCTGGTTTTTATTCACAGGATTCTCAACATTCGTAATCTGAATTTCTATATCATCACCAAACGCTACAATCTCTGTTAGATGTACGTAGAGAGACTATGCTTAGTTATCACGACTTGACTGCTAATGTTATTGTGGCAAATGTAACATGTGTTCCACCATAACCTCAATGCTTGACTCACAATGCGCAGGTAGCTACTTCATGAAAAGGCTGCACCGCAAATAGCTGTCATCACAAATACATGTTACAGGTATTTGAATGTTTTATAAATCCTCAAACAACTTACATGCGCTGTCATAGGTCTTTCAATTGCGTGATATAAATCTCACAAACTTTGCGCATTTTTGTTGAATACAAATTTCTGACGACATATCTTACGAATTTTTAAAAACAAAAACTCATTTCAAGCTCTAGCAGAGAGTACGAAGAAGCGC
Organism: Clitarchus hookeri; assembly: GCA_002778355.1. Taxonomy (NCBI): domain Eukaryota; kingdom Metazoa; phylum Arthropoda; class Insecta; order Phasmatodea; family Phasmatidae; genus Clitarchus; species Clitarchus hookeri. The sequence goes on from NQII01003951.1 coordinate 92,847, forward strand.
TCGTTTGCGATAAAAAATAACTCTGAAACAGGATCCTGATGTACTAGTTCTAGGGAGTGAGTTGTGTAGTAATTTATTGGCGCCTTCTGGAAAGCGGCTGGGGAGAGAGAATTGCAATAGGACGGCATCTTGTAATGTAAATGAGGGACTGTTCCAGAAAGGAGCAGTTTTAGTGCTAGAAGAACAAACCAGGCCAAATGTTACCAGAATGAGTTTTTCGTACTATACACTCCATGACGGAGAAAATAAGCACTACTGTTTATATATGATTTGTCTCCAGATAATTACTATTTGTCGATTGGCATTTAACTCTTTTTTACAAAATACGCTAAAATATAATACAGGGGATATATTTCGGACTACATTCATGTATCACACTTAATTTAATGATTAAATTAACAACCTACGTTGTAAAAATATATACCAGTACATGGCAAAAACAAAATTAATCTAATCAGGCTGCCTACGTCATAAGTTGATGTCTATTCAAACAACGAATTTATTTATAAGTTATTTAAAAAATGTAGTATTTGTTACGAAATTTTCAGTACCTGAAAACTTTACTGTGTTCTTATGAATTTCAGTATAAAAAGCTTTATGTATTCTCTGTGTTCGATGGATGCGAGAACAAAACTAAATTTATAGCAGAAGGATTCGTAGCTAGAAATCCTTCTGCTATAAATTTAGTTACTTAAAATAATCAGGCACTTAAAGTTGTCACAAACATGTTGCGCGCTGAAGAGTGCTTGTCATAAAAAAAATATTGTTTTACATATGTGCAGAAAAATGTTCAACTTGTAGATATTACTTATAAGTACTATTTCTTCACATAAAAAATTTAGATCTCGTGGTTTCTTTGCATAATGTTATGTTAAAATTACAATTTTAGAGTTTTTGGAACATACAAATAATAAAAATAGCTCACTTACCGAAATGAGATAATTCACATTGAAATAAGGTACCATGTGTTACTTCAATGCCTATTTAAAACCATGCTGTAAAATGTTTTCACAGTTTTCAAAAATTGTTTAAAATAAGAAAAAATGGTTTGCATATTTTTGTTTTCTTGAAGTCTATATTTTTTTTGTTAACAAATTATTGCTAAGTAAAATTAATTAAAACATGACTTTTCATTCGCCCTTGTTAAATTTTCTGTAAATGTTTCCGTTTATTTTATTCGTACTTCNATTAATTAAAACATGACTTTTCATTCGCCCTTGTTAAATTTTCTGTAAATGTTTCCGTTTATTTTATTCGTACTTCCAAAATCACCAAAATTATGATTTTGATATGCCATGAAGCATAAACTATGGTATCTAAATTATTTTATGCAATAAAATAGCACATACAAGTAATTTATACAAGATGAACTATATTTCGTACATACATAAAATAATGACTTTTTTTGATCAGCAAATTTATATAAAATTGATGGAGATAGTGCTGCACTTTCTGCTTGCCATGACAGTGCATCGAAGGACGACACGTTTAAAGAAAAAGACGGTTACGTTCTTGTGGCTTGATGTTCCGGCCACAGAGGCGGAACCACGGCCACATAATGCGAACGTTCGCTCAGACAGAACGCGGCGCTCATAAACAGGTTCCAGACGGAACCGCTGAAGGTTCGGTTCCAGTGGGTGGCAGCGGTAATCGACTTCCCGGCTGCAAGTTCTCACAGAAATAATAACAACGCTCGCGGAAGGTGAAGCCAATCCGCCGTGTAGCTGGTGGCCATGAGAGTGCACATGCATGTGCTCCAACATCCGCGAATTAAAAAAAAAAGAACACGTCTAGTCGGCACTTCATTGAAGTGTGGTAGGAAGGTAACAATGGTGATGTAAAAGAACAAAAGTCATAAGAGAAACAATTTTGTTGTTACGAAGATAATAATGTGAAACACTTTGCTTACAATTTCAATGAAGGCATGTGTGACAGAATACTTGACAAAAACAGAGAGTAACGTTTAACCTGCAATAGTGCTGTCGTTTCCACACAATACCGCAGAAATCTTACAAATCAGAACAGCAGCATTTACTGAGCATGAATGTAGACACGGACAATAAAAGAGCATGGGCTGCCTCGATTCTGTAGAACCTCTGCAGTCCGCAGTACCACACACAACGTAACAACCTGCAGTGTGCACTCATAGATGCTGAAACGCTCTCCAATAACCCTGCATCCTGATGATCTTTCTGCATCATTGAGAACTCTCCGTGAATATAGTTGAAGTACCACAAAGTTTGCGTCTAATATGTTTCTAAGAATTTTTTCCGCAAAGTATACATGAAAAAAAAACAGCCAGCCCAAAAAATACGAAAAAGGACAAGAAAAATCGGAATGGATGGAGACCGACCATATTCGTCAGAAGAAAAAAAACGCGTCAGGAAATGTACGGCCATACTGGTCCCACGAAAACAGCAGAATGTTTGGAATACAATGTATGCTAACCGAGCGGGTAAGGAAGAGAAGGTGCCTAGAAACTACGCTGGTGATGAATCTTGTGAGAAATTGCAGGGTAACACAATTTGAAATACTTGATGTTTGTGAACAACTTTAACGAACAGCTACATAATTGAGTGGTGACGTATATGTGTAATACTCTGCCTTCTGCTTATTGGCATTTCGACAAGTCGCACAACTTTCTGCGAATACTGGTCATTGTGGCATTTATGAGTACCAAAGATTTCAAAATAATTAGCCTACCGCCTCCGACGTACTTCAGGGAAAGTTCCCATTTTCAGGGAACTGACTCCACCGCTCTTAGAATGTTAGATATGTCAATCGTATGATCAAACATGCTATGCACGCATACTTAATCTAGAATATGTGTATATATATATATATATATACATATATATATATATACATATATCTGACGTCCAGTGGTCAGTATGCCTGACTTGTGAACGAAAGACTTCAGGTTCAATACACAGCAGGGTTAATGATTTTTTTCAGTCTGGAAAAAAATATTGATTCCTGGGTTCGTGTCTGTGAGACGTACAGTTCTTTCATCTTGATACTGCGGAAGGCAAGGCGAACCACTACAAGAACATCTGGCTTGGGAAATCCTTGACGCGCCGGAGATATCATGCCCGTGACGAAGCTAATGAACTGAGTAGTATGTTATCACCGCAGTAATACTTATCTATTCAAGGTAACCAACGTAATAAACGTTCATTTGCGTTTTATAATATAGTGTTGAAGATGTGTTTACTGGATTGGTAGCGCCTCCCACGCCGACGCAGTTCTTTGCGTCATACGAGAGATGGTGGACAAAACACTTGTCGGAAAGTAGCTTGGTTTAAAGACACTGGAGCGAGAAAAAAAAACCACTGGAATTCATATTCACCTCGAGCAATTTAACACAATGAAGGACAGCTCATTTAAACGTTATGTCACCGGGAGGTTATTTTCCTCCGCCTCTATCTCCAGACTTTATATTAAATTTTAATTATTTCTACTGCACTGTCCTACATTATTCCATGGAACTAAGCAGGTTTATAAAACACCACAGTTTAAAATTTTACTTAAAGTATTTTGGGATTATTTTAAATTTTGTAATGTATAACGTCTCAAAAATTTTGCATTTATTTGTAATTTAAATATTTTAGGAGCAGTCATTCAAACTTTCAGGTAAATTTTTTTTAACCTGGCTAGTCACAAAAAATTATAACGTATATACTTGGAGTTTGAAAGTTGTAGAAACACTATATAGAAAGAAAACAGCCTCGAATACCTTAATAAAGACAGGAATACTTGTGTATTATGAACATCTCATACAGGGATATTTATTTTCTTCATCTACATATAAAAATACTGTATATATATATATATATATATATATATATATATATATATATATANTATAAAACCTATACCAATAAATAACCTTTTCCGGACCATCATGTGATAAGTTTCTGTGAAGGATTAATATCGACAATTATTACTCGTATAATTACAACCATTTCGTGTGTTGGACTGTGTTTTTCTTCGCTCGTCTACAAACGAAAGTTATAATCTGCTACCTTATTATAAACCCTTTAAGGTTTGATTTGAGTATATCAATTTATAACAAAATGTAGGAAAGCAAGAATGCGAATGTAATGATGTGGTAAATTTGTGAACAATTTGTTAAAGTGTAGTGAGCAATTGTTAGTACCCTGGGTCAACTAAATTTTCAAAAATGGTACATAAAATAATAGATATAAGCAGACAACTATAATATATTTCCACTTTAGTAAAAAATTCGCAAGTATTGGGATGGATTCACAACTAAAAGATTGAAGTTTTTCTTAAGAATTACGACGTGTAGAAGAGCTCAGTGTGTGTTTTTTAAGGTCTTGGTTCACAATTGAAATAAAAAAGTCACGTTCGTGCATAGGTGTTACTTGGGCTTCAAAAATAAAACTTTGTATTTTATACATAAACTAAGAATTGTGTGATGGGGACCAATCAGAACAGAGCAGTGTGTGTTTTTGGCGGAAAACTGTTATTTATTGTAATGAAATAGACAGAAATATTAAAATGTGTGCGCATGTTTATGATTATATATGTGAATTAAGTTTTGAAAAGTAAACGTTTCTGCTAGAAAATATCTGTCTTGAAGAATTATCTTCGTAAGTATGATTGTTGTTAGAGGTAAGGTTAGGAATAGTTGTATAACAAAAATAAAGAGGGCAAGCTTGTCGTGAGGTTTCATTGGCTGGGCTCAAGAATTATAACGTGAAATGTGTATCGTAAATCCAGAGGACGTACGTAGTTCCGTTTGCTTAAACTGTGGTGTCTGAATACTTATTAATTTATAATTTTTCAATTGTAAACCCACTCCTTTCCCGAAACTCGAAACAAGACACGTTCACTCCGAGAAATTAATAGCACTAAGAAAGCATGAATGGTACAAAAATGTAATCTATACATAAACGTTTGTTAAAGAACGATTCAAATGCGTAGTGCAGTTACCAACGTTGTCATCAGTCATCCCATCTTTGAAGTTTAACATGTGATCAATGTTCCATGCTGTGAATAGGTTAAAAACGTCCAAAACAGCTCCGGAAGTTTACTGGACAGCGTGGGGTGGAACATGGCGTGAGGCCGGGAGTACACGTGCCTATAAAATCGGTGTCGGTGCCAACATCGATACCGGAGGTACCAGAATTACATGCCTTACACCAGGCTCACATTACGGTCGTGACGACCGTCAACACGCCGGCGTGATGTCGGCCACTCTTCAATGACACACTGATGTTTGTGCGCACGGCAGTTGCGCAGTCTTCTTGCTACCATTGGTTCTGTACCGTCTTTCCAGAGTTCCTTACATTTTGTAACGTGGTAGTGGTGGCTTGCTTTTATTGCTATTGTTTGTAATTAATGTTTAGTGTACATTCTAGTCAAATGCAGAAATACGCATTCCAAAGTACTTCCAATCATTTTCTCTCATACTCTCGCAGTCTCTCGTACAGGGCATAGCGAGTGCCTTCGAAATTTCTGTCAATATTTTATTCTTCTCCGCTTTTGACGGGGCCGCAGGGTGTAGTGGTTCGACTACTCGCCTTCCACCTAGGCGAACCGGGTTCGATTACCGGCAGAGTTGCTCCCGTGTTTTTGCATGTGGGAATCGTACCGGACAATGCCGAATGGTCGGCGGGTTTTGTCGGGGATCCCCCCCCCCCTTTTTTTAAATTCCAGTACTATTCGACACTTACTTCGCTTTACTCTCGTCGGCCTTGAAGAACTCGCGGTTAAGAGCCGCCCAAATCTCTTCACTCCGCTTTTGACATCTCCTCCGTAGACGAAGCAAACACAGCAAATAAAACCTCCTATTTCAAATGGCATATTAATTGATCTGCATTAGTGAGGAAACTGATCGCCTTGCATGACCCTACACCTATACTGTCGGTGTCTGTTGGACAGTCCGCGAACAGCGATATCAGTGTCGGTGCCGACTCTGACTGTAAGATGGCAACGCACCTGGAGGGCGGCGGCGCCAGCACGCGGGCCGGGAGAACTCTTGGCGGCGAGCTCGTCGCGACTGGCCGAAGGTGTCAAGGCCGGGCCTGTTTGGCCGACAGGAGCGCGTGTGACGCGTGACCCAGTGACCGCTGACCCCGGCCCAGGAGACTTGGGACAGCGGCGAGCCTCCTCCCCTGCCATCCTCCAGCCTGTTTCCCACACCACTCCCCCATTGTCCCGCCTCAGTGTCGACACCGCGCGCCCTTCGCCCGGGGAGGGGCATCCCAGTCTCCCACGCGCCGCAACGCAACCTTCAGTGACGTCCCGGATGTTTTTACACAATCAGCAACTTACATACCAGCCTAACATAATGGCAATCATTTGTGTACATAAATATACTTCCCTGTAAATGCAATGTGACGACAGACCATTTTGAAAAACACGAAATATGAAAAACTAAAGTTCCCCTGCCACAGACACTGAAAAGAGCTCAATCTACACAATCCAGTGGCCACAACTATCGTTCTGTGCCTACGTGGATGATGATGATGATGATTATGATGATAATGACAATGATGACGACGTTGGTAATCACGATGGCGATGATGATGATGATCCTCATTGGTTTTGTGTGCACTAATTAACACGGAAATTAATCTATATGACGAGAAATTGTCTAGCCATTTAAACAGTAACTGTACCTGGTATTTGACTAAATGGTGATCGATAACCATATGGAAAGAAAATCTTCCCTGCAATTGATCAGTTTCGATACGACGACGTCGAAAATGAGATCCAAGTACAGGTATGCTATCTTATAAGCTGTTCACGGTAAAGTGAGCACTTTTGAGTCCGTAGTAACTTTTTCCTATCAGCCATTTTTTATTATTCTAAACTACTGTTTTGTTAAGTATTGCCATATAAGTAATAAACAGTGTGTACATTCCATCGCACTCGGAAGTTAACGTCTAAGGTTAAAAAAAAACTTTTATTGACTATCATTTCATACGAGAGGACTTTCAAAAATGCTCACTTTGCTGAGAACAGCCTATATGACCAAACATACGTTGTTGCCAGACTCAAGCGTGGACGAGGAGAGAAGACGTGGAGATGGAGGCGGGGAGCAAATGTCAATACGCCGGGAAATAATGCTCACCACAGTGTAAATCACAACGTTTGAGATAGAACCGCTTACATCACAAGTAGAAGGCAAATAAATGACTTATGGACATATGTCATTATAAACGAATTCCATCTTTAATTTGTGATCATATTAATGCTTCATCGACGGAACTCTAAATGTAAAATCAAATATAATCTAATTATCTGTGCGAAGTACAAGACAAAAAAGCTCAACTGTACCCACCTTAAAAGTAAAGTATGGTCATCCTTATATATATATATATATATATACATACATACACGCGCATATACATGAATACCGAGATGTGCTCTATGAGGTAAATTCTAAACAGCAACTCAGTTGATAGGAAATTTTCAAGACTATATGTTAATAACTTATTCTCTTCACTTACTAACAAAGGAAACCGTGGAATAATCGTCTTGAGAATGACGGACAAACGGCTACCAGCAGAAGTACTAAACCCAGTCTATTAACTGAAAGATGTGATAACTGAATCATTGTGATAAGTTTGATCTGTAACAAGCCGATAAATCATAATTCTGGAATAAAATAGCCTATTTAATTTTCCTTTGCATAATCCATTACCTGCATAGTTAAGAAACAAGTATTTATAGTATCATTATACGCATCGTCTTCCCTCTTCTGCAGTTAGGTAGACTGCCACTAGTTATGTGATTCCAAAGTAAACTTTAAGTATTTAAAATTGTCATATTACGATAGCCCGTAAACTAATTGCACTAGAATCCTGCGTAAGGAACACCACTGGCATTCTTATTTCCTCTAGTTTTAATTTCTTGATGTGAATAGGCATTGTTCCATTTGAAAAAATGTAACTTTCTTCAATAAATACGCATTCTAATAATTATTCAAATCTGTATCTGGGCTGCAATTGTAAACTCTTGTCTAAACTTCACTTCTGTGAAACCAGCCCATCACTAGCACCTTTCATTTCCGAAATATTTGTGGGGTGCAAATTTTAGATGACTCAGCTGGTATACTGGACTTCATCTCTTGTCGCGCCATCTTAAGATCTCTTTCGCCTAGTAAGCTAGTCGAGGCGCTAACCCCGACGCGAGAGAGAGTCAAATGTCCCGCCAACTACAGCTGTTTCAATTCTTGGAACGGTCACAGTCCAGCGGTTCTTCAAGATCGTGGTCCAGCAGGCAACCCGCCTCGATCACTAACCATTGATAGGTTTTTTAGGGTGGCCGCTGTAAGAAGGGTTAAATCCTTACAGCGTAGAGAGAGACGAAACCGCACCGGTACACATTCTACACTTTCCTTGGAAAGCCAGGCCCAGACTTGAAGCAACCCTACAAAACACTTATTACGGTCTACATAAACAGTACAACAATCTAATAAGTAATATAGATAATTGTTTAAGATTTAGTATGGCGGAAGAAAATATTCTAATTGTACTTGTCAATCTCAACATTTTTTTCAAGAGAAATAAACACAAAAATAGTATTAAATCCGTAAAAGCTCGTACAAGGTCTGCCATAGCGGCCATTGTACCAGCTAGTATGACACTCGTCATGGCATTTGTTTCCTTGTACTACCAGATTTCATACTAGGTTTGGTAATATGACCTGTCCTACTTTTCGTTGTATGTTCCATACCAGCTCCCGTACTTGGCCAATCACATTGCAATTTCACAGCGTGAGGCGCTCCCCGTGTCTATACTTGTAAACGGCCGCGGTGGTGTAGAGGTCACACTACTCGCCTCCTACCTAGGCGAACCGGGTTCAATTCCCGGCAGGGCCGCTCCCGGATTTTCGCATGTGGGAATCGTGCTGGAAGATGCCGCTGATTGGCGGGTTTTTTCGGGGATTTCTCGTTTCCCCCGCATTCCAACGCTGCTCCATACAAACCTCGTTTCACTCTCAGTGGCCTTTAATGCCTCGATATTAAGAGATGCCCAAATCACTCGACTATAATAGAAACAAGTTGATGAAGAAACAAAAAAGAACGTTTTATTATACATTACTGAGGTTGAAACCCTTTCATGTGTATTTAAAATTCGACAAAGACGAATAATATTGACGATGACACCAAATAACTCTTCAAACTGTTATAACGATATGTACGCAATAAAAATTTTATACGAGCAATTTTACATATATATGTATATATATGCATATACATATATATGTAAAGGATGTTCATGGTTAAGTGAGCACTTTTGAAATCAACATTTAAAAAATGTCATTTAATGTAATTTAACGATGGAGGGAAAGTAGTTCCACGTCTTTATATTGAATTAACAGAGTTTAGGTGTATACATTTGTGAATGTATACTGAAATTATTTACTTCGTTCTCCGTTTTTTTTTAATGCAAACTGGTGTAAGAATAAGCCAATCTGTGAAAAATGTACTTTTCTAATAATTGTACAGTTTTTCTTGACCGACGCGTGAATAAAGTGACCAGCAGGTCTATTATGACCCACGAACGCCAGTTCGCTTCCGAGCGCATCTCTGCGTTGTAGCGAGTTGCAGATAGCGTTTTAGCGATTACAACCACTCCTTGCGACGATCGCTACCTTTTGCTTCAGAGCAAACACTTTGCGTCATCACACACTTTGCGACGACCGTTCGCAATATTTACATTGAAAAATATCTCCCTTTTGAATAAAATCGAGGCAAGTTTCTCTGTCTTCGACGTTTCCCAAAAGCCATATTTGACGTCACGTAAATGAACAACACGTGCGTAAAAAAGAAAATGAGTATAAAAATACACACATACAAACATTGAGCAAAATATTGAAACGTGGTCATCTAGCACGAATTTGTGAACCATGATAGTTTATATTTTGCGTATACACTTACGTGCGTTTTTCTTGTGTGCCTACTGATAATCATAGCGTATAATCGCCAACATTTCTAATCTATTCATAAAATTTCACGTAAAATTCAGGAGTTTATAGANTATATATATATGTCCTTTTTTGAGACATAAACATTTTGGAAACGCAAATTTTACTCAAATAATGCAACCTAATGAACTGAATATTCCCTCGTTAAAGTGTTAATCAATAATAAATACTCCATGCTATGAACCATATTTAATTTAGTTCATAGTAATACGTAACTCACTGTAATTACGTTCATTGTATTATTAAGGCGTAGTCTGACGTGAATATGAATTTCAAATATATAAAAATGTTCATAATTTGTGTGCACGGCGCGCAAAAAATTAAAAGATCTAGTAAGGTAAAACACCGAAAAACTACTATATGTTTAATATATATGTATATATATATGTGTAGTGGCTAGGGTTGCTGCTTATTTCTTAGAGATTAGATGATCGTGGGTTTTAATCCAGCATGGTATATATATATATATAATATATGTGTGTGTATATATATATGTATATATACCATGCCGGATTAGAACCCTCGAACATTTAATCTCTAAGAAATAAGCAGCAACCCTAGCCACTAAGCTACAGCGCACTTGAGATGTACATGACTCACAATAGTTTAAGTACTGTCCACACAAATGTGGGACACAGCGGCTTGAAAACTTATGTACCCATTTTGAAAACAAAAATCAGTTTCTTCTGTAACCTTAAACTGCTTTGGAAATGAAAATTAACACTATAACATACGGGAGATAGTGTTTCTAAGCTTCAATATTTAATTACAACAGTTTTTGTTCACGAGGTTACGGCCACTCATGAAAACTGTCCGCCATTTCTTCAACTTTTTTATCGTCGATGCAGACTTTGCGTTCGCAAACTGAGCGGTCATAATCAGATCTAACGTAATGTACGGGTTTTGCGTCGTGATCGACAGCAAAACTGCTTTGCGTTTCCTAGCGTCGCGGTCATAATAGACCCGCAGGATGTTGGCAATGTTAAGCCCCCGCTACAATTGCCGTGTCCCCTGACCTCGGATGTCCTCGGTCCTCTGTCCTCACTGACGTCACGAGACTCGCGCACAATTTGCTGCTACAATCAGCTACAGCAGATGTCCAAAGCTGTCCCAACAAGTAGATTCCGAAAACTGCTACCAGGTAGCAATCAGTTAATGCTTCGTGCCATTTTGCTTTGTATTTTTTTTTGAGTCACGAGTATTTGGCTGGTATAATTTTGATGTGTTCAATTAAAGGTGATTTTGATTATTATTATTATTATAGTAGTTTATCTACTTTAGTTATCGGTTATAGGAACATATTTTCTTTATGTTTATCCGAAATTAAATTCCTTCATTTAAATAAAATTTTCCTCAAATTTTGCATTTCAGAAACTTCCTATCTTTTATTGAATAATCCAGGCAGTAACTGAATGGCGCATATTTACAATTCGTCTCGCTGGCAACGACTCACGCCATATTCGCCTTGATGTTGATGTTTACAAACGTTTTTTTTTAATATTTACAAATTGCTGGCGGATTTCGCCGGAAAATTCTTTTTATTCTTCTTCCATGAAATACTTGTGCACAAGGGACAACCGAGGGCCAAACATTAAAAATTGACACATTTGCTGCTGACCGGGGACAGGGGACATGCGAGGACAAGCGGGGTAATGGCTCATGACGTCACACGATCACGTGGGCTTATCAGTGCTCTCAACGTCAGATAGGATCGAGGACCAAGGACATCAGAGGACACTGGATATGGTAATTTTAACAGGGCCCTTAATTTTACATAGTGTGCATGAATAAAAATCGTGCACACAAGTAGATCTTAAAAAGTGCTTTCAAAGGTGTTTTGTTTACCGTGAACAGCCTACACTTAGCTTATTTAAACTCAAAAGATCTCTGTGAGATGATAGCGCAAGTGGGAAATGTCGCATCATGTGGATAAATGCATAAGGTTTGGGCGCGAGTTCGGAACTCCGTTGGACATTTTCTTTCTAAACTGCTGAATGCTTATAAATATGGTACTTTAACGGCCATGCGTACCAAGCCGGCAGCCTCGAACTTCAAATGGGGAATCAATGTTAAAAGAAATTCCTTCTCATTGGGTCAATTTTTAAGATAAATATTTCAAACTAAAAACATTTTGACGCGAATTTATCAGAGAATGTTACTACATAATTAATTTATTATATATATTTGTTTTATGTAAATGTTATTATTTCGTTTTATAAAAAATATATTAAACAAAACAATTGGCAATATGTGTTGACATAGCAACATTCCTTAAGAAATGTTACGTAGAATACTATTGTTTAAAATAATTATCTTTAAAATTGACGCAATTAGAACGAATTTCGTTTAACATTGATTCGCCATTTGAAGTTCACGGTTGCCGGCTTGGTAGGCAGGGCCGTTACGGAAAAAACTGCATTTTGCGAAACGTTAAAAATTTTAGTCAAAATTAAGAAATAGTCTTGTACTCTCATGACTTCACATTGACATTTTTAAGTACTGAATGAAACTGAATCAGTAAGTATTGAATTTATGTAAAGGCCAACAGTAATAAAGCAGTATCAATATGTGCTAGCTAGGGCTGTAGACCCCAGCTATCCTAATCCTATTTCTAAACACACGTCTTTAATTAGCTGCTACTCAGCTACTAACAATACGTACAAGCACAGAAATTATTTCTGAGATAATGTTTTTTTTTTTTAATGGGTCGGTAAAACTTTTTAGAAATGTCTCGAGTGGTGGGGCTGAGGAATCTCTGCCCAGAAGTTGGTGGAGCAACCTGCTGTCACAAAACCGTTTCCCAGGAGTTTGACAATGCTGCCAAAACTGAAACGTCGAATTCCACTGTTCAACAGAACATGTTTTACAATTTTTATGTTTTCGCAGTTTGTAGAACATTTTTAATGCTTCTATTTCTTTACGAGGTTTTAATTTGTAGTTAAATTTTAGAGCCGCGTTGTGCCTCTAATGAATTTGTACCTAATACATAAAAATGCGTGCTGTGGACTTCGCTCGCAGAAGTACAGTTGGTTTGCGTTCAACGTCAAATCGCGGAAAAGTATAAATAATGGATTAACAATTTGAACCTCGTTAAGACAAACTATATAAGTTGTGGGGAAAAACTAGAGCTTAATAACTTGGGAACGGCAAGACTAGAGTTAAATAAAACCTAAAGACAAATACAACACAAGGCAACATAAGTAGCAGATCTTACAAGCGATAAGTTCAGTACAAATGTGTACTATTTCGCAGACAGTGTAAAGTTATAAATTCACTCTTTTGCTTATTCATTTGTGCTAATGATAATATTTGAATGGTCTTTTTAGTTTAGAAATAACATTTTCTTACTTTATGCAAAAAATATTTGTACAAGTGACCACGGCGTGTTAATCATTAAAAATCGAGCAATTTCAATTTGCTGCCAGCCACCACACTCAATTTTTGTAATTAGCTACATATCGTAATAAAGATTTTTTTTCCCCACGTTTAAACCTGAAGTCAGTTTATCAGGGGCATCATGAGCCACATATTTAATCTTAAAGAAAAATTTAAACGCAATAAAATTTCGTTGGTAACACATGCCGCTGATTATTATAGTTTGTTATTATTAGGCTGGCAGGTTTGCAGACAAGTGCAAGCATCTCCAACAAATGCCCTCTTTCCAAGTTCATTCCGTTCTCAGGAAGCATACACGTTTGGGAGCAAACGTTTTCCTGTAAGTCAGCAGCTTTCTGTCGGTAATAAGGCCAACAGCCCTTGTAGCGTATCGAATGCCATACGCGGCCACTTTTTCTTTGTTTAAGTTTTAACACAAATTTTGGTAGAACGCAGTTGCGCTGTTCACTCCTTACAGCAAAAAGTACCCTTTTTCTCCGTCGTCCTCTTTGACACAGTAACCTGGATGCTCGTAAAAGATTAAAAATCCAACCTTGATTTACATATGCGTAGTCATAGTCTATTTTTTGTTACCCGGTTGTATTATTTTCAGTTAACCTAAGGTATATGATTTCAATTATGTAGCTAACACAACTGTCAACTGGCATTAATTAATTAAGCTTCCCTTATATGAGCTTGCCGTATATTATTTATTTATCACTTGTATCGCGAAAAAGAAGCCTTAGGCCCTATGTAATGACCAAACATAGGATCGTCACAGCCATCACAGTTTCATAAGTCACCAGCCACCACTGGAGGGGGATTCATACACTGCTGGACATGGAAACCATAATATGTCATCCATTTGCAATGAAATTGAGGCCACATACAGTACCAATTGCGCAATATAAATGGTTGAAGTGAAGTCGCAAAATCGTTACACATGAGAGAGGGGGTGCTTGTGGCCATAGAACAGGCTGGAAAGGCATAAGTCTGCGTGTTAAGAGGCAGGTCAGTATGCCACGGGGTCATGCTTGCGAAAAATATCACCGCCTAGACCCATTATAACGGGGTCGTATAGTCGGACTGCACGAAGCCGGATGGTCTGCCGATCGTATAACCCTTCATCGTATTCGTGAGTATATATATTATGGGTAGTCTGGCGCAAAGGATTCAGGAATAGGAGCCAGGCGCCGGCTGGCCGCCATGTTGTGACGTCACCAGACCACCATATTAGATCCAGGTGACCTTGACCTAACCCATGACCTTGACCTTTACCCTATGTCTATGACCTTAAATGACCTTGAAACCAAAAAAATTCAGAAAAAAGCGTAAAATATTATTTAAAAAATTTTAAAATTAAATTAAAAAAATACAAGTTATTTAAGGATGTACATGTAGTAGGTCCGGGGTTCGATGACAGGTGTCCATCTCATTAAACATGTTAGATTTTGATGACCTTGCCCTTCGACCTTGACCTTGGGTGACCTTGAAACAAAAAATTTCTAAAAAAAATCCCAACTAATTTGAAAAAATCTAACAAATTCCCAAAAATAACCTTGACACTTGGCCCACGACTCAAGACCCAAGACCCAAGACCCAATGGCCAATTACCAATGACCCAAGACCCATGACACATGACCAATGACCAATGACCAATGACCCATGGCTCATGACCAAATGACCAACGACCAAATGATCAATTACCAATAACCCAAGATACAAAACCCAAAGACCCAAGACCTATGACCAATGGCCCATGATCCATGGCCCAATGACCCATGATCCATGGCCCACTAACCAATTCACCCATGACCCAATGACAAATGTCGCATGACCCTTAACCCATGACCAATGAACCAAGACCCATAAACCATGACCCAAAAAAAATCCTATAAATATTTAAAAAATTCAAAATTCAAAACTTTTAATAATTAAAAAAAATCGTTAGTAAAATTATGTAAAACACTTACATTTTCAGAGGTTTCCTCAGCACCACGTCCAGCAGACAACTGACCTTTGCCAATGTTACTCAATGGTTAATTAGTCGACAGGTCTCCACCCCTCACCTTTGCTCATTCTGTCGAATGCACTCCACCCACCATATTCATTTTTTCGTTTGTCATTTGTTTAATTTTTCATCACCTAGGAGATGCTAGTGTATTACTTATCTATTTTGCCGCCAGAGGAGCTGTCGATTTAACCACCATGTTGGTTGTTGTCGACCTAGCCCTTTACCCCAAATACATAGAACCCGGAAAATCGAGAAAAATCACAGTCCATACAATTGACTGTTTCTAGCTGGTTACAACAAGGACCCATACCGACTAACAATACAGGCCAACGACTGACTCCACCTAAGACTAACTCCATCCAAGACTGGTTCCAGGCAAGATTGGCTGAGCACAAGACTAGCTCCTGACGATACCAGTTCCTGCAAAACTGACTAGAACAACCAAATACACAAACCTGCCATGCCACCCTCCTATACAAACGATGATGACCAATCTCGAAAAAAGTCTATAATAAGAGTCTCGTAGCTAACCTCTTCGCAGAAAATCTTCTCAGAATCTTCAAAAACATTTCTACCAGAGCTGACCATAAGAAAGGCTCATACTAACTTACCATGCCAACTTACCAGACCAACTGACAAAGCAAACCCACTAGTTGCGAAACAATCCTCAACAATATTCCCCTTATTTCATTCGTTCGTCATATAGAACTCAGTCGATTTTAAACGACACGAGTAAGGCATAATACTACAAATTGAACTATAGCCCTAATACTGCATGCACTCACATACATTTTTATCTAAAACAGACTCTCAATTGATTGTTTACACCACGGAATTAATAAGTCTTTCATAGAAGCAGGAGGGACTGTATAAGAAATTAAACACACATTACTATGTATTAATAAACTTTATTTATTTACTTTCTATATATTTGAACATTACATCTTTACATTTCTCAGATGTTTGCAGATCATGGATAGTAGCCAACAGGCTCATCTGATATAACACCGATCCTTCAGTTCATCGATGATTGAAGATATCTCAACAATGTGTGAGAGATCCCCGCGTTTTTGCAGTTTAATCAAATATCTGAGTCTATCAACAAATTCATTTAGGTGTTCAGGAAGTATGTAACGAGAATTATTGACACCTTCACACCACAAGTTGAAGGAAACTCGTTGGTGAAATGTGTGGGAACATCGGGAGAATCATAATTCTTCTCAACATATACTTCATCAACACTGTCTTCATAGTCATTATCATCAATGCTGTCTTCATGATCGTCTTCACCATCTGTTTCATTCTCAATATCAAGTTTACTTTTCTTTGTAGAGGTCGCACAGTCATAATCAGTATTAAGAGCTGACAACGGTTTGATCTGAAGTTCGTCGATTTCACGCGAACGTCTTGTAAGTGTACACTCCACACACACTGACTATGAAACCTCGTAGGTATCTCATTCCGTCATTAGCATTAACTGTCCCATCATAATATTCTGTGGAATCAGTACCCATCGATGCAGTAGGAGATATCGATGACATCACTTGCTGGCTCTCAAAAGACGAATCCTTGCAGTTCTTTATGTGGTTCTTAAATATATACCTTGCATAAACTGCATGTGCCCATTGTCGTAATGCTTCATCGCGCGAAAAGGATTCTTCGCACAGGCGGTTCTCTCATGTCGCCGAGCATGACAGCTTTTGTTTAATATCTTTCCACAGTAGCAACACTGTTTTACATGTAATTTTCCAGCATTGGGAGAAGGTAGAGCCATAGAGGTAAGTTCTACAGTGGACTTCGTATACATCATTGGCTTGCATCATCTTCATGAAAAAAAAACTGAAGTCCTTTCCACAGTGGCGACATGTTAATCTACTTGGCCTAGCTCTATATATATATATATATATATATATATATATATATACACTTACTAAAACATTTTATTACTCAGATTTAAAAATTGTTATGACTCCATTAATCCAGACACGATCTAGTTCCTTGATCGCATTACCATGCAGTTATGTCTCCATCAGTTTCTTCCAGACAAGTTCATCCCTCAGCTTGAAATCATGGTCATAGCAGACAACTGACTCCTGCCGACTGACTCCTGCCGACAGACTGCTGCAGACTGACTCATGCAAATATTTTGCTTATTTGCTGATTCAATAACAACTATCCAATGAGGCATGACTACATTAATTTATAAATGCAGATAATTCATCATTCATGCTGTGTCAGTTATCAGCCATTTTTCATATAGCGCATGGCCGATGTTCATTTACAAGTTATTGCGCTGCGGATTCTCAAGGTAAACGAACTGTTCCTGGATAACTCACCATCCATACTGATCACTAGCGAGTATGCCCGTGATAGTCCATGTCACACCATCCCATCAGGACTCGAACGAACGACACACTCACCATCATCTTCGATGCCCAGAAGCAAGTCTCTCCTTTGCGAAGCATTTCACAAACAATTCATTCATTGTACGNAACCCCCGAAAAACTTCACGAAACACATTGTAAATGATCCATCAGATTGAAGGAACATTACAGGTACTGATCTTTTAAGGAGCCCATCTTATTCACCCAAAAGGCCTATCAGCCATACTTTCTAAATTAAAAATAATATGGGAGCAACCTGAGAAAACCCACATACTCATTCGCCCTAGAAGAAAACATGCAGATACTAACATACGTATATATATCATATCTCCATATATATATATATATATAATTATTTATTGATTAATTTGAATATTTTATATTTATATATATTACACCTACATGCATAGTAAAAAAAAATATATTTTTCTGTAAGTATCTGCATGTTTTCTTCTAAGGAGAAAGAGTATATGGGTTTTCTCAGAGATCACATACATACACATCGGCCTGCATGCACTCGACAATCGCCCACCGCCGCCCTTGCCATCTGCTACCGCAGGTGTGTACCAACTCGGATACCCCTCAGTGACAGCTAGCCTCCCTTCGCCTACCGACATCCAGGCTGTATACATACAGATATATGTGTTTGTGTGTGGAGGGGGGGATAAATATATACATACATTTTTGCATTTGTAACCTACAGCAAAAAACTATATGTGTAAAATGCAAGAAATATACAAATGTGCTGCATGCATCATTTCAATAATTGTGACTAATGGAAAAATACACATATAAAAATATAAACGAACACCACCGGTCTGACATGAGGGCCGGCGGCCTTAGTTAATGCTAGCATGGATAACCCTTATAAAATCAGCCATATAATGAAAAAATATAGACAGATACAATTGCACCGATAACAACACGTACCTAATCGCAGATTACAAAAAACATTTATATGTTAATGTAAATAAACATCATCAGCTTACACGAGGGTCAGGGAAACCGAGTGTAAATGATATTAAACCACCATGTACATAAAAATACGCCACATAACATACAATAAAGGAATGGCTTATATACAATTACATCATAAGCATTATGGTATAATGACTCACAATAAATTTTAAAAATACTCGATGGCGCCACAGTCCACAATAGTGAAGTGTTGCTATAACACCAAGATGTTTAGTAAAAAGCTAGAATGCATGCCAACATGAGAAAGAACGAATTTTTACAAGGACAAGCCTCAAAAATAACTACTATACGTCAAGTGCGATACACATTACGCGACTTGTAAAGAGTGTGATCCTTTGTTTGCAACACAATAACATACATATTAAACCATCAATCGCGCAAGAGATATGTCACTGCTATTCGCTGAAACAAAAAGATATAAAAAACAATTATAAAAGCAAATAGTAATTAGCATTTAACAACCAGTGTATATTGCGCTAGCATCGAGCACTGTGAGTCATGTTAGTCGAAAAAAAACTTTTGCTTGTAAAGACTCTTCAGTGTGCCTTGCTGTTGACGATGCTTATAGTATATCAGATGGAAAACTTCAACACCTGATTACATTTTCATATTGCAGCAGTGTGGACGATCGTAGTTTATGAACGTAATCACAATGATCTGCTTTCCACCACCACGCTCGCCGACGAAATGACATCCGTTTTTACATGATGTTCGCTTGTATAATCTCAAAACTGCATGCTAGTTTGCATTGCCCATCTCGGGTTACCTCACTAGATGACTGGTGGCTGTGTGTTGTAAGCATCAGCATGGTTTCTGGACTGAAATATGTTACATTATCAGGTCGATCGCTGTCTAGCCTGCGAAGTTGACATTTCGACCTCTCAACTCCTGTACACTCGTTCCTCTTTCAGTGCTGGACGTGCCTTGTTTTAGTTTTGCTGCTACTACTCACTCCTGAAGTGTATAACATCAGCTCCTGGAATGTTGTGGGTCTGTAACAGTAGCACTACCTTGAAAACATTCTACTTCTCTTCTTTCTGTTGCAGATATACAGGTAGGTGTTTGTAGACAGATTTTATTTCGTGTTGTGCATATACGAGAAGTAATTCTTTAGGCAGGAATGCAAGCTCGGTATCTTTGTCGAATGCTACAAGTGATTTAATCTTTCTATGTCACGACAGATTAAAAAATTTTCTGACCACTAGAACATAACCCCATTACTTTCAATATGTCCTCTCGACGAGAGAAAGTATTTCTGGGTGATGTGTGGTAGTACGAACTGCTTTTACGGACCTAAAAGTGAGAAGGGTGGACAGAAGCGAGATCTTACCAACACCAGTTTATTCGAAGCGATATTTTAAAGAGCCATGCTAATATTTACAGCTTGGTGTTATGTTGAAAGCATCCGAAATGAAGCTTTAACTTCTGACTGATTATAGGTACTTATTTATTGGGGATGGTGGTGTGTGTTATGCTACACTGTGCTGAAGACAACCCTCACCTCTGGGGTTCGTCACTCAGTCGATGAATGTGTTTGGATCACGTCGTCCAGCTTCTGCGGATTTCGGGAACTCCAGAGCTAAAGGGAAATATGCCATTGCAATCGAATTCTTGTTTCCTGTCTTCATCTTGCTCTTCAGTCATATTCTCTGAGTCTTCGACTGAGGTGTCTATGTGTCTACAGGATATCGGGCATGTTTGGCACGGGGTATAGAATAGGAATAAATGCACAACTCTCTCCCATTCTACGCAGGCGCGTACAGGCTTAGTATATCATCACCGGATGGCATGTACCTAGATTCAGTTATTTCCTGGACCTCGCGGTTGTTGCTCGATACGTTCGGTACTTCAATACTTAAATATAATATAGAAGTATTAATTGAGTATCATATCGTATTTTCTCCAGTGAAATGATTGGATTCACAATGGGATTGAACAAATACAACATTATTCTCAAGGTTGGCGCACTGTCTCAAGCACTGGCAGGGTACAAATGTTTTCAAATGACTGAAAAGCAGAGCACATACATACTTGAAATGTATACGATATGTTTCTTTCTTGCTAATCATTACAAAGTTTATACATCCCCTGTTATTTATATATAAATTGAAAGTATTACAAATAAGTACATGTATGTATTATTTAAAACGAAATTAATTATCACCTTATATTGTAACCCTGAATTTCTTTTGTGATGGAAAAGTTCATGTGTGACTCTGCTGGTCTTCTACCTTGAAGTCTGGCGCATTTCTCTCTCTCCTCTGTCTCTCACTCTCTCTCTCTCTCGGCTCGTGTTCTGTGTCATCCCTTCAACTTGCCGAGACTTGCACGGTGCCCGTGCTGCAAGGCGACCACCTAGTCTGCCTTACAGATTCTCACGATGTTAATTTATCGTGCAAAGTCGGCCGGGTCATAGGTATTCGGCTGCTAGTGTTGTGAATGTTGGCTGTACTCCCGATGTGATGGTTTCGTTTCAGTTGGTTCGTTTGATGTTGTTTTTGCTATTCTGTAGTACTGACCAGGATGGCCTAGTCTTGTCTAGCATCGTTTAACACAAGTGAACAGCACCCGATGCTACTGTAATATGTGCTTACGTTGGTTGGTAAGTGCTTATAACTATTTTACTTTAGATTTAATATTTATATATGATTGCATCAGTGTGTAGAAGAGTTTATCTTATCGCGCCTGTGCTTCTCGGCTTCGCAAAAGTTTTTTTTCGACTAACATGACGTACAGTGCTCGATGCTAGCGCAATATACAATGGTTGTTAAATGCTTATTACTATTTGCTTTTATAATTGTTTTTTATATCTGTTTGTGTCAGCGAATAGCAGTGACATCTCACTTGCACGATTGATGGTTTAATATGTATGTTGTTTTGTTGCAAACAAAGGATCACAGTCTTTACAAGTCGCGTAACGTGTATCGCACTTGACGTATAGTAGTTATAATTTGAGGTTTGTACTTGTGAATATTCGTTTTTTATCATGTTTTCATGCATTATAGCTTTTTACTAAATTTAATGGCGTTATAGCAACACTGATATCACTATTATGGACTGTGGCGCCATCGGGTTTTTTTTTAAATATATTGTGACTCATTATAGCATCTTGTTCGTGATGTACTTGCGTATATATGCAATTCCTTTGTTGTATGTTACGTTACTGATTTTTCATGTTTCTGGCGGTTTCGTATCTTTTACATTCGGTTTCCCCGACCCTCGTGTTAGGCTGATTTTTTTAATTTATATTAATGCATTCCCCGACCCTCATGCTAGGCTGATTGTTTTGATTTGTATTAATGCATACATGCTGTAATGTAAATTGCGACTATGTGCGTCTTGTTATCGGTGCAATTGTATACCTCTTTATTTTTTCACTATATGGCTGGGTGTTAAGGGTTATCCATTCCAGCGTTGTCTCAGGCTGCTGGTCCTTGTGTCGTACTGGCGGTGTTCTTTTATGTTACTTTATATGCATTACACTGTTCTCACGACCATGGACATCATGCACACAGCATATTTGTATATATATATATATATATATAACTTTTTTCGCATATGGTTGTTTCTTATGTTACCCATGCTAACATTTATTTATGAATATGTTATCACATCTATATATAAAGCCTGGATGTCGGTGGGAGAAGAGAGGCTAGCTGTCGCTGAGGGGGATTCGAGTGGTAGACACCTGCGGTATCAGCTGGCAAGGGCGGCAGTAGGCGATTGTCGAGTGCGTGCAGGCCAATGTGTATGTGTCTGCTATTTCCAACCCTACACTCCTACATGCAAAATAACTTTGCAACGCACTTGTATGTATACCTTTATTTTCTTTACATGTGTGGACGGTTGTTACATGTTCCGGAACTTCAAAATTTTGGAATTTATAACAGGGCTTATTAAGTAAGGCCTTCTTGTCCTTATCTCCTTTATTGCTGTTGGAAGTAACGTCTGTGCTATGAACTTGGTGGTCGTAGCTTCGGTGGGTAGGAATTGTTGGGCAACAATGCTTATAAGAAGGCTTAAAGAGTACTTCTCCCTACTCCCATATGGCATTGAAGGTGATGCATATGATATGAATTTGGTGACTGTAGCTTCTGTGAGTTGAAAATGGCAACAAAATATTTTTATATGAAGGGCTAAGGGCATAGTTGACACTACGATCCTGTTCGTTGTCGGTGGCGATGTCTATGTTATGGATTGGACGACTATAGCTTCGGTGGATGCGAAATGGTGGTTGACTAGGCTTATAGTGGGCTTAGGGAGTACTTGACCCTGCAGCGCAGTTAATCGTCGAGGGCGATGACTAAGTTATGAATTTGGTGACTATATCTTAAACAGTTCGGAAATTACAGCCAACTATGCTTATAAGTAGGCTTATGGCATACTTGACCCCGCGGCCCTTTTCGTTGTCTGGGGTGATACCTATGTTATGAATTTGGTGGCTCTATCTTAAACGGTTCGGAAATTACAGTCTACTATGCTTTTAGGTCGGCTTAGTGCATACTTGCCCTGACACCCATTCCGTTGTCGGGGGTGATACCTATGTTATGAATTTAGTGGTTGTATCTTAAACTGTTAGGAAACGACAGCCAACTATGCTTATAAGTAGGCTTAGGATGTGCTTGACGAGCGCGCGCAGTGTCTCTAGGCTTGCATGTGTGGGTAGGATTCGCTCTGTGCCGCACGGGTGGAATGACAGACCATGAGACTCGTCCCTGCCAGGACGTCCGTTGAAAGGAAACCGGAAGGAGTATGAGAAAACCAGGGTGGAATGAGAGAGCATGGGACTCGACCGCCAAGATGCCAGGTAAATGGAGACCAGAAGGAATATGAGAAAACCCGCAAGTATGCCAGCCCGTCCGCATGTCCGCAGTCAACAGCCAGGTATCGGTGATTGCCGTGTGTGATATTGACATATTCACAGTTGGCGTCATTGGCATAGGTGAATCCAGAAGGAATATGATAAAACCCACGATTATGCCAGCTCGTCCCCTCGTCCCCACCCAGCACTCAGGTGGCAGGTGCGAGAATCAAAGTATATATTTTACACATATTCAAAGTGTGTGTGTACATATATGAGTGTGGTACCTGTTGTTCTTTTATGCGATGAGTTTATTGTCTGGAGAGTGTGCAGGCCGATGCGAGTATTTCTTCTCATAACCATGCAATTGTGATCCTTTTTCGCGATTACATGTTTATTGTCTGGCGAGTATGTAGTCCGATGCGCGTATAGGCACAATTTTATCTCCTAACATATCACATGTAATGGTGCTCTTGTGGTCAACACACTGGACTGGCGTCCCAGAGGGTGCTGGAACGATCCCGCGTGCCTCCTGGATTTTTTGAGTTCCGAAACACCTACTAACTAAAAAAAATTCCTAGCACTCCTGGCAGTCGCCGGTTGAACTCACCTCCCTGAGGCTAGCGCACCCCGGCTGACGATGAGTGAACCAACTTACATGCACAAAATGGCGGCACTGATACCAGTGCTCCTAGCAACCAACTTCAGAACTTCAAACACTCTGGTGACGGGTGCGGTAATTAAAGATGTCTCATCACACTCTGGTGGCGAATGCAGGAATCAATGATCGCCACCTACAGCATATGACGTCGATGGTGATGGAGGGTGCGAAAAGCAAGAGAGGAGTGGGGGATGAGAAAGAAAATTATGGAGACAGGAACGAATATTAGAAAGCCCCCCGAGGGATAGAACAGATGTGAGGAAGGAATGGCAGAGCGTGAGAAACAATAACATTGGAATGAAAGAGCGGGAGAAAAATAATCGTAATGCAAGAGTGGGATAAAACTAATCGTAAAGCAAGAGCGTGAAGTACCGATGTGGAATGATAGGGCAGAAGGGAAATTCCAGAGGGAACAAGGGAAATCTCAGAGCGAAAAAAGGAAAATCCCAGATGGCCGCCACTAACAAGGAATGATAGAGCAGGAGGTTGCCACATGACGTCATCTAAGGTGGTCGCCGGCTCGTCCACACGTCCGCAGCTAGCAACCAGTTGCAACAGAACTGTCTATTTCTAACTACTCTCGTGTACAAGGCCTTATATAGAAGCGTGTACAAGACCGACTATAACATCAGGTAACGTGTAATATCGACTTAAGAGATTCCTTCCATCTCTCTAGACACCACATTTATGTAGGGCACGTGTGATTCTCGGAAGAAGTTACCAAAATTTCATTAATTATCATTAATATAATCGTTAATGACTTATCTAGAAAATATTTTTTTTTCGCTGAAATAGTAATACTTAAATTCTTTCAATCCGTTTTTCAATATTTTGGGGAATTTCAGCTTCTAACGGATGACTAATGTACAACATTGAGAGCATTTTCGGTGAGGTTGCAAACGGAATATGAATTAGCGAGTCTGTCAACTGCGTGTTTTATTCTTTTCTTCGTTTACATTTATGAAGGTATGGTATTACCATAATATTTATTCCTTCCACTGCAAGATAGGACAAAATTATTTTTAGATTGCTCGCGTTTGATCAAAAATTATTCCTTGCAGTAATAATTCAAAACATTACATAACGGTGATTAAAATTCCGAGAGCAAAACTTGTAACGTAAATCGCTGCAAGTTTCTTTGTTAGTGATTTCATTGTAAAGTGCCTCCGCTTGTTATAAAAAAATCTAATAAACGTTCATGCTTTAAAAAATTATTTTAAAAACAAATATTTATTATATTTTTTTCTGAAGCTGGTGAAGTTAGCCTCTGTAGTGTAGATACATAGGGTAATCTTGCTATTCGAGTGGTATAGTTTCAATCCCAAGGAAGACATGGATGGTGAGCCAATTTTAAAACAGGTAGTATTTTTTTGCACTTCCCAGCGGTATTCGGAAGATTAAAATTTCGAGATAGGAAAAGGGGCCAACGGGCATATTTCATATAAGAGCAATTTTTAAAAAAATTGGAGAAGGAAAGAACGTTTACAGAGGAATGAACAGTTATTGTACATCGCTTGGATGAATGGACGGGCGGACAGCGAACGGACGAACGATTGATGGACGTGACGGGTTATTGCAACTCTAGCTCACTTGCCTACGTCCTGCTCGCTGCCCCCCTTCCAAAACCAATCACAACCACCCTTCAACCCCCACGTCCGTGACATGGGGTTTGACCTAGGGATAAACAAAGAACGAGACTCGACGGCCGACGCCACCAGGAGAAATCAACAGACGCCAACCAGGCTTTCAAGGGTCTACAGCTTTGCACACACTGGCCTTGAAGACATGCCCCTCCCACTTAATTTCATATTTCTGCCAAACAATAGCAAGCGCGCACGCACACACACACACACTTCATTATTTATTTGCAACGCAAAAAAAAACTTATACAGCAGTATCTTTCACAGTGTATTGTCATTTACATTAGCGCAAATAAGCCTTTACTCAAAGCCCATTATTTTAATGCAACCAACTAAATTAGTTTTATGAGAATAATTTAAACTTCCAATGTACTAGATCATTCGGAGTCCATGAATTGTATCAGCCTCTTGTGAACTCCCACTTAGGCTATGTTGATCACAATCATTGCAGCACTGTTATGTTGTCACCATCGTGTCGTGAACTTGAGCACCCATAGGTACTCTCGCTACAACACAAGGATGGCACTTAGATGGAAGGTGGGATCTACATTCCCGTGTAGAGTAGTGTTTAATACTGTAAGCATAATTTATGGGTGTGCTCCTGTTTTACTTAATACAAAAGGGGTGTGTAAATATATGTATTATTCACTTATGGCGTAGTTTAAAATTTTGTTTTGTCATCAACACTTATAGTTATAAAATTATATTATTATGGATGATAATAATAGAGGAAAAAATAAAAACCCTTGTAAAAGTTTTTAAAGCAAAAGTTATTTTATTTATTGTGTCTTGCAAACAACAAATCAACCATGAATATATGAAATGTCCTCTTTTTTATATGGTGAGTATTGAACAGATAAATAGTGAACAAGCTAAAATCTCCCTTTGTTAAATTATATTATTATATGGCCATGACTATTTTACCGGGTACCCGTGATCGCTTCATTTGAAATTATAAATTACAAGAAAATGTTTTTTTTTGTTATATTATTACATTATTCTAATTAAGTTAAAAAAAAGAAATTTGTAGTTGAACATTTCTAATAAAAGATATTTAGTTATTAAACCACTGACGTCGCTTCAGAAAACAGAAAGTTCGGAGCACTCCCGAGCTCATGCCGCAGGCAAAGAAAATAATTTAGAGGTTACTTGGACGGCGAAAGCATTACAGAGGTTACTGCGATGGTGGTCAAAGCAGTGGAATCATGGTCCAAAACGACCAGGTCACGAATTGGTATTCCGCTCACATCCCAAGAAGGATGAAAAACTGACCACGAGGTTAAGACATCAGGCGAAACGGGGAACCACTGGAAAACATAACAAAAAAACTTGCAAGAGGATCGTTAACACAAAATGCGATCTCGTTTGATGGAAAGAAAATAT
The DNA here is from genome assembly GCA_002778355.1 of Clitarchus hookeri. Classification (NCBI taxonomy): domain Eukaryota; kingdom Metazoa; phylum Arthropoda; class Insecta; order Phasmatodea; family Phasmatidae; genus Clitarchus; species Clitarchus hookeri. The sequence continues at coordinate 120,049 of NQII01003951.1, forward strand.
CCGCAAAAACGAACTTGTTGAAAACGGCGGATAAAATACTATGTCATCACAAAGATGAAGAAAGATTCCACAAGAATTATATTGAGCTGACTACATGATGTATGTCGAGTAACCGAAGAAGAAGGAAGTAGCCTGAGCGGAAGCCTATGCATATTAGGGTATGCTCTGGACTTTATGGTCTCGCGCGACTAATCAACACACAACTCGAAAGTCGAGAAAGACTTATAAAAATACACAAACGACGTTTTTAATTTTTCTAGTTGAAATTAAGAACTTCCATAATATTATGTACTTAAATAAATAATAAACATTAAGAAAATAATTTTTTTAAACAAATAACAGGTAAATATTTAAACATGACACAATTTTCAGAAGATAGAGTTTGTTTTATAACTTCAAATTGAATAAACGAAATAATTAAGCATAACTAGAGCACGTTACAATAGGAAAAAAAATTATTTGGCGGAATACCAAATAAATAAAAAAGAAATTAATGGAATTACATTTATATGAAACAAGTGCCAACACAACTGGCACAGCACTAGCCCGGAAGCACCCCGATCACTCCCCGCAGTCACTTTGGGCACACAGATCGCTATATCTGCGCTGCCAATAATACCATAGATCGCCTAGTCACTATGATAATTCACCAATCACTGTCTTCCACACACTCTCAAAAACATGTTAAAGTGGGTTAAAGGGATCTACTCACATCCGTGCTAATCTTTTATAGGCTTTTCCGCACTTATGCATGCCAAGAAAGAACTTAATTCAGCATCGAGACATTTTTCAAAAAGGAGACAATCCCAACATTCTCACAGGTGTTGAGGGGGCCGCGGTGGCTCACGGGCTATAGCGCTTGCCTCTCACCAAGGCGAACCGGGTTCGATTCCCGGCGAGTCCACGCCCTATTTTCGCACTTAGGAATCGTGTCGACTATGCCGCTGGTCGGGGGTTTTCTCAGGGATCTCCTGTTTCTCCTTACCTTGCATTCCGGTCCTACTCCATGTCCGCCTCGTTTCACCCTCATCGACTCTCAAGACGATGTTAAGAGCTGCCCAAACTTTTCCACTCCACTCGAAAGTGTTAAGTCCCTACCGGGCGTAAGCTGTCAATCAGGTGAGTGCCAAACGTGTCACAACTCCTCCACACAGCTTCATCATTTATGAATTTGTGTACGTCTGAGGTTTATGGGACAACAGCTAATCTTATTGAGTAAAACATATATATATATATACTTTTTTNACCTGAAAATACTGCCGCATAGCATTATACAGACTATTCGGAAACTCGCCCAAAATATTTCAGAAGGGAATTTCTTGTGGAAAAAGAGGTAGACATATGCTATGCAACTTACAGCCTAGCTCAATTCCTAAGGGAAAATGCCCTTGGAAATCGAGTTTAGGAATTATATTTTTCTACTATTTCAGAAATAACGTGGAATTAAACTACAATTCACTGGGTAATGTTTTGTAGTATCGACATCTTCACCCTACTGACAAACCGGCGTTCATGCCTCCCGCCACCATTAAAAACAAAGGGGTGGTTGGTCTTTTATAGCATACAATTATGTTGCCTTCAAATGTTATGGAATTTTGATGCCGTCTTATTGAGCAGTACGTCCTACTTAACAAAACGGTTCTCTTGTTTCACATGAATAATACCCACTATTTCCTTTTAAAACGTACTCAGAGTTTTCAGCGGCAACGACACAGTGCCTGCCACGTAGGCAACACTTCCTGCTCGCGCTGGTAAACACATCGTAGAACCGATATTCGGCCTACTACTCTTGAAAGCACAAATGAAACGAAGCAGAATGTGTGTGTTGGGCATGTGTAGGACTGCAGTGTAGACATGTCGATCTTTACGTGGAAGGAATTGGCATTTTCATGTACGGTGCAGCAGGCTGCAATGGTCTGAGTGCATTTAATTTGTGCCAGCAGAAATACCCACACCGCGTGACCCCTCATTATGAGACGATCGTCGTAGATGACCAACGCGTAAGGGAAAACAGCCACAATAAATATAGTACTGTTCAATTATTTGGTACTTGCTGACTTATTTGAATCTTCATGCGTGTTTAAGCGAGATTAAAGCTACTAGGCATGTCACACATATGCACAAAACACGATTGTGTTACTTCAGTACATTTCCCACTAAAGTCCTGCAAAGTCCACTTAAGAATAGTTGGCCCAATACCAGTTGCTTACGGCGTGTTTACCTCCGCATGTATGAAGTACCGCCTAGATGCCCGGCATTGTACCGTCGCCGTTAAAAACTTGGTGTGCGTTTTAAAAGGAAACGGTGGATTATAGACTCGTGACACACGAGAACCTTTTTCGTTAAGCAGGACGTGCCGACAGATTAATAAGACCGTATTAAGATTCCATTAATCTTTAAGGCAAGACAATTGTATGTATTTAGAGAGTTGCCACCTCTAATATTTTTACGAAGGCGTTAGGTCCAAACACCAATTTTTTTTCATACGTCGAAGATCTCGATAACACCAGACATTATCCAATTAAACGTACTTTAATTATACGCCGTTTCCGATATTTTTCAAAATTGCCATTTCTAAACTTGATTTCCAATAGCATGTATTTGCCTTAGGAATTGAGCTTTATAGTTCATTCACGGTTTCTTTCCGTGTTTTAAAACAAACCTTTGAAAAATTGCCCTAAGAGTAACATGTCAACCTGAATTATTTTTAATAACTTGTATACCACAAATATGTAACACTGTGATTAACTTTAAAGTATCGTATTGTTCAATAACTGACATTTTTATTTAGTATATTCTATAACTTGCCATATTAATTTCGTATTCAATACGAATTAAAACAGTTGAGCAGCGATGTCTTGGCAACAGCTAGTAAGAAATAGTTCACAGTTAAAATATTATTTTAATCCAGTTTGTAAATTAAACGTAGCCTATTGAAATATTTAAGTTTTTAGGTATCACTGATGGAAACATATTTTAATTTTATATACTGTTAAAAATATCAGCGCAAATTACGGTGCGTAGGCCCTAGTGACATGGTGTTTTTTTTCCACCGAGGAAGAAACTTGAATAGGCGGAGCGAAGTGTGCCGCTCTCTCTCTCTCTCTCTCTCTCTCTCTCTCTCTCTCTCTCTCTCTCTCTCTCTCGGGAAATTTCGCACCGCTAGTATAGCAGGAAAATTATCCATGTTTTGAATTTTAGCTTATTTCATACTTATTAAAGCAAAATTAATTATTTTTGAATATGTAATTTAAAACAGGAACGAAATTTTAATTTATGAATACTTATTATAGTATATTGAGATGTGATGGCGGGACGGTTACAAATCTGAAGTTGGCAGAAGTGGCGACTAGCGACATGACATGGCGTGTTACTGAATGAAGCGTTAATTCTTCTTGCTGTGAAAAATACTTAAAATTACCTCATAATATTTGTACATGGTGTGTTTCCTAACCTACCTGGGCAAGTTACGATGTTGTGATAAATCTGTTTCAACGACAGGAATAAATGTTCTGTAATGTGCGTCGTGGTCGCTGCGTGTGGAAGAGTAGTGTTGGCTTTACGTTACGCTGGGCCACTGTGAAAATGATTTTTATAACGAAATTAGTTATTTTAAACTCACGTTTGTTTATTTATCACAACTTTGTAACCTTATCCTAGGTGTTTGAAACACAATTGTTTAACGTGGTTACGTTTACGTGATTTTAATGTTTCCCAAAATCCCAACAAAAATCCCATTCAGAAAATTTTAAATTAATAATTGAATAAAGCTAGTAAAAACTAAGCACCTTTGCAAATAAATATGAGCGAAATAAAAGTTACGGTAGGTCTATTTGTGTGCATGTTCAACACTATCTCTTAAGTTGGTCGCTGCTACGTACAAATAATGAGTGACACGAGTTGCGTGTTTTAATTTACTGCCTTTTCGTTGGAATGGATGCTTCCTCATTTTAATATTTATTCCAACTGAGGCTGTCCTTTTAACGAAATAACCCAACACACATCAAAAACTAGAAGGTAAATACTACAGTTATTTCCCCCACAGTTGCAACAGGGTTAATCACTATCGTGGCAAAAGCTAAACGTGTATTGCGTGTAATGTGCTATGTTGTGTAAAAAATATATGTTAACAATGTAAAATAATAACCGCAAGAACTACCGTCAATACAGACATTGTTAAAAAGTCATAAAGATGATCTAAAGATGGTTGCACGCCTATATTGTGATCATTCGTACGAAATGGTCTTTGAACTATGACAGAATTCTTTGAACAGCTGAAAACAGTAAAGAAAGCTTTTGACAGTTCAAACGTAGAAGTCACATGGCAGTGTTTATGTTCACATATAGCGGAATGGTACGCAATCAGTAACCAAAAGTATAACTTTAGCAGGGCTTCAGAAAAACGTGAAGTAATCGTGAATGGCCTATACTATAAGTTGCATTCTATGTGTCTAACTCATTTTTCACAAAGAATCACCTCCCGAAATATTTCGGGTGATTTTCCTAACAGCCTGTATATCCGTGACATTGAAGGGGGGAGGGGGGAGGGAATTAAGGAAAAGAATTATCTTTATTTCAATGGACATCAGAAGCCATACATAAACGTCTCATTTAACATCAATGATTCAAATAATTAATGAAAATTAAAAATTTTACAGAGTTTAATAGAAGCACAAAAAGGTTTGTAATTGTGCCAGTAAACACTAGTAAATACACGCATTTTACACACTTGAGAAAATCACTTTAAGAAAAACAGGAAAGGACGATGCAAACAAAACCTTTTCTGCTGCATTCATAAGCAGAGTTTGTTAGGTGTGAATAACTGTGCAATTATTTCTGACACCATAAACCCATAAAAACTGGCGTCCATTACTTTGAGGTTATGTCACCCAGTTCGAGACTTTATTCATAACTATTAAACTAATCGACTGATTTTCAAAATTGAAACACCATTATGTTACAAATTCATGGCAGTATACATACATAACCAATTTATAACTTAAGTAATAAATTAATGTTACATCATAAGTTACCTATAAGAGCCTCGAATTCCGTGAATCTATGATTCTAAAAATATACATTACATCATCACACTTTGTCCTTGTCTTCACCTTCTCAATGTTGGTGCAGGGATTGGGGGGTTAACTGATATTCCCCCCTTTACTCCCTGGACAAAGCGTTTTGTCAATATTTATGTTGTATATATATATATATATATATATATATATATGTATTTATGTGTGTGTATATATGTAAGTTTTATGTTGAATGAATTTCCTAAAGAAGCTCTCTAATTGTTCGCCATTATTTTCATAAGGTTCGTTGCAGGCAGAATATATTATTATATCAGAAGTTGATTGTAACATAGTATTTTTTAAAATAATTAATGGACGCCTGGTTTGGATAACGAATTATTATTATAACAAGTACCTAAAGACGTAATCCTGTAAATAATTTGTATTAATTGCTTATGGATTAAACATCATTTCTACATGTCCGATAACATTAATATTTTCAGAAGTGCTGTCCAACTTGCGATAAAGTCAAATTTGTTTGCCAATCTCAAACCTAATCTTCAGAGATGCAAGAGTGTGCTAAGTTGCATTTATATTTTTATAATACCTTAAAGGTTATGGACTTAATAATTTTCCGGCGTAATAGTACAGTTTTTGTTTCTGTTATTAAAGTGTACTTTATAATATTATCCTTAGTGTATAATAATTCACTTAGCGACGTGTCATTAGAGAACACACATCATATAATGCTTCGAAGGCAACAGCGTGTTTCAAGGTATTATCCTAAGAAGATTTTCCGTAACATTTTGACTGTTAACGTTGATGTAGATAAAGAAGATAATGAATGGTGTGTTAAAGTGTCGAGTGTAGAAGAGAGTTCTATACTTCTCTCTTTCTTGTATCTCTTTGGTCTTCAATGTATAAACTGGTAGTGGAATTTTGGAATTTTGTTTCTTCAGGAAAGCTCATAATGCAAAAGATCCGACATTTACGGATTTGTCTGAAGTGGAACCGCGAGATATAATATGTTGGAGACTGCTCCTGTGCATGAAGGTGTTCCTCATCAGAATGCTGTAATTATTGTGTATTCAACACCCGTTGTTTTCTCGGAATTAGATTAAGTTTGAGATTGGCTATCAAATTTAGCTTTATCGCAAGTCGGTTGGCACAACTGAAAATATGCATGTAATCGGACATGTAGAAATTGTATTATAATAAAGAAAATATTATAATTTACATATGAAATGTAAAAGTTTAATGTAACCAAAAATAAGGTATTTTTGCGGTAACAGGAGTATAAAACGCTTATGATACGTGATACATTTAGGAAACAACCAAACACTACACACATGGGATGATTTTTCAAAAGTTTGATTCAAAAAGTGTGAAGAAACCGCGAATAGATTATAGAGGTAGGTACGTGAATTTCGCAGATTATTTCTATGGCATGATGGACTTCATACACGAGTACACTAGTGTTTCTTATAGGGTTGCACCATCAGTGTTTTTGACATGCCTCTACGTCTCTTTTATCCGATAATTAACAGTAACGAATGATATGTTCCCATCAAGTGCAACCAAGTTGAATACAACAAATCTTGCAACAAGGAAGCAAGCAATCAATGAGTTACGTACCTCAAAACTTTTGTATCGTAACGCGCGTGCCGTACGGTCAAAACATCCTTCATATTCTAAATTTGCAAAGACAAATTTTCGAGGTGGGACGCGAAACCATTTCACCACGGTTTAACACATAGTTCACCTTCAGAATACCCGATTATAGAGTCCTTTCCTTTCTGAGCAAGGCTTCGCTTGGTTCGCTCCGCACAATACCACAAGGCTGCAGAACAGAAAATGACAGACGCCGTCTTCTTATTCGAATATTATGATAGTAACCTTGAGATGAACGACAGCAATAATGTGAAAAAAGGAGAAACAAATGTGGAACCAATAATTTATTCCGACTGGCCTTCGTAGTGAAATGGAATAATGCCGTTTTTTCGGTTTTTCCGGAGCTACCTTCGAATCCCTGGGATAACATACCGGTTTGCAAAGTGCATTTGATTTTTTTAAGTTTAATACGTTATAAACTATTATTTTAAAAGCATTTGTGTGTTACAAAGAGGTACCGACTAGTGTTGGATGGCAAAGTTTGCGTAATACATTATTCACTGCGTGCGTGTGTAATCCATTAATCGCACTGTAGGATAACGTTGTCTGACGGTAAACTCAGTAGCCGAGTTGATAGTATGGTTGCTTTGTACCAGACTACTATTCAGAATATTTTACGTAGCTTTTCAAACAATATTCAACAGACTAATTTATTGTATGAACTTGCATGTTTCAAGTCTAGCATGGTGTTTATTCTAAGGTGAAAAAATAATTTGTAGACCAAAATACTGAACAAAGAACATTGAGCTAACTATACACAATTTTGGTTTTAAAAAATGTCAACCAAATTAGTATTATTATTATTATTATGGGAATAACTGCGTATAACAGTTTATAACTATTCAAAAAAAATTTTCGTTGTGTAAACCGTATCTTACATTCTGCGCAAGAACGGTTATGGAAATTACATGCGAAACGCAGCCCTATATATAGCATTTAGCACACAATCAAGAGAGCACTAAGGATGTCCTTCGAAAAGCGAACTGCGGGTGACATTTCGGACGAAGCTGTAACTGTCGCAGCAAAGAAAATATCGGCTGTAACTGCTGGAGTGTTGCCAAGAGGCGCGCATCTGCACTTTCCAGAAACCGCAACAGTAAGAAGCTTCACTGCGCGGTTAGTCACGCTGTATATCTACCATGACATTTACGAAAATATCCGATGGATATTTTTTTCCATGATTGTATAGCACCAAAAGCTTTTGTTACGCATAGAATAATAATTGTTAGATAGCAAACAAAACAAATTAGAATGACTTATAAAACAGGTTGGCAAATAGCAAGCGAGATTTATTTCTCTGTTACTGTTCTGCTGCTTTCTGGTCGAGATTGTTGAATAGTAGATCTTTCAGAAAAAAATTATGCACTAAAGTTTTTGACATGTAGAACATTCAAAAAGAACGTGTAGCCTAACTATCGTAATACCAGTATAAAAGCCAGACAATGATATTTCGCGTGTGAAACTGCCGTTCTAAGGTCGATACTACTATTACCGTCACTATTTACAGCTCTGGTGGTTTCTATCATGATACGACAATTTTGGCTATTTTCAAAGTCTAAGGAACGTCTTTCAATGTTATCTTTCAGTAAGAATAGATACAGACACCAGTTTACGGTATTGTTCTTTCATTGTTGATACTGTGCGAAATTCTCCAAATGCGTGTTCTGTTATTGATTCCTACTCTAATCTACTCTTCATAGGTCAAGGCTGAGGTCAAAAGGGTAAACATTTCTATACAGTCACGGTAATTTCTCTGGATCCTCCGTCTCCCTTCATCTATATTTGGAACGGCCATACGTTATATACTCTTCTCGAATGGGGCCACGGCGGTGCAGAGGTCAGACTACTCGCCTCCCACCTAGGCGAACCCGGTTGGATTCCCGGTGGAGTCGCTCATGGATTTTTTCATGTGGGAATTGTGCCGGACGATGCCTCTGGTCGGCGGGTTTTCTCGGGGATCTCCCGTTTCCCCCGCCCTTGCGTTCCGGTGCTGCTCCATACTCGCCTCGCTTCACCCTCATCGGCTCTCATTACCTCGATGTTAAGAACCACCCAAATCTCTCCACTCCACTCTTCCCGGATGCATACAGGTTACCTGAGGGTTATTTGAAGTTATCTTAACCTAAAAATCTACACAGTACCCGTAATTTAAACGAGCATGTTCTTTATCAGACATGGACAAAATACGGGGATGAAATATTGACACAGCTAATAGACGGCTAAACTCGCAATGAAAATATGTTNATCAGACATGGACAAAATACGGGGATGAAATATTGACACAGCTAATAGACGGCTAAACTCGCAATGAAAATATGTTAAGTGTGTTATCAAATATTTTCTTGACCTTTACTACTATTTTTTCTCTGTGAATCGTTTGAATAGACTGTTCCCGGTAGAGCACTTTTGAATGCCCTGCTTTAGATCTGCTTGTAGATACACTTTGTATTCTTTCACCATATGTAAAATTAACATTGTCATGAAGCAGGTCACTTTATTCATGCACCGGTCACGCGAAACTGTAAAATTGTTACAAAAGTTTTTTTTNGGTCACGCGAAACTGTAAAATTGTTACAAAAGTTTTTTTTTAAATTGCCTAAATTAACTAAAAAAAAAAGAGCAAAATAAATTATATAAATACTAACAAATGGGTACCTGACACTTTTAATTCAACAGTAATCCATGGAACTACTCTCCTCCCGTCGTTACCAGCTAACTTGTCTATTAAAATCGCGTAAATAAGAAAGTGTTTTACGTGTGGAATTACGTGAGTAGCGAAATGCGACCGCAGAAACAATTTTCAGCGGGGGATCCACCCGCACGTTTATCCNAAGCGCCTGCCGTCAGTCGGCGCTCGACGGTCGCGGTCGTCGGTGCGCCGTTTCCACTAGTTCTCCGTCGTTCTTGTCGCCGCCGGCAGACTTCGCGAGTGTCGAGCGCGCATCGCCACTCGGCTCGGTCCATCTGCGGGTCACATCTACCCCTGACGGCGACGTTGGACCTCTGAATATTGTGAGTATCGCAGGAATGCTCACAACATTCTTTATCACTGATAACGTAGACAGTTAGCATTCAAAACTCGTGAAGGAAACACTGAACTAAAACTTTTGAATAAATAAATATATGTGTATATATATTTATAAGTACATAAATATACGTAAGCACGTGTATATACATATCATGTTTATATACAGTATACATATATACGCATACTACACTACATTAGCATTCAGAATAATTTACTATAATTTATGCGCTACTGTTTTTTATTTTCTGACCGTGTAGTGTCGGAAAGAGACGGCGCAGTATTTGCGGATGTACTAAATGATAAAGTCTGAGTTTTAAATGATATGTAAATAGAGATTCAGTCAATTATTGGTTTTAAAAAACAAATGTAAAAATAAAAATGAATCAGAAAATTTTTGCCAGACTACAGGGAACAAGCCTGCTTTCAGGGATTTCGTTGGGCATGCCAGCGATTCGTATTATTGAGTGTTTCTGTATTTCCAGTTTGGGCATGTGCAGTGGATAAACGATTTGTGGACTTTCGCGCCCAGCTAGGCGTTTACAGGTTATACTTTTACTGACATTATCAAATATCAAGGTCTGCTGCTGGCTTGGATCTGATAACTGTCTTTCTTCCTTTCTCTGCTAAATAAAGGTTTGACAAGTTTGTAATTATGAACAACCCCACAACAAAATAGAGTGCTCGTTTAGTAATCAACGAGTCTCGTGTCCAGTTGCTGTTAAAACCTTAATTAATATCTGTATTGTTTAGTTGCTTCGGGAAAGAATTCCCGGTAGCTTCCTTCTTGTTTTTCTGAGTAACTGAGCCGGCCTCTGCGCTTCGCATTAGTATTTTGCTTGTTTGGTGTAACCCAACTGGATGCACTGAACAAATTTCAGCAAATGGTTTTTTGATCCCGAACTTCCGCAAAAGATACGTTCAGTTTAACTTGCTCCTGTTTCAAACTACGTACCAGTAACTTCTATGAGGTCTCAAAACTTTTGAGATGAAAGAGTTCGTAGGAACTTGTTCATATTTCGCGAACTTTAAAGGAACGCGCTCGTTTTTTACGCTAAGAACTTGAAATTTCATTAATCATTTTATTTAACGAACTTAATTAATTTTATGCCACATTTTTAAACGTTTTCAAATGCCTTGCTGATTGTTTGGCGATATCCAATTCTGCGTGCCGACAGAGAAACTGTAGTTACTTTTTCAGTAGGTGCCCTAGTATGACTAGAAAAGAAAATTATATATGCATCTTTCGCTTCCTTAGGCAGATATGAAATGTTAACATGGATTTCCATTTCTGAAAATTTTTTCCTTAAAATGAACACTGTGATACGTTTAAGTGCTGCTGTAGTACGTGTGGTCAGAATACGTAACACAACATTTTCACCTGCAAAAGGATAGGGTTAACAGACGTGCATTTCCAAAATATGTTCTCCATCTTAAAGTGGGATGCCATTAACAGCTAACTAATTTAGGACTGTAAGTTTGCCTAAATATGCCTCTGTCAATGGTTTATATAGCAATATTTTGACATTTAAGTTTACGTGTAATCCCAAAACAATAAGTTTAAAAGTTTGTTTGTAAAGGTGTTTATGTTTGCTTTGGCTCATTCATTCATTCTGGATTTGTGCTTTTTTGAAGAAAAAAAAAAAAAAAACTTATAATGAACTTAACAAAATGTTAAGAATGAATTCAACTTGAACGTGAACTTGTTGGATAAAGTGGACATTGAACTTTTTCCATAAGTCGATTTTGATCGTTTACTTGCACAACACTGCCATAAACTGAAAAGCCTTCGAAACCGAAACGTGCAAATTTTAATAAGCTAATCGAGCAGTTACCCTAACTAAGAGTACGAAATATGTTGCTACAAGCAAAACAAAATGGAAAGTGCTGAGAGTAAATTAATATTTTCAACTGTCTTTCAATCACTGGAAAAGCCACAAACGCTATTTGAATGCAAATAATAATGTAGCTAAATTGGAGTATATATCGTTCGCTGTTAATTAGATGTTTCTAAAATCATATTAAGAAAATAAATCCCTGTCGGAAGCTAAAATACATTTTACCATGAAGACCAACTGGCATGTTTACGGTAATGATGGGAGCAAATAAAGAAAAACAGAGTTTTTTTGTTAATGTGACTGTTAAATTAATTCCATCTGAAACTTGTTTATCTTCTGTTTTACGCTGTCATTTTTGGTGCACGCATATATACTCTTAGAGCCATATTCAGGGAAATGTTAATTTTTGCATACGGCGTATGTACATTTGCAGTGGGCAGAGGTAGGGCTTTCGAAAGTATTCATTTATCTTTTATCTAACTACAGAAATTTTCTTGTTAACCGTCTGGACGTCTGTTTCCCCCGATTAAACTTTTAAATTTTAATAGCAAAAGAATTTCCGAAACTGCAACTTTTCCAGCAACATCAAGTAATGAACCACTCATGCCACCTCCGTGAGATGGTGACGTGTGTGCGCGACATTCTGACAGAAAGCCAGCACTTTTATTTTGACGTACTTCTGTGGCTGAGAATAGTTCGTTGTTTTCGGGAATTTAAATCAAGTTTATCGGTTTGTCTGGCCGGGCAGGTTTTCTGTGTGGCCGGAGGGACGCGTCCTTTGTGTCGCGACGTCCATTCAGGGGCTCCAGCGGCCAGA